>BMAU01010510.1:0-600000 GCA_019973935.1 Trichonephila clavipes | reverse complement strand
AGATGACATCGTATTGATCAAAGAGGAGGGTCCTCCTGGTACATGGCCAATGGCTCGAGTTCTTCAAGTGCATCCAGGCAACGACGGACTGGTTCGTGTTGCAACTGTGAAAACCCAAGACTCAGTGTTTAAACGACCTGTTCATAAACTTCCCATATATCCGAACTAGTTCGGATATAGGGTGGGAGTATGTTTCCTACACTTCTCACTTAACTGTAACTGAGTGCGCGAGATTTTCCCGCTTTCCAACCCCAACGGAAACTTTTTTTGGAACCGGTACGGGGTCTTCTGTAAACTGAAACGCAACGGAAAGACGCAAGGTCTTGTCCGCATCTATCCGCAGCACCTTCAAAGGTGTAATTTTCATTTAACCGCATTATCACCTTTTAGTGTAAACTTTAACTGTAAATATTTATTTTCTTGTAATATAAATTTAAGTACTATCTCCATCTCTGGCTATTATTCGAACTCAACCAACGGCATCAATAGGGGACTGAAACCCTTCCCATAGACCAACAGATTTCTAATTTTTTGCACAAAGAATATACCGTGGCACTTTCGTGTAAGTAATTTTTAGAATATACCCCCCGAAACAGGTCTGTTTATACCAGATGTTTTTCCAAACTTTTCTGTCTCATAAACCCCTTGCCATGTTCTTGGGTTTGAGGACCCTTATTTAATTAATATTGAATTTTTGCAAATTTATCACCTAAAATGTCTTTCTGACAGCTGGTACTACTACTATTGCTTTAAAAGAATTAAATTTCTAATTCTAATGAACAATAGCGTTTAAAATTTAAAAAGCACATGTTAATTAAATAAATTAAAAGTTTAATAATACATAAAATAACTGTTAAATAAAATAACTAAACAACAAATGAAGGATTTTAATGAGAGGGATGAATCTAAAGTCAAAATAACAAATTTTCAACATTTGGTATCAATCTTGTCAGGTTTAATTTTCAATCTTTAAAGCCGAAATTGCTGACATCCGATTTACTTTAAGATCTCCATTAGTGCTTATTACGATCAGTTTCTATTGTAATGTTACCATATGAATTAATTGCCTTATGTGGGATTACCATAGTCAAAGCATTCTTAAACTTGGTCGTAAAATCTGAATAAAAGGCATTTAAATGTTGAACTTGGTATGCCGTCATCTTGTTACTGCAAATTAACTTCATTAAATTTAGTAAATAAATCTATTAAATAGGTAAAATGTGGCTTCTATTTGATTAAATTTTTTTGAAAAAATTAAAATCACAATCTAGTTTAATGAGATTCACTATCATAGAACCCCACCCCCCTTTACCTCTTGGACTCCCAAATGATTTTTTTGCTGATGTGGACACCTTGAAGATCGCCATAGACCCCTGGGTGTGTAAATAGACCACTTTGAGAATCTCTGGTTTATACTATCGCTAAAAAAGTCTGGCGTTTCAATTGAAACATCAGAACTGAAACACAAATAAAATTTGGATTAGATATTGTAAGCGATTTTTAAATGCTACCGAGTTTAAACTTTGTGATTATTTAAAGAAAACTAAATTAGAAACATAAACATAGTTTCGAAATCCTGCAAGGAGGTAAAAGGAACTTCGGTAACTAAATGAATATTAAAATTATTAGCAAACTAAAAATGGCTGTTTTGTGTGTATGATGATATTAAGTGTTTATTGATTCAAAAACTATAAATGCCATTGAATCATCAAAGCCGTTAGAGTATTTAAAAATAATGTAATGCATTACGTTAGAGCGTTAAAAATGTCTTGATTTAAAGAAAATATGATGGCCATTTAAGGGAACTTAAGAGTTTCAGCAAACACACAATGGATGGTTATTTCCAAATTTCAAAGATGTTTCTCCCTAGACATCTTAAAATATTGCGTTGTATGAAGAGTTATTTCGTTTTTTCCAGACAGAGGATTTAATTGTATTTTTTGCACCCAACTTCACATTTAAGCCGTATAATTTTTATATGCTTTGAGAGCTCCTATAGCAAAGCTTGTGTATGAAAAATTCCAATTAATTCTACGCAGTATTTTTTGGTTGGTTCCCTTTTAAATATGGAGAGCGATAAGCAGCATTTTCGTACTTATCTTACTATAATATCTTACTGTTTTACTACAGAAAGGGTAAAAATGCTGTTCAAGCCAGAAAGAAATTGACCGATGTCTATGGAGAAGGTGTGTTGACAATACGCCAGTGCCAGAACTGGTTCGCTAAATTTCGATTTGGCAATTTTGATGTCGAAGATGCACCACGTTCGGAAAGGCCGGTTGAAGCTGATAAAGACGCGATTAAGGCATTGGTTAATACGAACCGGCGAATAACAACACGTGAGATCGAATTGAGGTTAAATTTATCAAATTCAACTCTTTATGACCACTTGAAAGGCCTGGGATTATCCTCGAAGCTCGATGTATGGGTTTCCCATGTTCTCACAGAGAGAAATCTGTGTCGCCGCATTGACGTCTGCGATTCGCTTCCCAAACGTCACGAAAATGATCCGTTTTTGAAGCGCATCATCACTGGGGACGAAAAAGGTCGTAGAGCAAAAAAGATGAACCGGCTCAAACCATTTCCAAAGCCGATATTCACCAAAAAAAGGTGATGCTGTCTGTTTGGTGGGATTTTAAAGGAGTTTTTTTTAGCTTTTACCGGATAACACAACGATTAATTCGGAAGTCTACTGTCATCAGCTGGACAAACTGAATGATGCACTTCAACAGATAAGGTCGGAACTAATCAAAAGGAAAGGTGTAGTGTTTCACCAAAGCAACGCGAGACCTCACACAAGTTTAGTCACTCGCCATAAGCTTTTACAGCTGGAATGGGATACAATGCCACACCCACCATATTTTCCAGACCTGGCACCATCGGATTATTATTTGTTCCGGTCACTCCAAAATTTTTTAGACGGTAAAACCTTCACCTCAAATGAGGAGGTCAAAATCCACCTCGATCAGTTTTTTGCCAGTTAAGACCAAAAGTTTTATGAGCGTGGAATTATGCTACTACCAGAAAGATGGCAAAAGGTGTTGGACCAGAACGGCCAATATATAATTTAATAAAGTATTTGTTTGTTATACGAAAACTGTCTTTCATTTCCACACAAAAAAAAGAAATTACTTTCCGAACAACCCAATATTATATTCTTTATTATTACGAGCAGCCGTTTTTTCAAATGTGAAACTGAAGTTTCTGCAAATATGTCTAAAAGAGCATGTTTAGAATATTGACTAGTTCCTTTCAATATAAAAATTCGTGAAAATTAATAAGTAATTCCAAACTCATGATACTAAACAGGGAAAATCATCGTAATAAATTTCCTCATTCGAATTAATAAGTACGAAAACAGATAACGAATGCCTTACAATGCCGCCAAAACATTGAAATTCTACATACTTTATTTCTCTCCTTTTTTTTCTTTGGTTGCGTTAGCATAGTAGTTCTGATCACTAACAGTTTTCTATCCTGTGGTTAATAAAGACCCGTCGTATAGAGGATGCCGATGTACGTTAAATCTGCCGAGGCTCTAAAGTCCTCCCGTATACGTGGTAGTTCGGAAAGGGGTGCCAGCTCAGGTGTCATCCTCATCACTGGCCCAGGTTACGAGGTCCGTTGCCAGTAGCCCTTGCTGCTTTATAATGTGAAGTTAATAAAATATCACTCACACTTATCACTCTTCCCTTAATTTTGGTATCGCAATATATATTCTTACTGGATATATTTCGTTATACTAATCGATATTTCAGTTATCCACAAAAAAATTTATTTTTACTAAATATTAGAGCGACCGTTTAATACAATTAGTTATTCAAAACTTAAAATAAAACCATATTATTGTCTTTGAAAATTAAGTTTTTAACAAACTGAGTCATTATTAAAAACGTAACTTATATTGAAATAAATGCATAAAACTACCTACAGTTTAAATTGAATGGAAATTCGGTAGACTATTCATTACCCCTTAAACAAATCTAAGAATTATAAACTTTCCACTGTGATTACATTTATTCAAATGCGGAGTCTAATGCGAACGAGGTACTATTAATTTAGTTCAAACAAAGTCACAGATCTCATGGAATAATCAGATGCACTCTACTCATGTTAATAATAGATGATAAATTAGCCGTTCAGACACGGAGTAAACATTACAACATTGCTATAAAAGTAATACGATTACATGTGTCTAGACAAATATTTGCTAAAAATTTTACAGCTCCTCCTACTGAAAGTGTAATTTCAACTTATGTCATAAAGATTCCTTTGAAACTCTCTGTAACAAGCCCTCTTGTTCAGAAATATGTCGTTTCTTTTCATTTAGAAACTGAAAAGCACCTGCAATTATTTATTAGCATTTTTCAGTTATTTCTTATAATTTCTAAAACTTTGTTTATAATTTTCTGTACTTTTACTTTGTTTAAAAACTGAGTAATTGGACGTGCTAATTGTTTATTATCAATGTTTGGAAAATTTTAGTGTTTTAGTGAACGGCAACGTTTTTTTGTAATAGTGAAGGATAGAATATAAAATAAATTGGAGTCAGAATAACGTAGTCAGCTCGCATAATTTATATTTTAAGAAAACCACACAATATATTAATAATATTTAGAAGAGAAACGACTGAATTAAACAAAATTCAGATAGAGTCTCAACACCCTGATTATATTTAATGATTTAAATGTGTGTATATGTTACCGGCAAAGTATGAAATGCCGACATTCTGTAGAATGCCTAGGCATTGAATAGAATACCGGACGGTTTTAGGCAAAGTATGAAATATGAGATTTATTACATACTTTGCCTAGGCATTCTATAGAATGGCCAAAGCTATTGAGGCAAAGTATGAAATAAGGTCATGATAAGAAATACAAATTTTTGGAAATACAAATGTTGTTCTGACAAAATAATGAGAGTGCCACTAAAAAATTATTTGAAATACATAAAGGAAAATGAAAGTTGTACCAAACAAATTTTACGTCTTTCTTATTAAGGAAAACAAAATTATCATATGAAAATTAACCTACTTGTTGCAACATGGTAGGCTTGTGAATGACATTTTTCTCTCTCTCTCTCTCTCTCTCTCAATTACATTTCAATACATTTTTCACACAAAAACAACTCTTATGCTGGTAAATTGTTTTACGCATACATTTGACGAATCCTTGACCGCTTCCATTGAACTGAACAATTGCAACTGACTGGAGAGAAATTTGGTGGACATGAATATCTTAAATTTTGAGCCAGTTCTTAGGACCCAAAAAAAAATTGTGATTTCGCATATATTTGTTTTAAAGTTCCAAGAAACCATCCTATTTTTCACTCATTACAAGTGTAAATATTGGTGATCGGAAAAAAAATCAATACCAACAATACCTTTTTTTTTAATAATTTTCTCTTTTTCTGCCAAAGTTTACAAAGGTGGATGCACAGTTCAATATCATAACATGTAACATTTTTGTATTTGGTTGAAAGTTTTCTCCAAATTCTATCACGTCCTCAAAATCCGTGACGTAATACCGTACATCAGTGCGTTTCAACATTTTTATCTTCCCGACCGATCAACGTTTGACAATTATACAGCGGAACACAGAGAGTGGGGCGTTGATTGTTTATTTTAAATTGTTTTGATTTAATAATTTAATTGTACACTCAGCAACATTGAAAATAGCGACCCAAAAAAAAAGCATCGGATTGATATGAAATTTAATACACATAATGACACAGATGAGAGATTCACTTGATCTCAAAAACAAGACAATTAAACGAATACAGGGTGTCCAAGGACACAAATACTGGGCAACTTCAATAGTGCGTTAGACCACCTCCAGCTGTAATACATGCCGCCACACGGTCCGGCATTGAGTTGATTAGACACCTTATGTTTTCCTGAGGCAGATGGGCCCACAAATCTTGAACAGCCAACTCTAAATCATGTACAGAGTGACACGATGGCATCTGTCGTTTTAGCAGATCCCACACGTGCTCTACAGGGGACAAATCGGGGGAGCGGGCCGGCCATGGAAGAGTCTGAAAATGACGTTAAAAGTCTTGATCAACTCTTGCTGTATGCGGATGAGCATTATCTTGCTGGAAAATTGCCCCTTGGAGACCATTTAGGAAAGATCCTACACGGGGTCGAAGAAAATAAGTACAGCGTAATGTGATATGCAAATGATCCAAGTTTTGTGCCAATACACATGCTCATACACGCCGAGAGGGCACTACAATCAGGAAGAGGGCCAGCCCAAATTCGAAGATTCATAAACGTGACGATTACCCGCCGATTGTAGGAAGACTTTGATAAGCGAAGCATGCCAGGTAAACGTGCTAGAAGACATTTCTCACAGTTAAGCGAGTTTAAGAGAGGCCTGATCATCTGGATGAAAACTGCAGGCTGGTCGACGCGCCGTGTTGCTGGCCAGGTGGATCGTTCGGAGTGTGCCGTTAGAAATTGTTGGGAGCAGTGGACACGAGAAGGTACCCACGCGCGCGGAAAACAGGGTCTGGAGCGACCAGGAAGACCACGAGGAGAGAGGATCGAAGGATCGTGCGGCAAGCACTTGTGGACCCCACTGTGACTCATTCAACGATACGAGTAGACGTAGACGTAGCAATTGTTCCACAAACAATTTCCAGACACATTGCAGAAGCAAATCTTAAATCCAAGCGCCATTTCCGTGTAATTCCTTTAACACCGGAACATCGGCAACTGCGCCTACAGTGGTGCCAAGCCAGATCAATGTGGAATGTCACAGATTGGCAAAAGGTTGTGTTTAGTGATGAATCCCGGTTTGCTTCGGGGACAGATGATAACCGTGTACGGTTGTGTAGGCGCCCTGGTGAGCGGTACAATTCCCCCACACTATTCTACGTCACATTGCCCGCACAGCTGGTGTAATGGTCTGGGGGGCCATAGCCTATGATAGCCGGTCCACTTTAATTGTGATCCGTGGAACCTTAACGGGCCAACGTTACGTTGATGATATTCTTCGACCCCATGTAGGACCTTTCCTAAATGGTCTCCCGGGGGCAATTTTCCAGCAAGATAATGCTCGTCCACATACAGCAAGAGTTGCTCAAGACTTCCTACGTCATTTTCAGACTCTTCCAAGGCCGGCCCGCTTCCCCGATTTGTCCCCTGTAGAGCACTTGTGGGATCTGCTAAAACGGCAGATGCCATCGTGTCACTCTGTACATGATTTAGAGTTGGCTGTTCAAGATTTGTGGGCCCATCTGCCTCAGGAAAACATAAGGTGTCTAATCAACTCAATGCCGGACCGTGTGGTGGCATGTATTGTAGCTGGAGGTGGTCCAACGCGCTATTGAATTTGCCCAGATTTGTGTCGTTGCACACCCTGTATTCATTTAATTGTCTTGTTTTTGGGATCAAGTGAATCTCTCATCAGTGTCATTATGTGTATTAAATTTCATTTCAATCCGATGCTTTCTTCTTGGGTCGCTATTTTCAATGTTCCCGAGTGTATGAATCATTTCATACATTGCCGGCTAGTTTTACTCATTCTACAGAATGCCGGATTTCATACTTTGCCGGTAAGATCTAAAAAAATCTGTTTCATACTATTATAAATAATAATATGAAATGCAAAAGAAACGGAAACACTTTATTTAGGACTAGTGTGTGCGTGCGTGGGAGAAAGATTGAACAAAAGGGTGCTGAAATTTTAAAGTGTATGGTGTTTTTCTATTATTCATTACAAATAATGAAAAAGAAATCATATTAAAATCATTATAATTTAAATAGCAATAATATTAATAAAAAGAGAAATATATCATAATTACATACAGTTTATGAGGCAGCTTATATTTATTTAGATTGTTTTAAATAGTATGCGACATTCATGAACTCAAAATAATAGATTCAAGTATCTAGACTTCCTAATATTGTTTCACGACATGAATTATATTTATTGTTATATTAAATATGAAGGGATATGAAACACACAAAGAGACAAGCCAATTTCTTAAGACAACAACTAAGGTAATATGCATATATATATATATATATATATATATATAATTTAAAGGTTTGTTGGATTTATATATGAAAGTAATTTTCCAGACACATTGTATATATTTAAGAAATATATGATGTAGACGAAATCATTTCGCCATAAATAATGATAATAGTAAATTGCAATTGTTCTCATTAATGCACACTACAACTAATATCCTTATTCACAATTGACCGTTCATAGTCTTCCCCACAAATTTACCTGTAATAAATAAAATTTAACTAACCATTGACTGTATTTTATTTGCATTTTTATACTATTACTATATTTATTTCTATTAAATGGATTAAAAATGTTAAAATTTTGTTTAATTGCCAACTGATATTTATTCCTTTATATAACCTAACTACTATTTTGAAAAAATTGTCCAAAATTATTAATCTTTTTAATGCTGAATTTTAAATTTTATTACGAATATTTTTATGAATATTAAGTGTTATCTATATTGCATTACATTATAATTACAGATTAATACTAGCTGGTATGCCCGTCCTTCGCACGGGTGAATTGAAAAATTAAACAATACATATGGAAGTATGAAGAAGTGTTTAATGAGTTAATATTACACGAATTGCAAATTAATTTTTTTAAAAAAAGCTTTTTGCATATCTCAGAGGAACAATAAATCATATTTGCTAAATTTTAAGTCTGTAGGTCTAATAATTGATAAAAAGGATTTATTTTAAATTTTTACCGCCCCGTAACTCCCTTGGGGGCTGATTTTTTAAAACACCTTCCTAAGCTTATCTCTGCTCAGCAAAAGCATACAAATTTTGTGTAATGAATGCTTGAAATAGTGCAAGAAATTTATATCTGGATGCGTAATACGTTAATGTTTCTGTTGCACTTATTTTATGTTAAAATTGTAATATTCATAAGTAACACCGTGTTCCTTACATTATAATGGCGATAGAATGGAAACATAATGAAATGTGGTGATAGATCCAAGTTGGCATCATTTTTGGTGACCATGCTGGCATTTTGGCAATTTATTGAACGGTGCAGAAGTTGATAAGCTGTAGCACCACTTGGTTGGGAGCTGCAACACAAAAAGAGGAAGCATAAAAATTTTCTCCACTAAAAAATACATATACGTGCCAATTTTTATAGTGATTGGTTGAGCGGTGTTGGAGGGAAGCGAGGTTACATATACAAACATCCATTTATATATAGAGAGATTGTTATGAATATAGAGTATTTTCGTGTTTTTAAAGTAAAGAATCATCATGATTGAGTAGTTTCTCGCATTTCTGTTTTTTTTTCGTGAAACTTATGCTAAAAAGCATGCTAAGAAAATTCGTGAAGTTCCAAATTCGTCTAACAAAGTGACATATGGCAATCAATGTACACCTGAAGATATCCATGAAATAAAACGAGAGTTAAAAGCTGTCATCTTCAGTATTTTTACTTTACCTTATAATGGATTACGAAGTACAAAATGAAAAAAAAAAGAAATGTTTTTTCCACAATCATTTGAAATAAAACTTCAGGAAACACATTTCTTTAAAAAATACTTGCAGATTTCATCGGAGTTTGTGAGTTTTTCCCCTGGATCGTTGATTTTAATAGTTGTATTTGAAAACCTCATGTTTGACAAAACTCACTGAATTATTAGATTTTAAAAAAAAAGGCGAATATTAGCTGTCAAAATTTTCCTTAGAATGTGAACCGTGCAACTTGAGTTGTATTGTCACAGCTCAGTAACCACAGTGTTACGAGTTTCTACCTTATACAATCAAAGCTTGATGTGTTGAATATTAAGAACCGGATCTCAAATTAAATAAGTCAGAAACTCGGTCCTTATATAACCGAAATAACCAATATAACTCAGATATAGAAATTTAGAAATTAAACTGTAATTTTAGGCTTCAAGGAAAAATTGATAAAAATTGCGTGATATAGCGACCATTTTAAGAGTAATTTTTTAAAATTGTATGATTTTATTTTATTTTAATTTACGTCACACTTTGTAGCAACACAAGGGCTATTGGCATTTGACCTCGTAATTTCGAACCACATTCAAGTGACGAAGTGACTCCTGAACTGGTACCTACCCCCGCACACTCAAAACTTCCAAGAATCAACGGGAAGACTTCTAGCCTCGACATAATTAACCTGCATCAGCTGCTCTACACGGCGAGCCTTCAGTGGCACTAGAACTAGAACTCATGAAAAGATCTACCAAGAGTTCACAACCATAACCGCTTAGCTACCGTGAACATACTAAAATTGCTATAAAGGCAACAAGAAGTGTTAACAAAAATTCTAATGTTAAATAAATTTCTGAAATTAAATTTTATAATTGGAGGGTGAGGGGTACCCCCTTTCACCCCAATGGCGAACCAATCCCCATTGGACAAATTGTACAACTGCTCATACTCATTGCTCAAAGTGTAAAACAGTAATTTACATGTATTATGTGGCTCCAATTTTTTTACAATATATTGTAAGCAGGGAAAAAATAAATTTCAAATTTCATCTCCCCATTTTAAATAAATTTATTTCAGCATCACGAAACACTTTTTTATATAGAGAGAGATAAAATATTTAAATTGTCAAATGTTTGCAGTACTTCCACATTCTACTTAGAATGTTGCTTTAAAAACTTTTCCTCTCTTTTTTTCATTTTATATTTCTACGTAATAATTTTGGTTTCGTTATGAAAAAAAAGAAAACGTATATTCTCATTTTTATCCCTATATATTTTAATAATAGTATTTTTACGACGGAAATACGTCAAATAATATAGAAAGGTAATAGATACATTTATTTTTTAAATAATAAATGGGAAATTGTTTAAATGAATCTTTCAGTGAACAATTGAGAATAGGAAATGATTATGAAATATGTTACTGAAGTTATGATCGCTTACATTAATTCTTAATTGAAATATAAATCTGTATATTCATTTTAATTTTAAAAAATCAATCTTTGTGTGGGTTATCTCTCTTTTTATTTCATATGGAGAAGAATCTTCTATAGCAGTGTTTCTCAAAGTGTGGGGCGCGCCCCCCTGGGGGGGCGCGATGACCCTACAAGGGGGGCGCGAGCGTATCGAAAATTTAAAGATTTTTTTAAAAAAAAAATAACCGGAAAGAGAAGTAAAACAAAATGCTTTCTTCCATAATACAAAAAAATACACACAGAACACTGACATAATTTATGTTTATTATCTGGCTTTTTTCCGTCATCAAATAGCTATCTTTGTTCCCAAAACCAAATTAAAGAAAAAAAAAACATTTTGTTTTATTTGCTGTATTTCCTCAATGAGATATTTTTTATTACGTTTTAACATAAAATATTACTCGTTAATAGAAAAAACGAAACCCACAGACCCTGAGAAAAATTCTAAGAAGATAAACAATTCACCACTATATTTATTATTGAAATACTGTACATTAGTTGTAGAAAAAGAAAAGGAAGCCATGATTCACTTTTCAGCCAGGCTGCATAGTACGTTTGCTAATCATTTGATTGACCTTCAATCTTATGGTATGGTTATTATCAATATTAGTTCCCTCCCATCTTTTATGCGTTTGCTTTTCGCTTAGGGAAATTGTAAATAATTGAGTTTTGCGATATTTAGAAAAGAATTGATTGATTTAACATTTCTGTAGGATAATTGAAAAGTGTCTGATTTGCGTCCTTTATTATGGTCTTGTACTTTTGAATTATTTTTGTTCAGTTTTATTGGATTTTTTCTCAAATCATCAAAGAATTGAATAGTCCTTGAAAGAAGGTAAGTACACTTTCTATAAATTAAAATATTCACTAGAATTCCGATTTGTATCGTGTACAGTAAAAATAATTCTAAACAAATGATTGGGGTGACTGAGTCCCCCCGCACTACCATTAATGTTAGTATCGAGTACACGCCTGCTCCCGGGTTAAGACATTTTGAAGTCTTCTAGCTTTAAATGTTAAAAAGTAACACAATTATTCTTCATCGGAATTTTATATTCTTTTTCATAATTTAACATTAATTCTAAATGCTTATTGTGTGAGGTTTAAAATTACAGTTCTTTTAAACAATTATTTACAATTATAGCATTTACTCTCCTTACAGTTCAGCTATTATATCAAGAATGTTTTATTTTTTTAAAAAAATGAACTCGTGCGAAGAAGAGTCGGTGTTTCAGCCAGTATACGTTTGATGTATCAGTACTGAAGAAGATATTTTATAAATAATTTCTTATTACTGAATTTGGCCGCGGTAGCCGAGTGGTATAGGTATCGGATCGTGGTTTGCCTTGTCACGAGTTCTCGAGCCCAGTACCACTAAAGACCCGCCGTGTAGGGCAGCGATGCACGTTAAATCTGTTGAGAGTTGAAACGTTTTCCCGTTGGTGTGGTGTGATAGTTAGGAGAGAGCGGTGCCAGCTCAGGTGTCATCCACGTTACTTGACCATGGTTCAAAAATTACGGTCCGTCGTCAAAAGCCCTCGTGCAGCTGAACAGTGCGACGTTAATATTTAATCAATCAATCTTATTACTAAATTAAGAACAAGTTTAATAATTATTAGGACTTCCACGGGCTTGTCTTGTAGAGGAAAGTTTTTTCAAAGGAAGGTTTAATATCAGAAATTGACACTTAAAGAGTTATTTTTCTATATTTAGCTGAGATCTATATTTTGTCTTCAAGGCATTTTTTGCAGAAAATCCGGTTTGAAAAAGGTAGGATGTTGAAAATGGTAATAGTATACGAAGTGCTTTTGTTTTCAGTACAGATAATTCCTCATCCACCTCTACTCCAAATTCAAAGAGCGCTTTATTACAAAATTGCCTTTAATTTTTCACTGGATGTGAAATATATGAAGATTTCTTCTTTGGAAGTTGAGAGCCCTTGGAGTATCTTGAAATAGATCCCTAATCCACTCGTAACTTGCTACCAAGCTGTCCTCATTCAGAAAATACTTTTAAAAATTCTTTGCCAACATAGCTAAATGATTTTACATGTTTTAAAAACAACTTTCACATGTTGTTCTACAGATTTGTAAGTTTTAACACATATCGAGCTGGGGCTTTTTTTCCATCATTTACTTCAGTAGTGGTACATCCAAAATTTAAGTATTTTTGAGAAGATCGCCTTGATTTAATTTTCGAACCATGCTCGTTCGTCTGTGTACTTGTTGATTCTTTATTATGATCGAATGTTTGCTTAAGACTTAAAGATGTATGTATGATATTGTTTTAATCTACTGCCGTAAATACTTAATTACCGTGAATTACAATTAACGTGTAAATTTAAAAACGTACATTCACAAGCTAGATTCGGTAGCTATAGAAGTATCGAGTCGACCAAAGCCGACTGGAATTGTACGAGGTTTTTACATGTTTTGCACAGACGTCCGATAGGTTGCCCAGACTAACGCAAACGTACCCTATAATGCCAAATGTGATGGATATGATAGCGAGCGACATTGATTAGACTATTTTTCTAATGACATTTGTACTTTGAGAAATGAATATGCTGAAGGAAATAAATCTTTAATTAAATACATCATTTTGCGATCTGTTCCAATTTAAAAATTAGAGAAAGAAAAAATAACATAAATTCTAAGTAATATATATTTTAAGTAATTTTCTTTAAAATATATATTACTTAAAAAGTTACATATACACAAAATTTAATATACTTATCGTATTAATTTGTACGGTTTATAATTAAGATCGTATTGTAACTTTTAGCGTCTCTCTCTCAAAGTGCATTTTTATTGCAGTAAATACATTATTGTTGTACAGGGGGCCGAGACAAAAATTATGATTGAAAAAATTGGGTCGCCAGTATTGAAAGTTTGAGAAACACTGCTTTTAATGTATGAGTGGTGCACAGAGTATTTTATGACTAATTAATTAATACTAAATTAAGAACAAGTTAAATAATTTTTAGCTACTTCCATGGGCTTGTCTTACAGAGCAAAGTTTTTGAAAGGAGTTTTAAGATAAGAAATTGACCCTCTGAGTTCATTTTCTATATTTAGCTGATATCTATATTTTGTCTTCTAAGCAACCACCACATTTTTTGTAAGATGTTCCAATTTAAAAATCAGAGAAAGGAAAAATAACTTAGTAATTATCCTATTACTTAACTTTTTTTTGCTTAAAAGTAACATATACAAAATTTAATACTTATGTCATGAATTTGTACGGTTTATAATAAATATTGTTGCTTTATCGTAAAAGTGCATTATTATTGCATTCAGTAAAATATTATGTATAAGGGGGGGCGCGATAAAAATTGTGATTGAAAAGGGGGGCGCCAGTATTGAAAGTTTGAGAAGCACTGTTCTATAGGGAAGAATAGGATGATGAAAAGTACAAAAATATTATGGCGTTTTATTACTTTCCTCCTCACTTTCCTGGAACTTTAATTCCTTTTTGCGATCCTGTTAAGACTAAATTTTAGTTATTTCTTTTGCGAGAAGGGTCTATGTACATTTCTTATTGTTTCTCTTTCTCTTATTGTTTTATTGTAATTTTTTCAAAGTATAAAGTTGGTATAGCTTTTTAATGTACAACTTGAAAGAGTGAAAATGAAGTTCCATGAGTGTAAATGTTAAAATATATTTTTTAAATTTTTTAAGTGTTATTAACTCTTTTTATAACATTAAGTTTTAATCATTAATGCAAAGAATTAACCCTTTAATGGTTAATTCTTTGCATTAATTAGCTTTGTACCTTTAATGGGTACAAAGATAAAATACACTTTTCTGTGATAAAGTACGTGATAAATGTAATGTTCTCATCCCTTATAAACATTATTTAGCCACAAAAAAAATATCTGATCAAAGGGGTTTTTTTCCTCAGGGGGAAGGCTAGACGTTATAACCATTGCGCACATAGAACATTTAACTTACTTTTCAGAACATAAATAATGAATCATATTACAATACATTTTTTATGAAAAATTGACATTTATGTAATTACTATTTCAATAGCAATTAAATACAAAGTATAAGTGTACTTAAATAATAATAGAATAATTGTACAATATAGAATACTTACTAAAAATATACATAGAATACTTAGAATATACATTGAAATTGGTATATATCCACATTTTATATTTTATTTAATTTTAGTATGAAAAGCTAGAAATAAAGTAATATTTTTGAGAATTTAAATTAGTTATTTCACAAATTTGATGAACTATTTACTGTGGAACTTTATAATATGCAAACGCTTTTTCCGAGCAGAAAAGCTGTAATGAAAGATTTTCTAACCCTAGAACCTGGTATCACATATTGTAAGCAAAGTTTGTTTATATTTCCGACCCCCAACATTCTCACATGAGTCTAAGTGCGGAGATAAGAGCGAAAATTTCTAGGTCATTTTTCTGTTCTATGTGGGCAGTGGATAGAGCCTCTAGCCACATATATAAAAGCTTTCCAAAAACCTAAATAAAACCTTTTTTTAATTGCAAATTTGCTTAATTCATTCAGATGAGAGAAAAGTATACTTAAGACATATCGGAATTTTTTTCAAATATCAGAAATTTTATTTATAGTAATCAAAATACAATGTGTAGATTTACACCGAGAAACACTGTTTTTAATTACCCATCAGGGGACATGACATGCCTAAAAAGGTATCGTCCTGCTATCTGTATTAATTTGTATGCGTTTTAGCTTCAATTAACTCATGTGGATGGACTAAATATTCATCACCCGCTTGGAGAAAAAAATTTTAATATGTGGCTAGACGTATTAGCCACTGCCCCCTAAAGGGTTAAGCATACTAATTTTTGGTGCAAGGGAGATATTTCAAAAATTTCCCCTAAGTGTTTTGATATAAGATATTAAAAGAAATCTAAGTCAATATCAACTCTTTTTTTCAACATATATATTTGTATTTCCGATAACGCATAAAATATTTGTAAACTTATAATAAATATGATATTAATGAATACGAAGAACATATATTTCGAATCTGATGCAGTTGTCAGGATTAGATTTTGAGGTATATCAATTTAAACGAGGAAAAGTGTGAAACTACCTTTATCCAGGAAAAATTCGCTTAAAAATCTTGAAAATCATTCAGTGATAGTTTACGTTTCATAATTTCGTGAATTTAAGATTAAAAATATATATAATTAAGAGATTCTCATGAATATATATTTCTAATTTTAAATTAAAATTTATTTTTCTCTATTTTGTATGCTACGGTAAATTGCTGTAAATTTTGACCCAAACAGCTTTGTGTTTGGGTCAAATGTGTTTATCTTTTGGAACTGGGAATCAAAATGTAACAGTTGAAAACCTATTTTTATTACAGGCCTTCAATTCTACAAGACATGTTTTAAATAAAATACATTAAAAAATACAGAAAAAACTTCAAATTTTAACAAAATGGCAATTGTATTCTTTTGCTACAAAGTTTTGAGTTTTAACTCCCTAAACAAGCATGAAATTTAAGTATCAAAAACAAAATTTCCTACATTCATCATTTTTTCATTTAAAAGGAAACTTTCTTTTTATATTATATTCATTTCCTCTCTTTTTTTAAAAAAATATGTGGTACAGTTTTCTAATACAGAAAGAATTTTTTTTAAAAACTTTTTACAAAGCATTCGTCTATTGGGCAAAATGTATTCAATTCCTTTCCTCTTTCTCTCGTCAAAGTCACGGGTGAAATTTCCCCTCTATTCCTTGCGCCCGTTATAAATATTTCCGGGCTGGAGCGTTCAAAAGTAACGTGCTAAAAAGATCAAAACTATATATTTCTTATGCCCGGACTCATGTTTATTTCTCATTAGAGGACAGCACCAGATTATTAGTAACGTGTTTAGTGATAGTTATTTTATTTTTAACTAAATGTTGGGGCACAAGCAAACATATGTATTAGTGTTATATGTTTTAATATTCTTAGCTCAGTTACTTAATGCCACCCTTCTTAAATATGCGTGGGTAGAGTTCAGTGATAACATATATATTTTTTAATTTTGTATACATTATGGAGTTAGTCAGAAAGTGAATCAGATTATGCTTTAAATATAAAAGGATCTGAGAGTGATTCTGAAATAACTGATTGTTTTGAAAGTTCGGTTAGTGAATCTGAGAGCAGTGATGATGGATCTGTACTGCTACCTGTGATGCTGGCCTTTGAAATTTATCTCACTAGAAAAAAATTACTAATGTGTATTTACAAAATGCGTATATATATAAGTGAAATAAAAAATTCTCCTTTAATATTTAAGATCACAGATTTTCAAATTTAATATCTTTGCTGGAAAACCAAAATTCAGTCACAATAACCTAAAATTGATCCAAAACTTAAAAATGAATACATGTTTTGCACGTACATTTGACTTTATATAATTTTGTTGAATAAAAAATAGGCACTTTTATGACCATTTTCTTCAAACTATGCGGTAATATGCAGCTTTTACATAATTCAAAAAAATAATTTTCATAATATTTGTAGATGAGAGACCTTGCAAACATTTCTAAATTTTATCGATTCAATGTATTTTACATATAACAAAAATATTCAGCAATAAAATGTAATCAAATTACGTTAATAAGCTGCTGCAATTTATTATTAAAAGCTCATCACTCATTATAAAATCTCTCTTTAATATACTATAAATAAAGTGATAAAAATAATTTCCCATTTTATAAATCCTAAATCTTTAAGTAGTTTTCTAAGTATTTTAATTTCTTCAAAGAACATGCATTTTGCAATCTGTAATTTCATTAATTTTTATCGAAGGAAAATATGCACCATTAGAAACATTTTTTTAAGGACTCGTTATTATAAAGCGATTTTCGAACACTCTGTATTAAATTTAATGGAAATAAATGCAAGTAATTGGATTAAAAGGACGTTATTCAAATTACAGCAATAAACCGAGTTTTTCTAATACGTTTCGTGAAAAATGTGTATCTTAACGATGCATTTAAAATATTTTATAAGTTAATTTAAGAAATTAACTCACATGAAAAAAACTATAAATAGAGTTATAAAGATAAACATGCGTGTTAAAAGATTACTTTTATCTAAGATTAATGAATTAAAATTCTGAAGAAAGGGAGGAAACGCGTATAAAGACGTGACGCAAGTAAAATATTAAGGGTTTGCAGAAAAACCATTTTTCCTTTTTAATCAAACAACATAAAATTCTTTTTTATACATGTTATTGTAAAGCGCTTAAAGTAAGATAAAAATATATTTATATTTTAAACCAATTCATATTTTTATTAAATAAATGTCTAATTAGTCTAATAGGTTGGTTTTCATAAAATCCAGAATTCATCAGAAAAGCAATTTTAGTTAGCCCTGTTCTTTAATATTATGTGTGTGTGTGTGTGCAACGTGTTAGCAAACGATTTATATATATATATATCAGTTAATATTCTCTACTATAGAGAGAGGAATCATCAATAATCACTGTAACTCTGAAACATATAAAATATAAACCAGATATCAGAATTCAGAAAAGATATATTAGAAATCATAATAATAAAATTATATATATATATATATATATATATATATATATATATATATATATATATATATATATATATATGGATGATGCAGTATTACAAACATTGCTGACTTCGAACACAGCCCTTATACATAAAATAATTTACATAAAAGTGGGGTTTATCCCTTTGTTTAGAAAACGTTAATAAACATGAACGAATAAATAATAGAAACAAAGAAAGTACACTAATTTTACACTGTATTTTTTTTCATTAATAATATTTGTTCTGCACATTTTAGTTTTTAAAATACTTAACAGTTAAGTTCTATATTATAAGCATTCTCTCAACGAAGAAAATTATTGGAAGATATCCATTGTCCTAAAAACAGTTATTTATCTTTCATTTTTTTAAAAGAATGAAATTTCAGAAAGTTTTTATGTATATAATTTAAGATAAATTTTAAAAATATTCAAACTTAACGTATAGGCACACACACACACATTGCCTTGTTATCTCTTTTAAACTAATTTTTTAAAAAATATGGCTAAAAACAATGTTTTCTTTAAATATTAAGTTATTTATCATTCCGCTCCAAACTTTCTTTATTAATGCGCAGGTGCAAGCACATTTTAACTTGGTTTATTTATAGCGAATAATAGAAAGTATTTTTATAGATAATCGTCCATATAATCCCATCAAAAGCTTATGTTCATAAAATTATATTCTAAATCATCCCAATCTATTTTTTAAACAATTTTCACTTTTCAAATGGCCAGACAGAATGCGGAATTTCTGGGGAAAAACCCATTCCGGCTTCTTGTTTTTGTTACTATTATCAGACATTAAACTCTTAAGAAAATAACTAAGCAATCAACGTCATACGTCAATCAAGTTAGATGTTATATTTAGATTTCGGCAAGCAAACATGTATTGTTGCTGCTGCTACGAAGCACCCCGGCAATCACTTAACCTGATTATTGAAGCGTGGAAACTAATTCTCGCCTCATACTATCGAGAACACTTTAGAGCCCCAGACTCTTCAACCTCTGACACCCCTCGGGGATAAATAAACGAAAGTGTTCTGAAATACGAATCCTAGACACACCTGAAGAATGGGGTACATGAGGGTGGCAGATTCCAGAAGCCATTGGGGGTGTAATGGGAAGGATTCTAAATATAACTATACTTTTGTTATGATCGATGGAATTGGAATAATTATACCTTGTGCAATGCTTTATGAAAATGGTATTTTTGGGGGTTTGTTCCAATTGCAACCCCCGGAGGATACCAGGAAGAAGGACACGTTTTCTTTTTCTGTATGCATCGGGAAGAGGTATAAAAGCATCTGCTTGTTTCGAGTTTGGCATATCACATCTTCTCTCTCAATCCATCAGCATCTGGTAAGAAAGCATTGTCTTTTCTTTGAGTTTGTGTAATTTCTTATAATCTTAAAGAAGTTTGTATATATAATGTTAAAGAACTTTGAATTTTCTTCAGACGTTGAAACAAAATTCAAATTATTTGTTGTATTTTCTTAAGAATATCTGAAAAGAGGTTACTTGGTAGATATCAGATCTGTAAATGATTCTTTCCCATTATCCTAAGCTTTAACTTACTTTTCTAAGACTTAAAAGTTTTAAAATAGAGTAATAATGTAACGCACAACTTCAAAATTAAATTGAATAGTTTGATAATAATATATAATTCTTTCTCACATTCAGTTAAGTAATATTTTGAATTAAAAGATATCTCCTCACTAAGATTGCCTTAGAAACGCAGGATAAACTCAGTCAAAGATTTAACCAATTCACTTAACTATCAGAAAACCAATTTTCTAACCACAATTTCTGATTTTTTTAATCCGAACTTCTGTTTTCGATTAAAGGAAACAGTTTTTGTAGAACAACAAAAATTTAACTTTATATTCTCTGAGTTGATTGGCGTTTGTAAAGTATTCCGATAAAATTACTTTGTGGTTTGGGAGAAAAGTTTCTCTAGTAACTTTTCTATAAACTTTCTATAACGATTAAACAATATTAACTAGCTTTTTACTCCTTCTGTGAGCCTTATGGTGTTTCTTTGCATTTATTTTATTTGATAATGTTGATAAGTAAGGGAAATTGTAAATTAATTTAACTTGGGAAATTCTTAGGATGAGAAAATAATAGCCACTCAAAACTACTCTACTAAAATTTCATAAATCTGGAAATTAAATGTCTTATTTTCTAAAAGTTATTCATATTGAGTGAAAAACTAATCGGTATTAATAATTTCAATTAAATGCTGAAATAAATTAAAATAATTCACTTAAATGCAATTAGGGAAATAAACCAATAACTAAACAACATTCAAAAATCATTAAGTAAATATATTTATGAGTTTATCTTTAACTTTTAAAAGATACCATAAATTTCCAGCTTAAATGTATTATGTTCTTAGATAGTAAATAAAAAATGCATCTAAATTATTTCAGAATTTAAATGTCAAAATTTCTAGGTAAGATGATGTTTTTAGCTAAGGTATTGAATAAGTAAGTATAGAAAACATGTATAGTAAGAACTATTTTGTTGAAGGTTATTGCTATTTCGTGTACTCGAGAACTCTAAGAAATACCATTTAATTATCATTAACAACTAGCATTGTTTACTAGAAATTTGATTGATAAATTGCATATGAATATATATTTGATTGATAAATATTGCTCTAAAATATTCAGATAAATTTTACTTCGTATACGCACTCTATTACATTAAAGTTATTTTTCTTTGTTTTTATTTCTTTACAATTTTCTTTTAATTATATATGTATTTATAACGTTACTTAAGCATATGGCTGCTGCTATAGATTTAAATCAACATTGCAGCTATTTAGATAGATATAAACAACTTTAACTTCCAAAACTTAAACTAACGAGATTTATTTTTTAACTTAAAAGTTGCATTTTCTATTGTATCCTCAACAAACAGAAAGAACTCTTTCTAATTACTACTTCTTCCTCCAGTTTGAAAAGAACACTTGGACAAGTTAAATCCACCATGAACTCCAGAGTTTTCTCCCTCATCTTGGTTTTGTGCCTTCTTCTGACTCCAGAAATGGTTGAAAAGTCTCAAGCTTTGGCCGTGGACAAAAAGAAGATCATGAAAGCTTTGTGGCTCACCAAGCTCGCCTTGAAGAAAAAGAAGTTGCTGGTTGTGCCTCTTCCAGTTCCCATCATGGTTGAGTAAGTATCTCTTCATTCTGTACCATTGATTACTTCTTATTCGGGAATTTATGAAGAAAAAAAATTTTGGTCTCATCCAGAATTTCTCTTAATAAAAGCGTTATGCCTTCACTTACTGGGAATTCCACTTTCTTTAGACGTTAGTAAGTTTCAAAAGGAAGGTTTCAAAAATTAATTACTCGTCTATGATTTTCGAGTATCATTGAAAAGCACATTAAATTTTCAAAGTGTGAAACATAGATTTTCAAATTCTAAGTATGTGAAAGTATAAAATGTAAAAAGGCCTGTCACGCTTCATCACAGCAAAATTTTTGTACTCTTATAACATCTGAATTTTTACTGAAGAATAAAAGAATTTTCTCGAGAAAACATTAATACCACTAGAATAGCTTTTAGAATAATTTTTCTTTCAAATCTATACTAAATTTTCAATATTCATTTCTTATTCAATAATTAAATGTAAAAGCAAATTTTAAGAAATGATCAATGGAAAATTTTATTATTAAAACTATAATGTAAATCTGTACAATACAAATTAGTTCATTTAATTGTAAATGTATGTTGCTTGGAGTTGAAATTTAGATTCCATAAATTTTCCAAGATTGTTAATTCTCAAACTGAGCGTTGTAATATTTTTAAATTTGAGAAATAATACTTTAGCTAATAATTAGAACATTTCTATACAAAAATTACCTACATTTTTCATTATAATGATTCGACATTTGTTTTAAGAACAATATTATTAGAACAATTATGAGACTATGCCTCATTATAAGCTCCTAAAACTTTTATAATGTATAGTTCTTATATTTAGATAGATAAATCTAAATAAAATAAAACTGAATCATTCTAAAGTTCCATTGAAGTAATTAAGAGATGTATTTCCATACAACTTACCGATAACACGATTTTTTTTCTTGTAAAATAAAAATACGTTTTCCCCTTATAACAAACCATTAATTTTCAAACAAAAAGCCTTTTATATATATCTTATGCAAATTACAATAATACAATTCACTGTCTTTTTTTCCTCGGCGAATATGTTATGAATAATATATCAGCTTTTATTTAATAAAAAATATTATGGCGCAAAACACATTTTATGCCTGGTTAAAACTTCAAGTTTGAAAAAGGATGAAAAAAAACTTTATTCTAAAGTAGTAAAGTACTTCAAGACTTCATGAAGCAAAAACTTTAAATGCTAAAATTCTAAGCACCTCATACATAATCCATCAGAAAATATGAAAATAAAATATAACTCAGAACTGGGGTAACAAAAAATACAAAACTGGATAAAAACAACAAGTTTTACATAAATCCGCTAAAGTTGCATAACTTATATCCGATAACAAATCTTTGTTGTGGCATTAGATAGACATCAATGCCATTTTATGAATATAAATTGCATCAGAGATCCTAGAAAATAGCATTTTGCTTCTTTTTAATGTTTACATTATTTTCTTATTCTATCCTCCTTTGGGAGAGGTTTTAAATGCCATTACTTGATACAACCAAGTATCATTTTATTTTCATGCATAAAACATTACAGAAAATAACTTACGGTGGCATCGCAAAGTAAAAGATAAACATAGGAAACCGGAAGCCATTAGGTAAATAAATTTAAATATTTAAGTCCCAGTAAAAAAAATATTTAGAAAATTATAAGATTAAAAGAGTAAGATGCGTGTTTCATGCATTATTGATACACTTAGAGGTAATACATCATTTTTAAAATCTGATTTCCATATTGATTATAGGGGCTGTTCTTGTACTAGATATTTATTTCTGTACAACATATATTAAGCTATAAGGATTATTTCACAATTTATAATTACAGTTCTTAATAAATGTGTGTAATCTCACGGCTAGATTTTGGACTTAAATAGGAATTTAGTTTTTAATTTATGCTCTATCATTCATTTTATGATAAACATTTTTCATTTGTTATGAAAAAAAAATTTCTATATATTATTTCGTTACATACTTCTCTTTTTAATTCCCTTTGAAATATATCTATATAAAAATACTTTTGCGCGAAACAATCTATAAGAAAAACTATCAAATATTAATACATATACACTAGAAAATTAACTATATACTAATTTACTCTACTTGAAAAATCTACAAATCAAATTTTTCATGTATTAAACATACAAATTATTAAAAATTAAGCAATATTTATCCGACTTTGAGTAGTTGCTACTATACTAAAAGTACTCTTTTTAGAGTAATGTATTTCTTGATTAAAATCCTAATCAAATTTATATTCATGCAAGTATACGATATACTAGTAAAAATTGATTTAACCATGTTATTATTTTTCAGGAAAAAACATCACGAGCACCATATTGAACATCATGGGTATGAGAAACATCATGGATGGTAAAAAAAGTATTACTTTGTATTCTAATGCAGATAAAATCTGCTCTGTAACATAAACATTTTATAGGTTTTGAAATAATTCATTTAAAGAATAGTGGTGGCCATTCCTACAAAATCTTTTCCCAAAATTGCCTCAGAATAGTTTGTGTACTTTAAAATAATTTCATCACCTATTGTATATATCGTTTACAATGTACTGTTTTTGTAATTCACTCTGTTGTACAGTTTTTCCTGTAGTCAAATAAAATACAGATCTGTATATTTGTCGTTATATTTTTCTTTATTAACAGAGCTTCAAATGTAGAAGGCATTTTTTTAATTACACTTAACGCTCTTGTTCAATTTAGCACCACACATAACAATTCTTTCAAAAACTCAATTAAATTAAGATTTTCAAAAAAAATAATTCATTGATTTCTTATATAAATCTGCATTTACTATTCTAAAACAATATTTATCTACATGAGCTGAATATTTCGTTCTAACGAATACTATCTTTCTACTATAATGAATTTTTAAATTATTTTTTTTAAATCGAAGAACATCTTGAACACAAAAAGCATACTTTGAAAAACTTAAGTGTACATAACAATAACTAGTAATGTGAAATAATTGCTCCGGAATAAATTGTGTGATTATTTTTATATTCAAAGGACATTCAAACTGAAATCTAAAGGAAAAAGGTATTACAAAATTACAATTAATACTTTTGTGAAACAAAAGTTTTAAAAAATTATTTCAATCAAAAAATAAACCTTTATTTAACTTAAGGTAAGATTTCGTGACAAAGTATATTATTATATATTTGCTATGGATCGTTTTTATTAAATATTTCTTATTATCAGCATCACTAGATTTAAGGATTTTTAAATTTTGTTTAATTTTATTGTTTTCAAGGCAAAGTATCTAAAAAATGACAAAAATGTCAAAAAATAGTTTTTTGATATTCCCTTCTTTGGAGAAGTTCAGCTCCAAATCTTCTTTTTTAATTAATTTGAAAAAATAATTCAAGCTTTCTGTATTCTATCTGTCACAAAAGATTTTATAAATTTTTAAAATGTTTTTTTTTCATGAAAAGTGTTTGGTTTTTTTTTTTTTTGCTCAAGATAGGATTTTGAAATAATTTGTAGATGTTTTCATGAACTATAAAAGCTAGTATTATCTTAGATCTTAATCCTATCAGTTTCTGTGATACTTTTAGACTTTTCATGTTTTATTTGGGGACGAGGGACAAGGGGATTAAGCCATAAATGTAGTTTTCAAAATCAACAACGAATGAGATTTCCAAATTCGTTCATATCTTTTGTTTCCAATAATCCAAAAAATATAAATGATTTAAATCAGTGTTCCCCAACCTTTTATCGCCACGGACCGGTCAACGTTGGATAATTTTACCGCGACCCGCTGAGGGGGAGGACGTTGATTGTTTATATTTTAGATTGTTTTGTTTTAATAATTTTATTTTAATTGTATTTAAATGTGCCTTCAGAATAAAATATAGCTACACCAAAAAATGAATATAAAGTGATTTAATAAGAAATATAAAGTGATTTTCATATAAAGTAGCCCAAACCCAAGAAAAATATGCCGCAGTAAATAAAATGGAAATATTTTAATGTTTCTTGTGCGGACCACTAGTATTTGATCCACGGACAGTTATTGGTCCGCAGACAGGTGTTTTGGGACCAGTGACTTAAATAACCAAAAATAAAAAATAAAAACAATTTATTCTTTTTAATAAATTAGATTTTTAAAACTTTTTTTTATATTTTTAAATAATAGCTTCTTAAAATATCTCTTTTTTTCAGAATTTATTTAACATATAAACAGAATTATTATTTCATTTTATATTACTGTCTCCATTTTTTTTTCTTAAGAAAAGAGCCTGTGTAGCCTTAAACATAAGAAATTTCAAGAAATTTCTTTAAAAAAAACATGAGTAGGTATACATCACGTTAATTCGTTAATTTTCTTACAATATTAATCAGCTTTGCATTGAATAAAATGTACTAGAGATCAAAATCAGTCTCTTGAAAAAACTTTTTATTTGAATTGTGAGCTCATTTATATAGCTAGAAGAATTTACAATAACTCATATTCACGCATGAAACTTAGAATCAATTAGCAGCAGCACATATAAATTTAATGAAGATGCTAAATTAAAAATAGTTAATAAAAAGTTCTTTCTTTATTACTTATTAAAAAATTAATTACTTAATAAAAATTGAACGTAATATTTCCAAAAAACATAGCTTTAATTTTATCAGTCATAACTCACACATAACAGCAATCAACTTTTATCCGGTTAGCAAACATGCTCTTTCTGAAATACGCAAAATAAGACACAATCCAAACCTAATTTTTAAAAAGCAAAGCTTGGTATTTTTTAAATGTTTCGAATTCTTTCAGAGTGTGATATAGGACAGTCTTATCGACTCATGCAAAAAGAAAGGAAATGCAAATAATGTCGAAATGCATGGCTGATTCAGCCATTCACCCCATGGCAAACAACTTGAACCTCCGACTCAGGTTGTACTGATTCATCAAAAAATGAAATATTCACCTTGAATGACTTTACTCTCCACTATCTTTGCTATCACTTACCCCCAATGCTAAAAATTATGCATTTGGAATGTATAATAGATCATACGCCCCATGTCGGTTTTGCAGATATATAACTAAAACTTTTTCCCTTTACAACGACTTTAAATAAAATAAGTGAATTTTTAATTTTTATTTCCCAGTTTTTCATTTGCAAAGTTTTTTATGGCGAAATCAAAAATTTGTAAAAAGGCACCCACAACTCATACATTTTTGCATTCTTTTCTCATTAATACACGCGTTTTTAGTTGATACAATATGCACTCTGTAAATATTTTGTCACTAACTTATTTGTATGTTTCCATACTGTGTAATGATAACCTTATTTTGAAAGTCCATTTTAAATGGTAAATTAAGAATTATTCATTTTTTTTAAAATATATGCACTAAAAATATATTTGCATAACTTATCTATTTATAAATAGTCATATGGTTGCAAAATGTCAAAGCAAACTTAAAGATTTACATTTAGATAAATAATTTATAAAGGAATAGGTATATATATATAATTATATATATATATATATAATTCCATTTTTACCTTCGATTAAAATAAACCAGCAGGAAAATTATGTGCTCAGTTTTTTTATTAAATTTATGTAATATTCTAACGATTACTTCTCAATTTAATTTTGTTTCTTATGTATGAATTTTCAATCTATTTTTATATAAATACAAAAATCTTGCCTCATCCTCATTTTATATTACTATTTTAAAGCAAGGTTATTTTTTAAAGCAGAAATTTATTTATTTTTCTTAAATTAAATCATTAACGCTTTTGGTGATTCTTACCTTTAGCAAGTTTTATAATGCTAAAACTCTCAAATCTTGATGCAGCATTATTTTATTTATTGTTCACAGAATTAAAGATGATAACATGTATTTAATTTTTGGCTTCAATAATACAATAATTTCAAATGAGTTGTAACGGAAAATCTTTGATATTCATTCTAATAACAAACATTGGCAAATCATTACTTAACTGATTATTCTTCAAAATATCCTTTAACTCATCTAGTTGTACATAACAGTATTTTTAATAAGAAATAAAGAGGTGAAAAGTTTTTAAAAATACAAAATGCTTGAAAAACACATCTATATTGTTACAAAATTCCTAATTTATATTCCAAAAGACTGAAGCAAGCAGCGTACTATAATCAAGTAATGAGAAGCACAACTAAATAAAGAATTTCTTTCATCCAATTACCCAATCGTCAAAATATTGTGGGAATGGGTATTAGGATTTTGCACTTAAAATATTCTGATAATTTCCCTTGTCAAGAATGAACAAAAACTGTTGTATTTCATTCTGTTTATTAATTTGGCAGAGAAATCATTTTACTCTCTTATTTTTCGTGACCTGACTTATTTACCGAATCATAAACACCTTTTCTAAATCAACGAAATAAGTGCCAAAGTTTACAATATAATTTCTGTCTGTTAAAAATTTAGACTGAAAACAATTAAGCTTTATTTAATGATTTAAACAATTTATTAAAAAATTTATTTTATTTTAAAATTTAAAAATTGAGAAATTTAATACGGATTTCTACATAGAAACACTAAATCACAGATATTTCCGAATGGTATTAGAAGTGTCAACTTCGTTTCAAATTATGGTTTATTTATTAAGGAGTAAAACTCCTGTGAAAACAGCTATGTGCGTAATTAGAGCAGAAATTTTTGTACTTTCGGTATAATTTCAAAGCTTTAGTACTGTTTTTTCGGGTATATTGTGATTTTATATTCTTTAGCCACTGTTATCTTTGTATGGTGCATACAATTTTTTTAATTATTCCCCACCTTCTTAAAACTGTCGATCCTTTTTCCCCTTAATATAAAATTAATAAAAAAAATAAAGGTCTTGAGAATCTCGGTTGCTATGGATAAAACAGCAACAATAAACAAAAGCAATTTTATAAATCTACTTGTTTGATCACTACACCCGGGATAGCTCAATAACACACACCTCACACATGGACTGTAAAACACTCTCTATTTTTATTCACCTAAACACATAGTAACTAGAGATACACAGACAGCGCCGTCTGGCGCACGGTTTTTGCAACAAGCATGAACATTCTCCCCCGCGTTGACATGTAATACATTCAACAATAACACAAATTACAATAAAACATTAAACGATAAAATACTATAGGATTACGTAAAACAAATTAAGGTACATATAAAAATTCTAATACACAATATTCAGAGACAAAATTCAAACTGGCATAGGTAAAAGACAAACTCTTGAAATTGCTCTTTTATATTCTCCAAATTGTGTTTTTACTTTTACAACCCTTATTAGTGCATCACTGCCACTATAAATCTCAGTGATTCTCCTAAAGGCCATTTAAAGGTTGGCATATTGTCTTCTATGAGAACTACCAAATCACCCACGTTAACATTTTGTTTTTTAAATTGCCATTTATTGCGTTGTTGTAATTCACTAAGATAACATCTGTGCCACTTATTCCAAATTAGTTGTACTAGTCTGGTTATCCGTTGCCATTTTTTAAGGGCATTCTATTTTAATTCAATTAAATTGGGCTCGACTACTGAAGTCATAGACCTCCCTATCAAAAAGTGGGCTGGAGTTAAAGCGTTCAAGTCATCTGAATTGCTCGATAAAGGGCACAGTGGCCTGGAATTTAAAATTCCCTCTATTTGGATACAAACAGTTAAAAATTCCTCATAGGTTAAATTTGAGCCACTGACAACTCTCCTAAGATGGTACTTTATTGACTTAACCGAAGCTTCCCAAAGACCACCAAAGGATGGCGCTCTAGGTGGTATAAACTTCCATTCTCTACCCTCAGCAGATAAGAAACCTGCTAAATTATCATCTGAATCCTCAATAAGTTTTAGAAATCTCTTGAGCTCTTTATTGGCACCTACAAATGTTTTCCCATTATCGGAATACAATTTAGCACATTTACCTCTGCGACTAAAATCTTTTTAATGTAGCAATAAAAGCATCAGATGTAAGATCTGACAATTTCTATGTGAATCGCTTTAGACACAAAACATACAAATACACAAAGATAAATTTTATGCAAAATTCCTTTTCTTTGATTTTTGTACCTGATCACGAATGGGCCACAAAAATCCACACCAGAACAGTTGAACGGGTAATCTGGGACTACTCTATCAGGGGTAGATTACCCATTAACTGAGAGGTAACAAGGGGTCGGCTTTTAAAACAGACAAGGCACTCATGCACTACTTTTCTGCATAATGAACGACCATTTAATGGCCAGAACTTTTCCCTTACATAGTGTAGAAGAGAAGAAGCACCAGTATGCAGATTCTTTCTATGGAAATGGACAATTATTTGAACAGTTAAATTATGATTTCCTGGTAAAATTGCAGGATGTTTATTAACATAAGGTAAATCTGAATTACTCAGCCGGCCTCCAACTCTCAATAATCCATCACTGTCTATAAAGGGGTTTAAATTTCTAAGTTTACTATTAGGTGAGACAACTCCTTTACTTTGTAAGCTCTTAATTTCAGCCAAAAAAAAACCTGTTCTTGGACCATTCTGATCAGTTTAGTTTCTGCTTGGTCTATATCTGTAGCAGAAAGGGGACCACTCAATGTTAGTTTACGTTTGTTTACATTATTACTAAATCTTAACACATAACTAAATATACGAACAATTTTCATATAACTATTACTTTTACGTAACAAAGTAGATAAAATAGAAGATACACAATTAGTTGAAACACAAACACTAGATGTAATTATATCAGAACTCGAACCAGTTTTCAGTTCCTTAGAATACTCGCATTCCTTAACTGGTGACAAACTTGTTTCTTCACTTGACAACTTACCTTTTTCAAGGAATTGTGGACCATGCCACCATAACCTTAAATTTGGAAGGTCACAAGGGTGCAATCCCCGAGACACAAGATCTGATGGGTTGAGAACAGATGGCACATGGTTCCACTGGAATCCTTCAGTCAATTCTTGCACCTTGGCGACACGATTGGCCACGAAGGTTTTTAAACGATTGGCAGGGGTGTATTTAACCATGCCAATGCAATAGTTGAATCCGTATGTAGCACAATATCACTTATGCTTAACCTCAAGGTGGAGTGTATTTTCTTGACGAGTTGAGCTAATAAAACACAGGCACAAAGCTAGAGTCGAGGTATGGAAATAACTCGAATTGGTGCAACACGAGATTTGCTGGCAATAATGCTCACTTTGGCAGCACCGTTGTGAAGAAAGCACTGTAGGTAAACGACCGCTCCGTAGGCCACTTCAGATGCATCCGCAAATCCTTGAAGAACGATTCTAACATTATTGTCAGCCATAATAAATCTGTTAATTTTCACTTCCTCGATACATTTTAATTTTGTCACAAATTCTCTCCACTCGTTGGCAATTGAATTAGGTAACACATCATCCCAATCCAGTTTACATTGCCATAATTGCTGCAGAAACACCTTTGCTTTCGCAATCACTGGGCCTAAGAAACCCAAAGGGTCGTATAGCTTAGCAATTACACTTAAAACTTCACGTTTTTGTATATATATGTTTAGCTGAAACAGATACCTTAAACACGAAACAATCTTCAAATGGCTTCCAACTAATTCCCAATGTCTTCACAGATAAGTCAATGTCAGTAGAAAATGAATGCTCGACGTCTGATGACAACAAACTATTTAATAACTCAGGAGAATTAGATGACCACTTATGAAGGTTCATTCCACAAGATTGCAGGGCGTCTTTCAGTTGCGATTGCAATTGTTGAGCAGTCTCCAAATCCGGCGCTCCGCTCACAATATCATCCATGTAAGTATCATATAACAGGGTTTCAGAAGCTAAAGGAAATCTCGATTTTTCATCCTTCGCCAACTGCTGCAGGGTTCTTATGGCAAGGAAGGGTGCGTTGGACAGCCCGTAAGTGACAGTCTTTAGTCGGTACGTTAAAATTTCTGCATCTAGTCCATGTTTCCATATAATGCGTTGCAAATCCTGCTGATCAGGATTTATTAATATTTGCCTGTACATCTTTTGGATGTCAGTCGTAAAAGCAAATTTGTGTCTTCTAAAACGAGATATTGTCTCAAACACATCTTCCTTCACCTCACCTTTCAATAAAATGTCATTAAGGCTTATGCCTGTTGTGGTGGGGATGAACCGTTAAAGACGATTCTTAGTTTAGTAGTCAGTTTTTCAGGGCGTAATACACCATGGTGAGGTATGTAGTAATGTGAGGGTGGTTCAATTGACTCAACTACCCTTTCCAAATGACCTAACTCCTCATACTCCTTCAAAAATTCCGCATACAACGATAAATAACTAGAATCCCTAGACAACCGTTTCCACAATTAATTAAGTCGCCTAATAGCAATATCTTTGGAGTTTCCTAAACAAGACGGATCTTTATTTAATGCCATCGATACTACATACCTACCCTCACAATTCCTCCTATGAGTGCGCACAAAATGATCCTCACACAAGGACACCTCTGTATCAACCTTAGGCTCTATGTGAACACCCTCAATTTCCCAGAATTTTTTCAGTGTTTTGTTTAAATCGTCATCAACAATTAATCCGCAATGAACGCGATTCTCTGTAACTTGTGTGATCTACACTTCCACTTACAACATAACCAAACACCGTATTTTGTAACACTAAATGCGAATTATCACAATAAAATTTTCCAGGCTTTAACAATTCGTAAAAGATTTCAGCACCAAGTAACATATCAATTCTATCTGGTATATTAAATTTATCATCCGCTAAGGGCACAAACTCTGAAACATTAACATCTACATCAATCACCTTGTTTGGAATGTCTGCCTTTCTCAAACCCAGTCGCCACAAATTGTGATTGTGAATTTGTTTCAACTGATCCTTCAATCTGCCCTGGAACAAAAGTAGGAGCATCCAAATTTAAATTACTAGTGGGAGTGGGATTCCTCGTTTTGTCACGTGAAAAATGAATCAAGCTATTATGAGGTCTAAGGCAAAAACAATTTTTCTCTGAACGGCATTCCTTCAATCTATGAGGTAAAAAACAACGAAAACAAAGATTATTCCGTTTAACTACCTCTACTCTATCCTCAACTGACAGTTTCTTAAACTAATAACACTTAGAAAGGGGATGAAAATTATTACCCTTACATAGAACACAATTTGGTTTGGTTTCGACCACGAAAACATTCGACGAGTTTCTCTCACCTAACCGGTACTTGAATTGTCAAAGTTTTAATGCTCTTTACCAAACTCTCCAATTTTTCAGTTATGGAGCTTGGTTCTCCGCTTTCAAGAGATTGAGAATTTTTTTCGGATTCCTTCCTAACCTTTGCCAATTCTAATTGTTTTTCAATCTGAGATAATTTAATTTTTTCTAATTGAATTTCAGCCTCGCGCTCATTTTTCTCAGCCTCTTGTTTACTTTTCTCTAAAGCATTTTCAACAAGACTACGCACAAATTCAATATCATTTTTATAAACGGCATTTGATTCAATTAACTTTTTTAAATCTATTATTTTAGCTTTGCTAGGAATCTCCAAACCCATTTCCACAGCAACCCAGATAAGCTCGTCTTTTTTTAGATTTAATTTCAACGCCATTTTTAAACTTATTTTGTCACAACATCTACACAATATACACTATTTTCAACCAAAAAGCATTTGTAAGCACCTAAATTACACTATTGAGAATAGGAAAGTATACAAAAACACACAACAAGAATATCACAATCAACACAAATCTACAAACACTAATTTCAACCATGATATCCGTTAAAACTATTCAACAATTGACACCAACTTTAGCAAACACAACCAAATAACTCCTAAAACCATCATTAAGATTAGAAACACTCACCTATTCAAAAATTTCACCACCAAATACTCAACTAATAAAGCACAAAACCATAGTTGCTTATTGAACTCCGGCTCAACGGACCAAAATGTTTGATCACTACACCCGGGATAGCTCAATAACACACACCTCCCACATGGACTGTAAAACACTCTCTATTTTTATTCACCTAAACACATAGTAACTAGAGATGCACAGACAGCGCCGTCTGGCGCACGGTTTTTGCGACAAGCATGAACACTCCTCAATATTTAAGTAAGTGTAAATTTTGAGGTAAAATAAAAAAAAAAACTTGTTTTCTTATTCAAAATACTTTCTTACTAAATTACCAAAAATAAAAACGAAGCCAATCAATCAATAGAACTAAATGCAAAAGTAGTAAAATCTGCGCTGAAAACGAATACTTTTTGTGTTTTTTAATGATTTTTTGCTGTTCCAAGTTACCCTCGATCTTGGAAAATTAGACAACAAAAGGAAAAAAAATTTTCCTATTTCTCAAGAATTATTTGTATCAAAGATAATATTTACAAAAACCTTATTTTGAATCGAAAGAAATATTATTTAGTGTAACTTAATAAATAATAATGTAAAGTCTTAAAAAATATGCCCTTCAACATTCATTGATAATATGAGTGTGAAACAGTATGAAGTGGCTATTTAAAATAAGCTGAAAAGACTTTCTTTGTCCAAAGAAGTTCATCTTTTCTCATGTAAACCTCGCATACAACAAGACTGTAAATGCATTGATTGAACGAAATATGGCCATAAAACTCATCAGTTCTCATAGCCCCTTTGACATTTATGGAGTTGTGGTTCAAAATTAAATGTAACGATATAGTCTTCTGGACCCTTTACCTGTCCCTCAGTAACATCTTAATATTTTTCCCCAAAAGGTTATCCTACTTTTCAGTGCTAGAAGCAGGAATAAACTACTTTGACTCGTTTCTTTCTGTGAACATTTTGGATATTTGTTTTAATGTAATGAAGGTTAGTCTCTTTTTCACAATCTGCATCAAGTGTTGTATTAGCCAATATAATCGCATAACCCTATCTTTTCTAAACAAGGTGTCCCATCAAGACCACCAAAACTTCATACAGGCACATGCCTCGCTTGGAGTATATAAAAAATGCCATAAATCTGTCCCTCTACTTCCAATAGCTTTCGAAAAAAGTATGAGAGAAAATTATGACATCTTATCTATAAAAGTGGGAAAACTCGACAAGTGAAAAGAGGAGGCAATGATGTGATGTAATAGATAATGTTTATTTTGATATGAAACTCGTACTACACAACAAGAGTCTTAGTCTAGTAGGTTGTAGTACCATGCGGTGCCGGGCACATTCGACCAGTAACCTCACAGGAATCTTGAATTGAATTGAGTCTTGATGATTCACAAAGTGAGTGGAGAAGTCTAAGGAGGCCATGAGACTTCTTTCACATCAACCATACCGCAGTTCGAAAAACAGGAGTTACGATATAAAATGCTGTTTCATTTCTGTCGGTGAGACATTAAGCCCCGTAATGCTTTATTTCTCCCACGGATAGTCTAGTCACGGATCCCTCGGCTAACATTTCAACAGGATAATGCCCGACCCTATAAGGCATGCAGTGGCGTAACGAAGAACACTAGGGCCCTCCTGCAAAATCATGCTTTTGAGCCCCAAGCCCAAATACGTACTTGGCATCTGTCAGGCTTTGGCCCCTTAGAACACCTTCTCCCCGCAGCGCGGGGTGTAAGTTATGCCACTGAAAGCCTGTCTTTCCATTGCTAGTGTTCAGGCTTCTTCAATACTTCCCTGGCCAGCGTGAGTGCCATATGCATCCTTAATGGAACACGTTGACCGTTCTTGAATAACAATGATCTAACTCGTCAAAAGATATATATGTTACAAGCAATACCGTGGATGGACATTCTATAAATCTGCAAATAAATGTCCGGCCGGATAACAGCTAGCATCTGATAGAGGTGGCCTTGATTCAATTATGCGTGACTGTGTGTGAGATATTAAACTATTTTTATATAATTATTATTTGAAAATTTTATTTTATTACAGAGGTGTGCCAGTGTATTATTGATTGTATTTCCTGAATAAAAAAATTCAGTTCCTTTGTTGGGCTTCCATTTTCAATACATGTACACATTCACATCTACCAGTTTTCATCTCATTTGGATGACACCTTCTTGGTGTGTGTAACTTTTGTTACATATATATATAACGTGTAGTAAGAAAATGTTATCTTTCAATTTTCATTTTGCTGACGGAAACTGAGCATCATTCGAATTTCTATACGGTCCTATTATAAACAGTGTGAATATGATACACGTATTTACATTTCGGCTAATCGATTAACATATTTCATATTTATAGTTCTTGATATATAAATTAAAATATAACGGTTTCTGCGTTTGCAGTGAATTCTGCATTTACAGCGCTACATTTCTAGTAGTTCTTTAACGGTCGTGGTAGCTGAAAGCACAAGGTCGCAAACTAGTGGATAGCCTTTTTTGAATCAGGGGGTTACTGAAGACTTTCCGTATAGACGAGCTGATTCATGATAAATCTGTTGGGACTCAAAGAGCTTATGTTGATGGGGTATGGAAGTTTGGAGAATGGAATTCCAGCTTAGGTGTCATCCTCGTCAATATACCATGGCTCAATACTATTGGGTTCGCTAAAAGTAGCCTATGTGCAGCTTCGAAATGCGACGTTAAAAGAAAATTTTAATCAAAACTAAAGGTACTTCATTTTTAGATGTTTCTGTATTTACAGTGGATCTTAAAGAAGAGAAAATAATTAATAAATATTAATATATCAACAATCAATAAATCTCTCAGTACATTACTATACTTTCATAAGCAATCCGTGTGAATCTTGCATTTGAATAAAGATTTACTCATAATACATATTGTCGTTTGCAAAATCTCTCCTTAATTACTTAGAATGTTAATAATGGAAAATTCATTGTAGATCCATGTTGTGTAAGGATATGTCTGATTTTGAGATACATTTCCAATTACAGTTTCATATATAAGAACTAATTTTCAAATACCTATGTGTCCTTTTTTTTCAGAAAACTCTAGCATTTATACTGATGCAAAACTTTTATTAATAGTTCAGAAAGTAATGATTGAATATGAAATTCTTTCTAAATCAAAATGTTTTTGGTGAGATTATCTGCTAACATTATCATATTAAGGAGGAACAAAAGAAATAAAATATTTGCGATGATACTCAAACAAGGGGGGGGGGATTTTCAATCAATATCATCGATTGATTTCATCCATTCCAAAAATAGAATGTACCGAGGTGTAAATGTTATTTCAAAATTTTGAAATATATTGTTGTACATTGTGTGTAAAAAATAACTTCAAAATTTTCAACTATTTTTTTTTCATAATTGATTGTCATAATGATTCCTCTTATTACTTAATAAAGATTGAAACAATGATGTAAATGATGTAAATGTTATTTCAAAATTTTGAAATATATTGTTGTACATTGTGTGTAAAAAATAACTTCAAAATTTTCAACTATTTTTTTTTCATAATTGATTGTCATAATGATTCCTCTTATTACTTAATAAAGATTGAAACAATGAAATTTATGCCCAGATTGGGCGTGAATATTAACTAATTTTACATGAATATTGTTTGAGCTTCATTTTATTCTTTCTCTCTCTCTTGCAGAATACAAAAATTTTAAAACATTCCTTCAATAAATCCTTCGGAAAAGAATAACTTAATTCAATGTTAAGTGATACAGTCATTCAAATACCCTATCTCCTTATTTTCCTCTTAATTAAGTAGAATACGGCCGAAACTAGCTTGGAAGTATCAAGAATACAATTCTAAAACAATACCACCAAAGGAGGTCTTCTCACTGAATCCGGGTATTTGATATCCCAATCAACAAAAACTCCCCTTTGTTTTATTCACAATACGGAGACCAATTAACTCTTCAAATAAAAGTACCTTAAATGCAACCATAAATGCAGAGTCACTTCACAGATACAGTTAGTGATTTTTATGTTTTCAACACGAATGACTGCTTCCATCAATATAGAAAAGAAGATCCTTAATTCATGCATGAAGTACGTGATGTCTAATATCGTACTATTTAAAAGAAAAACATCCACAACAATCGCCAATTTTTCTATGATAGTCTTAGAATACAAAAATCACGCATTGCAATTAGTTGGTGCATACACTTGCAATACAATTTTCTTTAATATCAAATAGAGTTTTAAAAAGTTGCTTCAAAAACTTTGTTTATATTATATACGTGTTAAATAAAATAAATTCCAACTAGCCTATCAGAAGAATTTTATGTGTGCTTTTCACTTCAAAGGATTTTAGCAAAGAATTATACAGATCATTAGTTGAAATCATGCGTCTGGTGCAATTTTTTGTTCTCGTTCTTTGTGTAACTTTGATTACTGGCAACAAATTAGCCTCGTTATCCAAGTTAAAATTAAAATCAAAACTTGCTAAGCTATTTCTGAAGAGGAGTTTGCACAAGAAAATTATATTTATAATTCCAGTACCATTCCCATTACCGTGAGTATTCCATTTTGTTCAATTCCTACTATTAGTTCATACTTTTCCTATATATATATATATATATATATATATATATATATATATATATATATATAAAAATATATATATATATATATCTTGTACAAATTTTCAATCGTTAACAAAATACTTTTTTTATTCATCCACTCAAGTTCAAAAACATTTTATTAACTTGTAGAGTGATGTTAATACAGTTTTTTTTTCAAATATTAATTCATTAATTAAATTTACTTAATTAATTATAGTTTAAGAGATATATTTCAGTTCATATTATTCCTCTATATCGCAGCACCATTGGATAAAACAGCTTTCGTGAAATTTGTGATGAACATATAACTTAAGGTATCCGACTACGTTCGGAACCGTGATTTTACAGATACGTATAAATGGATAATATTTATGATATTTAGTGTCACTTAGATTAGAAAACGTACACAAAATTATTTTAAGAACATTATTACAATAAAAAATTATTTAAGTACAATATTTTCTTAAAAAATAAACAGAATGATCTATTTTCACAAAACATTCTCTTTTAATGAAAAATGCTTCTATATTAATAATATTTTGCCTGAATATAGCTCAAACCTCTGTACAGAGCCTGGGCTAAGACTTTTGAAATATATAACTTATAAGTGGATTTATATCCATATTTTTCTACAACAGAGGGGAGAAATTTTAAGAAAAAAAATGTCAATAATTATTTTAATTGGAAATAACTCTGAAAATAACGTGAATTTTTCAAAAATCCTAGTTCAAGCCCTCTGCAGAAGTATTATTATCATAGAAGAAATTTTATTAAAGGAGAACGTTTTGGAAATAGGTCATTCTAAGTTAATTTTTTGCCAAAATATTGTATTTAAATAATTTTTGTCATAATGTCCTTAAAACAATTTTATACATGTATTCTAATCTAAGTGACACTAAATATCATGAAAATTATCCATTTATGCACTTTTTTAAAATCACAGTTCCGAACGTAGTCGGATACCTTAACCTGAATAATCATGTGCTAGTTAATCGTCAGCATTCTTTTTACTCTGGTTTTAAGATAAATTCTTACCTATTATATTCAACTTTCATTAAAAATGTCATTACAAATTTAATATGGTTAAACAGTTTTTAATGTTAATTTAAAAGGTGTTTTGCCGCTTAATATTTGATTCCGTCATATGTATATCCATATTTATATAAATTTTAATTATTTAGTAAAAAGTAACTAAAGTAAAATTTTTCTTTGTTGGCCTAAGTAGGGATTGATTTTTTTTAAAAAAAATTTATATTACTTGTTGGTCACAGTTTCATAGGGTATATATAATAAAAATAAATATTATTTAAAAATTTAATCAATATTAGGTATTTAGTTTTGTGTTGTTATTAAACCTTTGATATACTTGTGTATTGAAATATAAACAAAATATTTCTATATTTTAATATTCAATCAGATTAATAATTTAAATTCATTCCTTCTGAAAAACTATTCTATTTCATGTAGAAAAAGTATTATTTAAGTTATTTAATTAATTTGTTTCTTGATAACTGTAAAAGATCACAAAAATATTCTTATTATCATTCTATGTCAATTCACTTTCTGAACATATCTTAAACTTAATCCTGCACAGTTTTAGTTTTTAGGACGAATCTTCAAAACAAAGCAAAATAGTTACCTATAAGGATGACTTATTATAGTTACAAAAATATATATATTGTGATTATTTTACTATTCTTAATTGTATTTCCATTAATATAAATTAACCTCTATTTTTTCTCATTTTCTACAACTGAAAAGTAATAAATATATAATCCTGTTTAAAGTAGCTAGTTATAATGCTCCAAAATAGAAATTTTAAAACAAATCATGATTTGTTTGAAAATGAAAGAATTTTAGAAATTCCAGATCACCTAAAAAAGAGTCCAAGTGTCCATAATCGCAATAATGAATATATATATATATATATTGACTTAATAACAACAAAAATTGTTGAATTCTCTAAAAATATCAGCTGAATAGTTAAAAGGGATTCTTAAAAAATCATATTTTAGTTCCTTAAAAGAAAAAAATGCATACGGAAAATATGTTTGTTATAATAACTATGTACCATTTAATAACTCTACTCTAACCAGAAGTATCCGAACTTTTCTACAAAAACATTTTCTGCAATTTTAATTTGTTCTGCTCCAAAATGTACTATCGTATATGCAACGTTTTAGTAACATATAATCTCCCTCTCTCTCTCTCTCTCTATCTCTATCTCTCTCTCTCTCTCTCTCTCTCTCTCTCTCTCTCTCTTTCTCTCTCTCTCTCTCTCTCTCTCTATATATATATGTATAAAGATTTTCGTGATGCTGTACTAAATTTACTTAGACATAAGGTATAGCTAATAAAATGGGCCGTAAATAATTGAATTTAACTGAAGAGGAATGTTAAGAACGAATTTTGCTGGGAAAAAAAGCAGATGATGAAAGTGTACGAAAAACAGAAATTTTTGAAGAAGAGATTAGTTGAAAATTAGAACTACATAATACATGTGAATTACAGCTTTACAATTTGAGAAATGAGTACAAATTGTTATATAATTTGTGCAAAAGGGAGTTGGTCCACCATTCGGTGGAAAAATGGTACCTCCTCCCCCAGTATTTTTTTTTTAAAATAATGATAGGCATTTATTTCTAAGATAATTTGATAAAGTAGACACAAATGGAAATATTTTTAATTTTCGACAATTCCTATCAATGTTTTGTACATTGTATTTAATTAAATTGCGATACAAGCGAATTTTTGCATTAAAAAAAAGAAATATCATGATTTTTTGTCTTGATTTATTTTACACTTTATAAATATTTACTCTGACAGGTATTTCAAATGACATATAAATAAACACAAAAATATGTATATAATACAAATATTAATATCTTAAATCACATGTGACTCCCCTCCATTTTCAACAAAACTGAGTTATAGATGTAACAGGATTTGTTATCGAAAATAAAATTAAATCCATATAACAGGGGTGTCAAATGTCTGACAACCGCTCAGATCTCTATGTAAAGACTGTATTTCTTATTTCTTCTTACACATACATTTAAAATTGAAGACGTAAAGGTACTGTATCCAAGACATGCAGTAAAATTTAGTTATTTCTTAAATTAAAATGGAAAATGTATTCTTTCAAAATTATTGCCATTAAAATCCCAATTAGAATCAAATATTACTTTAAAAAGGTAAGAAATACAGAGACAATAAAAATGGGGGAAAGAGAATTATCTGGAAGTAAAAGTTTTAATTCAAAACATTTTTTTAAACTGTATACGTTCTTATGTGCTTCAATGAATTATGACAGTACATAAGTTTTTAAAAACACAAATGATTTTTTTTCCTACATTTTTCCTCTTTCAACATTCACCTTTAAAAATATATATGGAAACGAACCGGAGATAAGAATCTTTGATTTGAATTATCACTTTCGTTTTAGATTGATATTTTAAATTCTTGTAACAAGACATCCTGAGAGATGGCAAAGCAATACATAATATAATTAATTTGTACTTACGTATTATTGCAACAGTACGAACGTTCCAGAAAACTCATCAGGTTGTCAACCCCGATTTTGCTTGTGTTCTTCGTGATGAATAAGTATCAATGTGCTTCGTTTCATACAATGTCACCAATATGGTTGCGATTATACGTAAATACCGATTAATTTTGTTATAACGCACTTAAACACAATGTTTCAATGTACTCAATAAATGTCAACACATAAAATGAGTTGCATTTAACTATGGAGTGTATGTTTCGAAATTTATACATCCAAAACTCTTACGAATCACAAACAATTTTAAATCATCAGTACGATTTACTACTTAAAACTAAATAAAAGTTATTTTTAAATAAGAAAAATGTATTAAAAACTGAAGACGTAAAACAGGACTGAAAAACAGAATCAATACATCTCCGTATAGAATCCATATCTCCGCAACAGAATCGTATATATTCTTAATTAGCAAACCATAATCATTTCTATGATTGTAATCTCAATGATGATCAGATAATACAGTAGGTCACAAAAGTGTTCGTACACTTACAATTTCTAATAAATTTGAATGTTTTCGACAGATAAAAATTAATATATTGGAATCGTAATTTTTTTATAATATTTACTACTTGTTCTTCATGTTTTAAAAATAGTATATCTATTTTTTAAAAAAATTAATAATCAAAAAGCGACTAAAAAATTACACCACAAAAGTCTTGGTACACTTAACAAAAATCTTGACATAGCTTTAAATATTGTACTTCTTTCTTAATTTAGTACTTAGTAGGATATCCTTTAGGATTCGCAACCACTTTTAAACGTCTTGATATAGATTTAATCAGTTTTTTGTAATTTCTGCATCGATTTTCGACCATTCTTCTATGATTATTGTTTTTACTTCATTATGTGCTTATATGTCATGTTTTCTTTTTTAAAATCAAAATATCTCCAAATTTTTTTTCCTGGGCTAAAAAAAGTTATTGAGGAGGTTTTTCAGAATTTGGGAACAATTATAGAGATACCAGTGGTGTACATTGATAGCAGTGCGTTTGGCATCATTATCCTATTAAAAAATGAAGTCGTCTCCTATATCCAAATTTTGGGCTGATAATTTAAAATTTCATTTTTAAGTATTTAAATAGATTCAGAATACCTTAAAAAATACCAAATTACTTAATTATGAGGCCGATTTATACCCCCACGCAAGAACATCTCCACCTCCACGCTGAAGAACGGAAGTGGAAGAGTTCTTGCTCCACATAAACTCTTGGGATTAAACTCCTCATTTTTTCATTTACAAGCAATTATATGCCCATCGGAATCAAAAATATTGTATTTTCTGTCATCCCAATCAATTTGCTGTCAATTTTATATTTTCTGAAACGTAATCCCAAGAATCTAGCTTGATCAATGAAACATTGAGGTGGAAGTGTTCTTGTGTGGGGGTGTAAATCGGTCTCAGAATTCGATAATTTGGTATTTTTTATGGTATTCTGAATCATGAGCTGTAATTAATTATTTTAAAGAGAAATTTTAAATTATTCGCCCAAAATTTGGATATAGGAGACGACTTCATTTTTTAATAGGATAATGGCGCCAAGCGCACTGCTCACAATGTGCACCACTGGTACCTCTATAACTGTCCCCAAATTCTGAAAAACCTCCTCAATCACTTTATTTAGCCCAGTAAAACATATTTGGAGAGATTTTGATTTAAAAAAAGAAAACGTGAAATATAAACGCATAATGGGAAGAAAAAAACAATAACCATAGAAGAATGGTCGAAAACCGATGCAGGAATTAGAAAAAACTGATTAAATCAATACCAAAACGTTTAAAAATGGTTGCGAACACTACATGATATCCTACTAAGTACAAAATTAAGAAAGGAATAAAAAATGTAAAGCTATGTTGAGATTTTTTTTAAGTGTACAAAAACTTTTGTGGCGTAATTTTTTAGTAGTTTTTTGATTAATTTTTTAAAAAAAAATTATGCTATTTTTTAAAAAAATGATAATTTCAATCCATTAAGAACAAGTTGTAAATATTATTAAAAATTATGATTCCAATATATGAATTTTTATTATTCGAAACCATTACATTTTATTAGAAATTGCAAATGCACGAACACATTTGTGGCCCACTGTATATAATGTACCTTCAAAATATAGACTGCGTTCTCCACCTATTCTATATCAGTTTAGAGTTTTCAGTTAGTATTATTTTATTTAAAGTTAGAAACAATCCAATTTAAGATGTTTTTTAACTTGTAAATTTTAAAATTAATTCATTCTGATTTATTTTCCTCTTTAAATTTTCTTATTAGTTTTATATTAAAGAGAAAAACTTCGCAGGAATCTGATTCTTTATGATTCACATATACTTAGATAGTTTGCATCGTTTTAAAATACAAATATGACTGAAAGAATATGAATTTTGATACATACTGAATCAAAATTCTTTTTAGAAAACTCACTAACATTGACACTATTGATGCCAATCAGAATGCTTTGACTGTATAATTCGACTATTTTTGCTATTTATATATCACTGCAAATAAAAAAATGCTCTTCTTTCAACAAGAATAATTTGTGCGGAAAAATAAAAAAAAACTTGAATAAAAGGAAATGAAACAATACTCTATTCCATAACTGTCATGGTAAAGCAATGAAAATTATTAAAAACTTTGAAATATCAAGAAAATTGTAGAAATTACATTAATATTTTTATATAAGTACTTACAAATTATTTTACAAGTCTGAAGCACGTTTTAGTCTTGAGGACTGAATTATCAATGTAACGTAGTAGAAGCGATTAGGTAAATTATTTTTTGCTTAATGCAGAAAGCCTTGCTTAAAAATTCTTCATGGGATGCCACTGACTTCTCAGCTTTCGAAAGATAAAACTTTTAAACTGATGCTATTAAATAAATTTCAAACTTAAAATCTAAACGAAATAATTTTAACTAAAAACTCTTAATTTAGACATTACATAAAAATTACGGTTATGAAAAAGATTACTTACGAAAAAGTAAGTTTTTTATTAATTTCAGAGTATTTTATAATTCTTTTTTTTCCATTACTTGAATTCAGCTTAAGAGAAAACTTTAATAAGTGTAATATTTTTAAGGCAAATAATTTCTTATTCGTTGCTAGTATAACAGAAAGATTTAATGAAAATAACGCAATTATGCTCATTTTTAACAAATATAGTCTGCATCACGCACAAAAATAATTCTCAACGGATATCATCTACCTCATTAAAATAAAATTAATCTTAATATATTAATATTTACTCACCACTATTTATTTGCTGTGCTTTTATTTATATTATTTTCAAAGAATCAGATTTCTAATCGTAATCGTCTTTCTACAATTACAAGTATACAATTCAATATAATATATCTTACACTGAATAATCAGAAAACTTTATTAGATATACAAATTCGGTTGGATTTTCTCTATAAATTAATGCTGTTTCACTACATAATATTTATACTTTTAAATATATGAGAAAGTCTTTTTTTATTATATATATATGAACAATTATTTAAAATAACCCAGTGGCTTACAAGTTTTATTAACTTTTTTATGTACAACCTTTGACAATAAACTTCGGTGAATAGTCCTGTAAAATGAACGTAGATGAAATAATAACGAAGGTACCTTACTGTCGTTTGAAATAGTCACCTACCCTAACTATGCACCCCTGAAATCTGCTATACAAGTCCTGGAAACTTTGTAAGAAGTCTTTTTTGGAGGGATGGAATTCCAAAAGCTTCGTCACGTTTCGTTGGATGTTAGGAATATCGTCAATATCGATAATACGTTTTTCTCATCTCTAAATTCTGAGTACCAATTTGTCGCAAGGACTCATGGTTAATCTGCAGTTCATCAGCTATCATACGCACATTTAATTTTGACGATCTTTACTGTTTAATCACCTCACTTTCTCAATGTTTTCGTCACTGATGGAGATCACCACTCTTACGCTGTGGGGGTTGTCAGAAACACTTTCCCGTCCTTCTCGAGGACGAGTGAATCATTCGTACACACACTTCATGGAGAGTGCCTGATCTTCATAAACACGTACCAGCACATAAGTTTCTTTTGGTGCCTTGTCGAGCTTATAACAAAACTTTAAATTGATCTTTTGTTCCTTCATTTTCCTGTTTTTAGCTAAGAACCAACGTACTAAACAAGCATTTTGTAAAACAAGTCTTACACGGAACACAAATGAGAGTCTCAACTGATTAGTGGTGGGGGAAGATGGTCAACATCTGCCACTATGCATGTGCAGCATTTTGTTTCGCCAGTGTTGCCAGATTGGCAGTTCTGACTACATTCACCGAACTTTATTGTCAAATATTGTATAATGAAAGGTGTATCATTTTATTTTTTTTTCAGAGGTGGTCTTTATGGTGGAATCAATCCGTTTATAGAAAACTTTGGCAACCAAATGCTGTTCCCTTTTCCACTGATGATGGATCGAAAAGGCCAAATGATGCGGTAACTCTGAGAATGAACTGTTTTTAGTAATATAATGAAGAATAAATGCGGGATTAATAAACATATATCTACACAAATGCATTCATTTTTAAATAAAGTTTCATAAGATTTTAGAAGTACAATATATTTATATTTCTCTCTAAATCCTATTCAGTTGCAAAAATTATAACTCAGAGGAAATGCAAAGTATTATTTCTTTCGTTTTGTAGAAATAAAATTTGATGAATTGATCAATAATAAACTAAATGTGAAGGAAAATGTCTTTAAATGTGATTTTGAAATGGATAAATTTACATACATTATATACTTTTATGTTAACTTTTGTCCACATTAATGTGTATAATTACATTTTCATTATTTTAACGATATTTTAAATTATTTTATTCATGTAAAAATTCTTGCTCTCTATGCCGAAACCAGAATATTTCTTTTATATGTGTGTGTTGAGATAACTTTTCAAATATTTTAATTTGTTTTTCATTGTAAAAACACTACATTTGAATGTAATGCAGAAAATAAAGTATTGTTTTTAAGAACTGGTGGTGTTTAAGTTTATATGTTATAGTTGTTATACTTCATTTATTTTATTGTGATGTTTTAACATTTCTTCAAAATATTTTTAATTAAAGGATATTTACGTAAAAAGTATGTATGTGTATGCATTTATAATCAAGTGTTTTCTACTCTTGTATACAAGTAAAGTTGCTAGGCAAAGAATTTACAAGTAATTTCTCTCACAATTTTATAGTTGAAGATGAAACTGATACAATAAAGCATTAAAATATAGTGACTTAATTTTCGAATGAATATGCTTTAAATTCTGAATTTTTAACAACATTTAATTTCGTAGTAGGAAATTATGTTTAATAATACAATTGGAGAGTATTCTTATCTAAAAGTTAAAATTCCTATTTGATGCTAAATAATTTTATATTGGGCGCATTTTTTCACCATGAGGACCCATGTGCAAAGAAAGTTAAGAACGCATAAAGGAAATATAAAGAATTTTAGTATCTTATAGCTTTATGACAGATAACGAATTCTGCGCCATTTAAGGAATTTTGTTATTTGTGTAATATTTATATACATGGTGATTCACACACACACATACACTTTCCAGATACTCTAAAACAGTAACAAACAAAGACAAGCACCAACTCAGAGAACCGTAAAGTAGATGTACTCTTAAAGCTTATGTCTCGTCCCTTACTGTTTTCGTCCCTGAATGTAGGCAATAGTAGGCGTGTCATGTGACTAGATAGCCAAAATAAGAGTGGAAAAGGCTTTGTGTTCTTGAATTTAGTAAAATTTCAAGAAAGTCTTTTTTTTTTTTTTTTGGATATGTCAACTCTTTGGTTGATGCCATAGTTGCAGGATAACATTGACAACTTCATTCTGCATTTGGATGGTTCACCACGACATTGGTAGACCAACGTGTAATATTACTTCAATAAACATCCTCGCCAATTTGTTGCATGTGTCGCGGACTACAACACTCCAACCACAAGTCCTGACTTAACACTTTGTGATTTCTTTCAGGGGAGGGGTGTACGTAAAGGGCAATGTATTCGTCCCTACCCTTCCTGTTGATTTAACATTCCTATTGAAATTTAAAATCCAACCTTATTATTTTTTAATCTGACACAGTGCTGGTTTATCCACTGGGCGACCAGAGATCCAGGGCCTGGAGGAGCTGGACTTAACAAGACTTTACGGTTATAAATTTCGATCCTCCAGTGCCAAGGAGGCCCGTAGATCTGCGCCCAAGGCCAGAAAGGAACTTAAACCAGTACTGGTCTGATATTATGAATGACATGAGGAAAAGTAGGATCAATATGGATATATACAATCATTTTATCCATTTCTCAAAATCAGATTTTAAAGATATTTGTTTGAACCACAGAATTATTCCTCGAAATTGCAAATTATTATTTTCATTATAATCTATTTAAATGAATAAAAATTCTATTTCACTAATAAAATTATTTTTAAACATTAATCAAAAGCAGGAAAGTGCGCTAAAACATAATGAATAATTCATTCTTTGATTCCTTCGAAAGGTTTTCCGTAACTTGAAGAAACAAGAAAAATGTATCCAAATATTTTGATATCAGAGACCACTTTCTTGAACCGCTATCTTCTTCAAACCGATGGGGTGGTTTTTCAATATCAGTTAAAGCACATTATTCACTTCTCCACCTATTTATAAGCTCACCATAAAAATGCTCTAAAATTTTAAGTTAAGAAAAAATTTATAAAAGTGATAATCATTATGCTAGAGGACAGGATATACAAAAAATATCTGGTAGGCGCATGCTCAGTGGTAATCCCAAAGTGAGCACTCGCCACTGTTTTAGGAATTTACTGGCTTCTACTCTTATGCTGCATGGCTCAAAAGTATTTGAATGCAAATAAGGTTTAATTGAACTCTCTTATAATAACAGTGAAACGATATTCGAGAAATCACATGCAAAATAGATTGATCTCATTACGTAGTTTGAAATTTCTTCGGAATAAGACAGCTTATTAACTCATCACCCGGACGTCTTTCTGCACTTTTTTCAAAATATAAAAATCAATCAAATTGTGTTCGAGTAGTATCAAATTTTTTCTTACAGGTAAGGTTGTAGTTCAACCTAAAAATATTCGTAGAAACCGTCAATTGTATTTAAAAGTTCAGCTCTTACATTGTAAAAGCAAAATTAAATCTGTACCACAATTGAAAGTAATCCACATGAATGTTAAACTTCAGTTTTTCCGAAAAAACATGCGAACAAATTCGAGTAAAACAATTATTTTCCATAATTTGCCACGTATATTTTTTTTCATGTGCTTCTGACTACCTAATTTTTTAGATGTAGATTCTATTCACTGGTGATCACAATAAAATTTGATCTGACGATCTGAATGGCTTTAATTCATAATGGCACGATTTGAGAGAGGACAAAAAGTATTTTCAAAATGAAACTTTTTCGAAGGAAAGTTGCAAGGTCTGGGGAGCTTTTGTTGTATGTGGAACTTTCTCTCTCTGGTATTTATATCTTGTAAAATGAAAGTATATATATATAGCATGCCAAAATGTACTAAAACAAAAACTTTTGCCTTATTTACGAAGATTTTACCGTAATTCAGTGATTCCGGTGAAACAATAATTTTTTAACAAGATAAAGCTGCTATTGATTGCAAAGGCAGCTTTAAGCAATATTTAGCTGCTAACAAAATTGATTCACTAGATCGGCTAACCTTTCCTCTACCACAACTCTATAGAAAATGTTGGGACTCCCTTATTCTTCAAATAAATGAAAATATCCTCTACCGCTAAGCTGAATGAGGCTCTTGTGCATCCATGAAGCAATTTAGATAAATCTGTACTCGAGTCTTTCTTTGAGTATGAATAATGGAAATAGAATTTTTATGAAGAATGTAGAATAGAAATAAAATATGAGAAAATAGAACTTTTCATGTTATCCGTAGTAAAATGGCAGTAATGGTGATCGAGTGAATTATTAATTTTGGTGTTTGTAAGCTAGACAACACAACGCTTTTTAATTTATATATATATATATATATATATATATATATATATATATATATATATATATATATATATATATATATATATATATAAGTATTGCTTTATTGTTGCAAATTAGGTGTTGCTTTTGCTTTTATAGTTGCTCACAATCGACACAAATACTTAAGCGTATGCAACAAAATTGTATATATGTTACCGTTAAAATGTGCAATTCAGTTATTTCATAGAATAACTAGGTATTTTATAAAATAACTAGACACAAATCAGTTAAAGTATATAGTAGATGAACAATTTCATATTTTATTCTACGAAATAACTAGGTATTCCATGAAATAACTATGGATAGACCGTTAAAGTGAAAAATGAACAATTTCAAAGATGTTTTGTAATTTAAGTGATCATAAATTGCTAAAAACTCTTGAAAAATACATTTTATCCCTGTTGAGGATGAATAATTGATAAATAATAAGGGAAAGCAGAGATGATATAATTTATTACATTGCTCATATTGCTATTAGTTAAACAGAAGGCGGGAAAAGAGAATCATTGCAAAAATAGATTATATTTAAATATTATCAACAAAAATATATGTTCAGTGTTGAACAAATGGTTCTTGTGACGCCCACAACAACAGGTGCATATTTGTCGCGAGAGGGCGCTAGTGTGTGAAAAAACAGTGTATGTGTAGAGTAAGAAGAGAGCGTATGGAGAACGCTCGAATAAAATTCCTTTTATCTTAGTCTCGCCATTTAATATGTGTGGTGTAATCTTTTAGAGATTTTAAATTAATGTGTAAATGAATCGGTGCAAACTAAACATTGGTCCGTCAGAGCCCGAAATGGCCGGGACTGAAAATAAGGAATTGTAGTATACTCAACGATCACGAATGAAAAGAAAGGAAGCGTCCTTTTAGCGTGGAGAGAAAGTTGTCACTTGGTGAGAGGTCAGTCTTCAATTTTCCTATATTTTGTGTTTTGAGAAAAATATATGTGTTTCATAAGTGGTTAAAATAACTTTAATTTGTGATTGAGATAGTTATTTTGTGATTTATAGGTGTCTAAATTGTGATTGAGATAGTTTTTGTGATTTATAAGTGTTTCATTTGTGGTTGAGTTAACTATATTTTGTGTTTTGAGAAAAATATATGTGTTTCATAAGTGGTTAAAATAACTTTAATTTGTGATTGAGATAGTTATTTTGTGATTTATAGGTGTCTAATTTGTGTTTGAGATAGTTTTTGTGATTTATAAGTGTTTCATTTGTGGTTGAGTTAACTATATTTTGTGTTTTGAGAAAATATATGTGTTTCATAAGTGGTTAAAATAACTTTAATTTGTGATTGAGATAGTTATTTTGTGATTTATAGGTGTCTAATTTGTGATTGAGATAGTTATTTTGTGATTTATAGGTGTCTAATTTGTGTTTGAGATAGTTTTGTGATTTATAAGTGTTAAATTGAGGTTGAGTTAACTTTAATTGTGTTTTGAGATAATTATTGTGATTATATGTGTCTCATGTGTGGTTAAGATAACTTTAATTTGAGGTTGAGTTAACTTTGATTTGTGGCTTAGATAATTAAATTGTGGTTTATTTGTTTTCATTGGTGATTGAGATAACTTTACCTTGTGAAAATGAGTATAGGTAAATTTAAAAAGGATGAACTTAGGAGTATTGCGGATGAATTAAAATTAGTTGTTCCAGACAATGCTAAAGTTCTAGATTTAAGAGAATTAATACAGGAGAGTGAGATTTATAAAAATGATAAGGAAACGTATCAGGCTATTGTTGATTGTGTGTTGGAGGAGATAAATGATAGGAGAAATGAAGACGAAAATAGAAGAAATGAAAACGAAAATAGACTAGAAATTGAAAAAATTAAACTGTCACAGTTAGAGAAGGAGTTAGAAATAGCGAAATTACATAATCAATCGGGCAAAAGTTTACCTTTACAAAATGAAAATCAATTAATTACAACCGAGTGTAATATTGAAAGTTTGATTAAAAGTATCAAAACCTTAACAATCCCGGTACCACCACTAAGAGCAGAGTCATTTAATTTATTTTTTCAATCTATAGAAAAGGCATTTAAAACTAAAAATGTTCCTGAAAATTAAAACCCGAAATTCTTTTGAATATTTTAGGAGAAAAGGCAAATAACTTAATGATTTATCTTCGAGATGAAGATTTAAGTGACTATAATAAGTAGAAGGCAATTGTGTTAAAAAGAATTTCAACCGACCCCCTATGAATGTTTAAATCAATTTAAAAGGCCCAAAAATTACCTAGCGAGAGTTATGTTCAATTCGCGTCTAGATTAAGTGCGAATTTTAATTACTATTGCCAATTACGGAGGTCAATGATTTCAAGTCAGTTTGTGAGTTAGTAATCTCAGATAAGATAATAGAGACATTAGACCGAGATTTAAATACGCATATTAGCATTAAGCAGGGCGAAATGTGGTTTAAGCCACAAGATCTAGCTCGCGAGTGTGATATTTTTATATCATCCAAGAGAAAAATTAGAGAACAGAATTTATTTCCTAAGTTTAAACGTAATGAGACCTATAATCATCGTGGAGCAAAAATATTTCAAGCGTAAATCTGTCCTCTGTTAAAAATGTTAAATGGTTTTGTTGCAAATCACGAGAATTCCACCCACTGTACTCATGCTCAAAATTTAAATCTCTCAGCGTCAGTGAAAGAGTGGATTTCGTAAAGGCTAATCATTTGTGTTTCAAGTGCTTTTCCCCTAACTGTAGTGTGAAACCTGCTGCGCGAAAAATTGTTTTTGTGGGAAACCGCACAATCGCTTGATTCATTTTCTAAAGCGGGACAACCAAACAGTTCAAAGGTCAGTTCTCAACCCGCTCGCAGATGTATTCGGGGACCGGGAGGATCGAATTGCGTCGTTCCACCCCAAGGTGAAAATGAAGAAAACAAGTCGTTCGTAGCAACCAGCTTTTTAAAGAATAAAACGCGAACCGTTTTACTGAGTAGCGTCCAGTGCTTCTTAAGGGACAAATATGGCCTTTACATGAGGTAAGAGCGCTTTTGGACGTAGGGAGTCAGTCACACTTCATTACGAAAGACTGTGCAGATAGATTACAATTAAAAAATGAGAAAATTAATTTGCTAGTATCTTGTTTAAATGAGTCAACAATGACAATAAATGGAGGAGTTACGACCTCCATATTTAACGGTGATTTAAGTTTCAAAAAGGAGCTAAATTTATTAGTTGTAAGAAGGATAACCGATTTGACTCCGTCACAAATAATAAATGTGTCGCTAGATATGCCAAACGAAATTAAACTAGCCGATTATAAATTTAATATTCCAGGTAAAATTGATGTGTTGTTAGGTGCGGAAATATTTTACGAATTACTGAGACCAGGCCAAATTTATTGTGGAGATTCAAGACTACTTTTACAAAATACTGTTTTTGGATATGTAGTTAGCGGAAGTGTAGGAGATGAGGTGAGGGATAACAATATTCATTGTGGCTTAATTAGAGATGGTGATTTAAATACAACATTAAGGTCTTTTGGGGAGTTAGAATCGATTGGTGTCAAAAACGAGAATTGTAGTAGTGAGGAGGACGTTAGCTTTGAAATGTTTAAGCAGAGAGTACATTTTAAAAATGGTAGATATGAGGTAGAACTCCCGTGGAAAAGAGATAGTAATGAGTTAAGTGATAATTTTAGTTTAGCGAAAAGACGACTTGGAAGTCTTATGAGAAAAATGCAAAGGGATAAGGTGTTGTATTCTGAGTATTGTAAGGTCTTGAAGAATTATTTGGATGTGGGAATAATTGAGAAGGTAACAAATCCCTTTATTCCAACGAATAACCCTGTGTTTTATCTTCCTCACCAAGTGATAATTAAAAACGAATCTCTCACAACGAAACTGCGACTAGTGTTTGACGCTAGTGCTCATGCAGAAAACCAACTTTCATTAAATGACTGCCTTTTCCATGGAGTCAATTTGAACCCTAATATTTTAGACCTATTGATCTCCTTCCGTTCGAACAAAATAGCTGTTTTAGCTGATGTGGAAAAAGCGTTTCTTCAAATTTCTTTGGCTCCAAAGGATAGAGATGTAGTACGGTTCCTTATAGATGACGGCGAAAATGGTGTGCAGGTGTACAGATTTAATCGAGTTCTTTTTGGCGTGAACGCGTCTCCGTTTCTTTTGGCTGCAACGATTAAAACGCATATAGGGAAGTACATGGAAAAGTATCCTGATACTGTGCGGACACTTGATCATTGCTTTTATGTGGACGATCTCGTCACTGGTGAAGATGATGCAAAATCAGCATTCGATTTGTCAAGCAAGGCGGCAAAAATCATGAGTGAAGCAGGAATGAACCTGCGGAAGTGGATTTCAAATGACTGTGAGTTAATGAAGCAATGGCAGTTGGAACATTTTGATCATTTAAATATGAACGATTTCGTGAACCATCCACATCGTGTTTTGGGGCTTTTATGGCATCCTCAAAAGACTATCTCAGTCTTCGTCTGACCAGTCTCTTAGACTTCCTTCAAAAAAAAAGAAAGAACACTAAACGATTTTTGTTGATGGCTGCAGGCAGGATATTTGATCCCTTGGGATTTGCATCCCCCTTCACCATAAGATTTAAAATTTTGTTCCAAGAAATATGGCAGAGAAAAACGGACTGGGACGAAGAGTTGCTGCCTGATATTAGAGAGAAGTTTGAACAATAGTGTTCGGAAGCGTCTTTCTTATGTGAACTTCAGATTCCTCGATATGCCCTGCAATGTAATAGTGTGAACTGTCCGGAGTGTGAAATACATACGTTCTCAGATGCTAGTATTAAGGCATATGGAGCTGTTTCGTATGTTAGATTGAGAACCTTTGACAAAATCTCTGTACATCTTTTAGCTTCCAAAAGCCGTGTGGCTCCTCTAAAGGTATTAACCCTTCCACGTTTGAGCTAATGGGAGCGTTGCTTGCTGCGAGGTTATCGAAAGAAATCTCACGTGTTCTCAATGAGAAAATATCTACAACCAACTACTTTTGGACAGATTCGACTATAGCCTTGAGTTGGATTCAAGGTCCCAGCAACAGATGGAAGGTTTTCGTCGCCAATCGAGTGAAAGAGATACGATCTTTAACAGACAAAGATTCATGGCGTCATTGTCCTGGAAAGGACAATCCATCAGATCTTCTAACGAGAGGCATCAGTGCTGATTCACTGATAAACTGTGAAAAGTGGTGGAAAGGACCGAGTTTCCTGCAAGAAGGAAATACTGTTCCTGTGAGCAACAATGTGCTACTTAGTGATGAAAGTGCCTATTTGGAGGAATTAAAACATACTGAGAGAAAAACTTTGACTGTGATTTTAGACAACAACCTTTTTGAACCATATCCTCTCTGTATCTAATAATTTTCAGAAAAATTTGTGTATTTTCAGTTATATTTACAGGTTCATCAATAATTGCAAAAGGCCCTCCAACAAACAAATTGGGCCACTAAGGATGTGTGTGAAATTCAACGAGCTGAAATTGCCCTTGTGAAGCTGGTCCAGCAAATGGAATTCAACTCGGAAATAAAAGATTTGTCCTGTAAGGGTATGGTTAACCCTCAAAGTAAGATTAGAAATCTCTCACCATTCTTAGATTCCGAAAATGTGCTCCGAGTAGGAGGTACACTGGCCCACAGTAAATTGTGTTTTGATAAAAACACCAGATAATTCTTCCTAATAATCACAGATTAACAAATTTAATTCTTGAAATGACTCACAAGAGACATTTGCATGTTGGTCCACAAACCTTACTGTCTATTGTTAGACAAAGGTTCTGGCCATTAAATGGTCGTAAAATGTGTAGAAAACTTGTGAATAACTGTATAATTTGTTTTAAGGCAAAACCTGTTACTTGTTCACAAATTATGGGTCAATTACCAGCCGAGAGAATTTCTCAGAGTTTTCCCTTTAACAAGGTGGGAATAGATTTTTGTGGACATTTCTGGATTAAATATCCTAATCAAAGAAAGGGAGTTTTAAATAAAGTCTATGTGTGCATTTTTGTGTGTATGGTGACAAAGGCGTGTCACCTCGAAATAGTTACTGATTTATCTAGTGAGGCTTTTATTGCAGCGTTAAAGCGATTTTTTAGCAGACGAGGAAAATCGGAGCGTATATTTTCAGACAACGCTACCAATTTTGTTGGCACACAGTTAGAGTTAAAAAGACTTACAGAAATTATGAGTAATTGTGTTAGTAATTTGAGTAAATTTTTGTGTGAAGAACGTGTTGAGTGGAGCTTTATTCCCCCAAGAGCTCCAAATCACGGAGGCCTGTGGGAGGCTGGAGTGAAAGCCGTCAAATATCACCTCAGGCGTGTAATGGGTAATTTAAGATTTACATACGAAGAATTTCTAACCATTCTTAACCAAATTGAGGGAGTTCTCAATTCACGTCCCCTCTACCCCTTGTCGTGTGACCCTGGCGATTTTGACGCTTTGACTCCTGGTCATTTCCTAGTTGGTCGTCCCATCACAGCCATTGCGGAGCCAAGTTTAACTGAAGTGTCTGATAATAGGTTAAAAGTGTGGCAAAAACAAACAAAAATTGTGCAACATATTTGGAAACGTTGGTCAAATAATTATTTGAGTACACTTCAGAATCGAAATAAATGGTATTTTGAAAAGAATAATGTAAAAATACATGATATGGTAATTCTGAAAGAGGATAATTTACCCGTGTGTAATTGGCCTCTTGGTAGAATTCTTGAAGTGTATCATGGTAAAGATAATAAAATTCGAGTAGTGTTAGTGAAAACTAAAAATGGAATTTTTAAACGTCCAATAACTAAACTTTGTATTTTACCTTTTTCAAGTGAATAATGTATGTGAAAATTTCAAATTTGTGTATTTTTTTTCAATTCAATTTTGTGTGTTTGAGTACTTTATCTTTTGTGTATTGAACGATATTACTTTTATTGAGTATTAGTGTTTTCTGTATTGAGTATTATTGTCTTTGTAATATGTGTATCATTGGTTTTGTGCATTATTGTGTTATGTGAAAGTTGTTGAATGTGTCATTCAACCCGGGGGTGGATGTTCAGTGTTGAACAAATGGTTCTTGTGACGCCCACAACAACAGGTGCATATTTGTCGCGAGAGGGCGCTAGTGTGTGAAAAAACAGTGTATGTGTAGAGTAAGAAGAGAGCGTATGGAGAACGCTCGAATAAAATTCCTTTTATCTTAGTCTCGCCATTTAATATGTGTGGTGTAATCTTTTAGAGATTTTAAATTAATGTGTAAATGAATCGGTGCAAACTAAACAATATATACCGGGAAGATAAACTGTTGCGTCATAAAAACATTGTGTAAACTTTTTAAAACAAAAATGTAAGAGAATATTAATTAAAATTTTATAAGATACCTTTACTTTACTTTTCATTATTTATTAGACCAAGGATTGTTGTGAAGAGGCTTTTTATTTTTTGAACCAAGCTCACTGTTTAGTATTACACATTTTTTTATACACGAGCACTTTTTAAATTCTGTCCAGTATCTCAACTTTGAGCTGTTGCAATAGATCGCAGCGTAGTGTCAATATTTGGAACTTCTTCAATGGAAATTACTTCTCGCTGACATATACTGAACTGTGTGTGTGGTGTCTAGAATATAAGTGTTTCAATCTGCCTAGTCGGAAAAATTCTTCCCAAAGCAGCTAGAACCGGTTCAAAGAACTTTCATGAGTGTCGCATTTCATATTTTAACGTTATTCTATAGAATATATCTAGTTAAATCACAGAATTGAACAATTTTATATAGTTTAACTGACTGATCTAGTTATTTCATGAAATGCCTATTATTCTATGAAATAACGGATTTTACGCTTTAATGGTAACATATATACATAATCTATTTTAAGTGAAACTCCGGTAAACTTACAAATACGTAGAGAAGAATACTTTTTTTGTACTTTTACTTTGTTTTTATCATATTTTGATCTATAAAGAATGTGGCGTTCATTTTTAGTACAATTAAATATATTAAAGTTAATACTATTTCCTACTGTTATGGCATATAAATACAGTGTATCGAAGTTAATCTGTATTCGCCTTAAAATCAAATAAATATATATATATACTAGCTGGTATACCCGTTCTTCAGAAGGGTGAACTGAAAAATTAAGCAACACAGATTGAAGGATAAAGAAGTTTTTAATGACTTAATTTTACGTGAAATGCAAATTAAACAAAAAAAGTTTTTTTCCATATCTCAGCTGAACAAAAAAAAGAAAGAAAAAAAACCTTTGTTAAATTTTAAGTCTGTAGATCTAATAGCTGATAAAAAGGTTTTTTATTATTATTTATAACTCCCCGTAACACTCTTGAGGGTCGATTTTTGAAAATACCTCCCTAAGCTGATCTCTGCTCAGCAAAAGTAACACGTTGTTAAAAGTTTTCTGCAATGAACGCTTAAAATAGTGTAAATAATTTATGTTTGAAAGTGTAATACATTAATATTACTTTCTGTTGTATTTATTTTATGTAAAAATTGTAATATTCGCAAGCAGCGCCGTTTCTTAAATTATAATGGCGATTCAATGAAAAAGCATAGCGAAATGTTGACGATAGAGTCAAGTTGGCAAATGTCTAGCTACTTTCATAGCTCGAGCTTTATTAGAGTTTTGTAAGACCCGCCGTATAGGGGAGAAATACACGTTAATACTTTATCTGCCGCATTATGATTTGATGCAGTTTTTTTCATGCAACATTTTTTTGGATCACTACATTGAAAATTAAGGGATATGCATAAACAAAATACTCCACTTTGGGAAATTTAATCCGTTAGAGATAGTAAATTAATTAAAGATATTCCACTGTAAAATTAATTATATACACCGTTCATTCAAAATAAATAGTCAAATCGTTTTCTAAGGTCTTCATTAACATACAAAAACATAAGACACTTAAATTTTGACATTAACTATTTTTTCGGGACAAAAATTATAATCTTTGCAATCCGCTGAAAACGCCGTCAGGTGAAAACGCAATATCTTCTACAAAACCATTCACCTTCCCTGCTAAAATACTTCTCATAGAACCCATGCTGCCAGATCTTGGAAGAGTGGATTTCAAAGAATATTTCTGCTAAGTATTGGTAAAATATTACTGCTAAGTTGGTGTGGTGTGGTAGTTAGAAGAAGGGGGTGCCAGCTCAGGTGTCATCCACATCACTTAGCCATGGTTCAAAATTACGTGGTACGTCGCCAAAAGCCCTAGTGTAGCTGAACAGTGCGACGTTAATATTCACTCACTCTAAAAAATACAGTACAGTAGTTATAATTATTTTTATATTTAAAAATGTAATATCCGGCTATTCAATTAAAATTATAGCGTTATAATTAACTACTAACCACAAACAAACTATGGAAATATGTCCAAATGAAGTAGTGTGAAAGACAAAGTTTATCTACTGTAAGTACCAGAAGCAATAAAAATATTTATTTTGAAAAAAGATCAATTTCTTACTACCAAATGTGCACAACAAAATCATTAAAAAACATTCAAATAAAGAGAGATTTATAACAATCTCTCCCTTCAAAACTTAGTTTTATTCTGAAATTAAAAAAAATTAGGGATTATGCTGTTTACAGAAATTAATTAGAAGCGAGCGCCTTGCGTAGCCAAAACAAAAAGGGTTTCTTCACAAATAAAAGATAGATATATGCTGTCGTGGGCTTTTTTGCTGCGCACGCCAGAATTGCTTGCAGATGGCAGAATTTTTTCCTACTTACTTGACAAATATCGTTATATTTTGGAGACTTCACACGATATCTTTATAAATTATAGCCTATGTGTTATTCAGATGTATAAGCTATATTACTGTAAAGGTTTATTAAAATCCATTCAGTTGTTTTTGCGTGAAAGACGACCAAACATCCAAACAAACTTTCGCATTTATAATATATATCTAGATGATAAGGAAATGAAAAACCCCTATACACAATTTGAATCATAATATATTGTAATAAAGCACATTAAAAAAAAGAATAAAGCTTTTTAAAAACAATATTTTTATTCTCGTTCGTTACTTTTTTAAGGAAATGGATAATCGGGTAATGGGTAAGGTGGTGGCGGAGGAATAAAATAATCTGGAGGAGAAGGAATGAGCTCTGAATGATGATGCCATTCTAAACTTGTCCCCCTGTAAAAATATAAACGAAATGCATTAGAGGGATTGTTTACACATACATACATACAGTTAGCTGTAAAATGAAAGTCACAAATAAAGTTATGCCAATTGTTATAACCATCAGTGGTTCAGTTAATCAGTGGTAGAATGATTTTATATCAATCAACGCTCATATCATCACAATCATTAGACTCAATTAAATTCAAAAAATAATCGGAGACAAGTGTAAGATTAAATAATAAGTTTAATGGAATATGGAGTGCGTCTGCACTCGGTCACGTACAGAAGATCTCTGGTGTAAACAAAACATGTTTTTAAAAGCAGCGCCCTCTATACTGAGGGGGTTCTACCACCAATGTTTAACATCATATCAGGTTTCCGAAACGTATGGCTACACTTTCAAATTTTAATTACAAACAAACAAGGCCCTCTCTTACGGATTTCCATGTTCCATAAAAAAAGGCCAATGTTTTTTTGCCCGATTTCAATGTCAGCACCATTCGTCAGGTGCAACACATTAAGTCCCTACTAATAACTTCATCTCAGCTACTGCTAGGGTGGCCAGATTTTTTTTTTTTTTTTTTTTTTTTTTGACAATACGCAACATATCATAAATACTTTTCTATCATCACTTGTAAACTGTGGATCTTGCAGGTGGACTTCGTTCATAAGTAGTCCTAATTTACGGTGTACTTGTGTTACAGATTCAAAATCGATAAAACTTGCAACAACTTGCCTTTGTTCTTACGGTGAAGCCATTTTGAAACCAAAATGTAGCAAAACGTGGACGTTGCGCCATCTTCTTTGCATTTCGTTAAACAGAAACTTTAATATTTTCTTGATTGAGCAAAAAAATACCGTAAGTGAAAATCTTTGTTCACTTTTAATTCCTTATTGAAAGTGTATCCATACTTTTCGAACTCCCTATATATCTGCAGAAAATAATAATTCAGCACAGATATCTTTGTAATACGGCGATTGCATGCGTCTTACATTAAGTTAAAGCAGCTTTTTGTTTAATTTCATCCATTAGTATATTCAATTATACGAAAAAAAAGTAGAGGCATCATTTCAAAAGAAAGTAAAAATGTTGGGGGGAAAGTCTAAAATATAGTATACCTTACGGTTGGATGCCCTCTTCTTCTGAATGGGATTGGGATAGGTAACAGCACCACTTTTTTCTGAAGAAGCAGCTTCAGAAGTTTCAAGCCAAGGACTCCTTCGGATTCCGGTATACATACCAAAACACAAAACCAAACAATACAGATCACGTGTATGATATGTATTCGCATTATTTTCACTAATTTCTGAAAGAAGATGAGATTGCAATTCCAATCATTACTTCGAAATTTGGTACATGAATATTTTTAAGAAAATAAAAAGTTGATATATATATATATATATAATATATTAAAAGTAAACTATTGCATTTTTCATCCTGAATTAGATATCCCTAACAAACGTTATAAATTGATTAAAACACCTCAGCTACTGTAATAGAAACAACAAGCGTTTACCAAACTATTTGGCCAATTGGAATTATTCTACCTTAAGGTATCCGACTACGATATCATCCTCGTCTCTTGACCATGGTTTAAAATTACGAGGTCCGTCATCAAATTCCCTCGAGTAGCTGAATAGTGCGGTTAATATTCACTCACTTGAATATACAGATCGAAATACTCGTAGAAAACATGAGCTCGAACAATAAACGTGACTGAGATAGAATTGTTTTTAATAAGAAGAGTTCGAAAATATAAATAAACGCATTGAAAATCTCTAAAAAATGACAAAAATATATATTTTTTACTGTATTTTTAAATTTATATTCATTATTATTCATTGGATTTCAACAGCCTTTTAACTTCCATTTTTTTATCGAATGTACCCGAGATTTACATTGAGTTTATTTTTCCCTTGATGTCAATGATGTCTTCGTAGAGAGTTATTGCAAACTTTTACTTTTTATTTCAATCCATTTAATAGAGTATTCTTGCACATAAGGATTTTCTAATATCCTTTCATTGATATACTCCGTAATTAATGAAAATCAATATTTGCTGGAGATAAAACATGAATATATATATATTATTGCTTTTTATATTCAAATATATATTTTACCTTAGTATCAGATGATGCATACAAAATTGAATTCAATAAATATAATTAGTAAAATATTCCCCATTTATAATTAAACAATAGATAAAAATCTCCTAGATAAACTTTTTATTAAGTATTTCAGACATATATACCTCACCTATAAAATTGGTAGATATAACTACATATTTATTACTAAAAAATTTTTAATCCATTTCTTTGCTATTTATTTTTATTATCTAGTATGTAATATTAAATGAGAAAAAAAGAATATGTAAATATTTTAGATTCTATCATAGCTACGACGAGTCTCGGAACTAATAAATTTAATTATATGAAGAAGTCATTACTTTCGTAGCATTAAGCTAGACAGAGAAATTTTGTATCAATAAAATAAACAAAATATTTTTCTTTCTCCGATGATTTCATGTCTGCAAATTTTTGGAATATCTAAGAGCAATTTTTCAAATTTTCCATCAATATCAATACTTTAATCTTTCCAATTCCATTTTTTATTCAGTACGTTTGTTAAAATATTGCATAGAAATAGTTTGTAAATGCTCGATATAATAGCATACATGTTAAATATTATATTATTATATCCCCCCTTTTTTTTTCTTCATTCCATTTTACATGCTTGATAACATGTTACAGATCTATAAAGTATACGATACAAAAAAAAATCTCAAATGACTTTAATTAGCAATTAAATTATAAATTATTAAGGCAGAACAATTTGCTAAGAGGTCCTATAAAAAAAGGCTCAGTTACTTCAAAAAAGATTTCAAGATTATATTTAAGAGGTATTTAGGGTCAGGTACACGAAATTGCATAGTACAGATGAAGCAAAAAATATCCTTTATTCTGCAAATGTCACACATAATAAATTTAAAAACACGTTAAATGAAAACTTTCGTAAAAAATGTTGCATCCCCTTTATTGGAAAAAGATTTCCAGTAACTTTGCTCGGCTTCAAATAAATATGTATGATACCATCTACAAGGAAAAAAGCAAAAAGGAATGTTGACAATTGAATCTCACAAGTCTCGTAGTTTAAGATGACAGAATTTAATATTGTAAGACAGGGATTCTCAAACTGTGGGGCACTCATCGCTAGGGGAGCGTGATAACTCTATGCGGGGAAGCAAGCATATCGAAAAGTCGAAAATAAAGGATTTTTAAAAAAAAACTATTATTTAAATATAATTTACTTATATAAAATATATATTACTTAAAAGTAACATAAATTTAATGCTTATCTTGAAAATTTGTACGGTGTATAATTAAGGTCGTATTGTAGCTTTTAGCGTCAAAATACATTATTATTATATTCAATACGTTGTTATTAAATGGGGATGGCGCGACGAAAATTATGATTGAAAATTGGGTCGCAAATACTGGAAGTCTGAGAAACACTGTTGTAAGACAATAATTTTCATAATTACAAAGCTTGATTCTAGGTAGTACCTTTAATATACAAATGGTATAAACATGAGTTTTATAGTCTAATTAGGTTTAAAAACTTACCCCTCCAAATCTTTAATTGAAAAATATCGCTAGAAAATTACTCGAAAGTATCGTTCCCTCGACAGATGTGTGAAAAATTGTTCAGCTCTATTCTCTGCAACTACCAGTGCGCAAATTCCAAATAAAGTAGGTCAATAAATGAAAAAACGGAAAACATTTTCTTAACTGAGCGAGCGCTTGACAGATAGGGGCAAGCAGGTGAAATGAAGTGCGATTATATAGGAAGTAGAAGATGAACCCCTCTCCCCTCCCCTCTTCCCCATCACATAAAATTAATGACTAGCTACGAATTATTTGTTTTCTGTTTTTCCCCAGCTAAAAATTTAAGTTATCTTAAAGATTATCCTTAATAATGTTTATGCTTTTCCTAAATTTTCAAAAGGCACCCTATAACAGATGAAATTGAATCGTTGAGATTAAAGCAATTATAGAAGCAGAAAATAAGTTCATTAAAAAAAGCGAGAAAAATAGCAAAAAATTTGAAAAAATTCTAAGTTGTAATCGAAAATAAATTGATCAAGATTATTTTTTTCTTGAATAGTTTTGAAAAACATCGCAGTTGATATTGTATTCAATTGAATGCTCTAAGATAAATTAAAAGTGATGATTTTAAATTAGAAGTAAGGAAAAAATTAACCCTTAGTATTTCGAAATTAGATCAAAATATAATTTTTTAGAGGATTTATTGTTGTGTGTGTTTTTTAAGAGATTTTCTACTTTTTTCTTTAAGAAAGTAACTTTGACGAGAAGAAACCAAAAAAGAGCATTCTTCACTAACTCTGTTCCAGAAACATTTGCAGTTCAAAAAATACCGCATAGAGGCTATAGATGCTAAGTACTGAAGATAATACTTGAATATATATATAAATATATTAAACATGCCAGATTTCAATACAACTATCAGAGATTTTATTAAAAGTTATATTCTCGAAGAATGTGATTTTTTTAAAGGAAAACACTTATAAATCCCCGTGCTCCAGTAAGTATCACACGAAGCTTACAGAAGTAACCATAAAACACATTACAGAAGGGAAAACAAGAAAGTTTAAAAGTTATGAAAGATTTCAAATGTTTACAATGAATTTACAGAAATGGTTAAAAGCACTTCTGGTGGAACTAAGTTGTTGAAAATCTGGAGGCCAATTTATAGTGGTGCTCTTGAGTACATGGAATTGTTCTGTTATTCCATAATATTTGATCTCCCTAATATATCATGAAAACAGTGGTATGAGCTAGCACTAATTTCATGTTTTATTTTTCTCGGTTGGTTGGTAGAGATACATGAATGGTACTCAAAATCCTGTTTATCCATAATCTCCTATTGTTGGATTTCGAATGACTGTTACAAATTCTTTCATTTAGTCTTTAATATAAGAAAAAAAAACTTTTTCATAGTAAGAAGAAACATAAGCTTTAAATAAAAAAAATTTTAAAAAAAGGGAAAAACCACTAAACACACAAATTTTGAAATCAGTAAAGTGGGTGGGGCATGTAACTTAGCAATTTCGGATTCAGCGGAGCTCGAGGTTTAGAAGGAAAGAATTTTTTAGAAAAGTTCCACGAAATGAAGCTGGTGACAGAATCTTTCTACTTAAGTGTCTGGAAACGTGAGAACTAATCTAAGTGTTTACTTTACACAAGACACCATTTTTCTTCCATTTAATATAAGTAATTCTTAATCCAAACTTCTTTTTAAAAACTCCAGGTTAAAAACATTTTTTATTTGCTTTTATAAAGAGGTATAGTAAATTTTTTGAGAAACGCAGTGTGGACTTTTATAAATTGCATAGTCACACAATGAACAAGGGCGTAGCTACCACTGTATCAGCCGTATCAATGATACGAGACTCCCAAGCTACAGAGACCTCAACATATATTAGTAAAAATATCGCAACATTAAGAGGTCCCAAACAGGTATGTCCAAGACATTTTTATACCGGGTCTATACCAATGACAATAAGATTTTTTTTCTTTATAAATATAGTGTACATTTAAGGTTGCATGAAGTAAAAGGAGTAACAATTTCATTTTTATTCTTCAAGTCTCAGTTTTCTAATAGTATAAAAATTATAATCACACAATGCTAGATTTATTTAAGAATTGTTTCTTGAGAATTCCTTTGAAAAGTGAACAGAAATCATTTTCGAAAAAAAAAACGTTTGAAAAGACGACATTCCGCCACATCTTCATCCTGTTTTGTCGTTCGTCGTGGAGTCGCCGTCTCTCTCTAAGCTGCATTGTCAAGGGAAAACAAAGTAGTGGGCGGCGTTCTGACAGTCCACGCTCATACAAATGCCATCGTACCGTAGGAATGAATACTGAAAGTACTGCAAACATAACCATTTACTAATCAATGATCCGTGATGTAATTGCACGATTCTGCAGAGTTGGCCTCATTATATGGCTGTCCCCTGGGGTGCTAGTCATGGCACGGTGTGCAGATTCTGCAAGACGTTCCTTGTGACACATAAGAGTCCTTTGATTCCATAATCGCATGACAGTGATTGGATTTCGACCAGTACAACCAGCGAAATCACAGACCGATAATTCACGCTTTCGATAGACAACGATCTTGCCTCTATCGAATTCCGACACTTGCTGATAAGCATTTCTTCTTATTATTAGAGGCATAACTCGATATTCTGAGCAATTTCCGACCTTACAAAATGCTTTCTGAATGAAAAATTCACTGCACAACTTTTCTTTTATGCAGCTCTCCCTCCTGTGTCGTCTAAATACGCTGAAATACCAATAGTTTGCATATTCCAAACTCTTCTTCCTTTCTTGTGATTTTTGACGTTCGTCAGATCCTTATTTTCAGGTGTTGAAATATTAATGGCCAGCAGTGTTCATGAGCTTATAGTAGATTTTTGATTCCCATTTGTGCAACTTTACAATATTTCAAATAACCACTGGAAAACGTCAGACGTGAAAACGAATCTGAAGGTTCACATGAAGTAAAAAGAAAATATAGATTAAAGAAATATTTTTGACCAGCGTTGCTTCAATTTACACTAACCTCCAGTAGTAAGTAGACCAGCCTTAAAGCTGTCTTCGGCTAATGTTAAAGAATAGGACCCAAATTTGGCATATTTTTTCATATATAAAAGTACTCGAACATAAATACTGTATTCCGGCTTCACTATCCTGTAGAGAATCACTTATTTTATCATGTTACTCATTTTTATCCTAGTTGACACATTTTTTTCTTTTATAAAGTGTGTTTCACATTTTTTCTCCTATACCGTAATGCTAAATGAGCTCTCCCTTTACATGTTAAATGAAAAAACTAATTATTTATGAAATATTTTGAAATTTGAAAAACACTATATATTATATAAACATGAGCTTTAATGTCACAAATTTTTATAAAAATTGTGAGGCATGTTTTCTGTCCGTAAATGTGCTCCGCGTTAAATTCACGCTCTCGCACATGTAGTGAAAACAGCCTTAATGTCAGTAACGTGTGAATGAACATGTAAAAAAAAATTAAGTCAATTCCTACTTGGATCAACAAAGAAAAATTTTATATTAGCTACTTTTTATTGAGTAGTTACAATTAACATAAATATGTATATACATATGACAGAATCACAACATTAAGTGGTAATTAATTTTTATTAATTATCATTAAAGTATCGTATTGTCATCCAAAACAATCGTGTATATAAAATTTCAGTTCAACTGAATGCTTTAAATGGTGAGGAAAAAACCTTTTCAAGTTTTGACACAAGTCGCCAGAAATGATGCCAACGTAGCTGTATTTGTAATTCTTTAAAAAATTAGTTTTAATCAATTAATTTTTATTAATTATAACTAAATTATTCTATTGTCATCTAAAATGGTCATGTACATAAGATTTTATCTCATTTGAGCGCTTTAAAATGTATTTTATTAAAGACTAGCTGCATGGCCCGGCGTTGCACGGGCTTTCTATACTTTTATAAATTTTCCCTTTCCTTCACAAAATCAGCACTTCTCTAATACTCTTTTTCAAAATGATTTCCACCCCCGCCCCCTACTCCACCTAGCCCGGCGTTGCTCGGGTTTTTACCGAGTTTATAACCTAAAATTCCCTGTAACAAAATTTTTTTGCTTCTTTTCTTTGCCAGACGGGTTTATTTTCCCCCGGCGTTGCACGAAAATTTTTAAATGCATAACATGTTGTCAAGGAAATTCCCTTTTCCCTTTTTGCTATCAGAGCTGTCGAGTAAGTGAACAGTGGGACTTTAATATTCACTCATTCACTCACTGTACCTTTTTAAAAATAGTTGTATGTTGAAAACAGTAGACATTTTTATAATTACAAAATCGAACCCGGGTCCAACAATTGGTAATGAAACGCGTTAAGCAATCGCGCCGTGAAATGGTCGGGAAAAAGAAGTGAAAAAGAATTTCAAAATAAAAGGAAGAGTTATTCCTAATTGTAAAAATGCTTTATTTGTTAAAGTTTTACTTTTTTCGGGCTCCATTTTTAAGTTAATGCCTTCAAACTTCACATATCGATTGCAAACAGCAGTAATTTTTAAACAAAAATGTAACTAAAGTAATTCTTAAATATTTCTCGCAAAAAGGAGAAAAAAAGAAAAACACAATTTAAAAAAAAAACCGTAATTTTTTCAATTTTTGTACAGATTACGAATAATATCGTTTTACACACGGAAAAAAAGTTTCGTTAGATTATTTTTATAAACAATGTTATTAAGTATTTAAATAAAATTTTGAGTATTTTTTGAAAAATTGAAAAAAAGAAAAAATTTTGATATTCAATTTCGCCAAATCTGGAGATTTTCAATATTTATAGCGCACATTCTTTTCTGGTGTAACCTTTCATTGAACGTAGAGGGCTAAGCGGAAAAAGTTTTCTTGCGCTAAACAGGTTTTCGCTGCCAAACTCAGAGCTATTGTAAAATTGATTTTTTTAAAGTTTTATTTTGTTTTCGGGCTTCATTTTTAAGTTAATGCCTTCAGACTTCATGTATCGATTGAAAACAATGGTAATTTTTAAACAAAAAATGTAACAAAAATAATGCTTAAATATTTCTTGCAAAAAGAGAAAAAACGAAAAAAACACAATTGTTTTTTTTTAAAAACCGTAATTTTTACGATATTTTATCAATCATTGTACTGATCACTTATAATATTGTCCTACACACGGAAAAGAAGTTTCGTGAAATTATTTTTATAAATAAAGAAGTTATTAAGTATTTAAATAAAATTTTGAGTATTTTTTAAAAAATACTCAGTTTTTGACATTAAATTTTTTAAAAGACTGATTCTACAAGAAAAAAGCATGAACTTTTTTAGCGTAAAATATTTTTTCATTAACGCGAAAGAAAATGCAAGCGGAGCTATTTAGAAATCTTATTCATAAATACGTATCGATTTAGACTCATTTTAAAAAAATCGTAAAAATAGAAAATATAATTATTTTGTAAAATAATTTATACCGTATTGTGGTGAAATAAATTATCTTTCCGAATCTGTAATTATTTTTTTATCTGAGTCTCATGAAAAAAATTAGATCGCGTTTTAAAAACGTGGGGGAAAAAAAGAAGTTCCGAATTTTTGAACTTGTCCCCTGGCGGAGAAACGTGGTACTAATTATGCGTTTTAAGATATTTAATTAATATCTTTTTAACTAATTGGAATATCGGAATATAAATGGTCACAACGGATTCCTCGAATCATTCCTGAAATTTTGGTACCTTCGGTGAATTTCTGCGTCATGTCGTTCGTGAGAAAATAGGGACAAATAGATTCATACATAGATAGACACGTTTGTTTACCTTCGGATTTTATTAGTGTAGATTGACAATTCCACCAAGTTAAATAAATAAATAAACAAATAAATAAATATATAGAGAGTGTGAGTTAATAGTAGGAATTGAATAAAATGAATCCCAATAATTTGCTATTTCTATAACTTCGACTTATATTTCGACCAAATAATATAACCAAGTTGTTTTGACAACATTTAAGTACAAAAAAAATTGTCAATAAAAGCCTTTTTATTAATTCTGATTCAAAAATAAACTTCTCAAAGTTTTTCAAACACCTTCCAATAACAATCGTCTAAAACACCCGTTTAATAACTTTCGCAATTCTCATCGCAAACGGATTAAATACGTAGCAACATTTATGGAAAACTGACTGATTTGTTATGTTAATTAGTTTTAAAAAAATAATTTATACACAGAGTAAATCAACTTCTGAAAAAATTTCCTTAGGGATACACTAGCATTAAACAGCATTAGGTAGAAAATAATCTGTGTTCCAAATTTCCTTCAGTTTGAAATATTTGCTGAAAAAATATTAAGAAAAAGCAGCAATTGTCATTTAAAGAGTTTACTTTACTAACTAGTTTATCTAAGAATTAATTACTATAAACTCATTAAATTTAATGATCACGCGTAAAATAACTCAACAGGGTCGTATTAAAAAAACATATTTCTACAAAAAAAACCTTTATTTTTATTTTCCATTTTCTTAATTTTTTTTTAAATTTTATTTTAAGTTCTTGATAGAAAATTTTTTTAAAAAGGCAGTGAATGTGCATAAAACTCACTGTTTGAAGCAGTTATCGAATTCAAACTGAATAACTCATTATAATCAAAACTAATTCAAGAAATTTATTTAAATATATTTCAAATTAAGTTTCAATAAATATTCAAAAAACCTTCACCACACATACATTTAATAACTGAAGCTAAATAGCTTACTTGTCACGGTTAATTTATTTTTTTATGAGAATTCCAAGCATGAGAGAAAAGAAAGTTTATCGGTTTTGTTTATATTTCAAACACATTTGTTTTCAATTTCGATTGGAATTTTTTTCTATTATTATTAACCTCAAACAAGTAAACAAGATGATACATGAGCTCTCCGATACCTACTGAAGTTCCACACCAGCTAGTGTTAGGACTTTCGATCTGGACACATGTTTCATGCATTAGCTTTTTTACAAGGAGTCCTTTCGGTGTTACTTGACAATGCTGGTCATGAACGTGTGAACATGACCAGCATTTAACTTCGAAACAACAATGGGGTTTTTATTTCAATAATTTTCCATCAACGAATTCTAAAAACTGCTTTTGTTTTATTTTCCAAGAAATCGTTCTTCAAATAATGAATTTTTCAATATGGTATTGTTACAGCATCAGCATGGCAAATGTTTGTTGTTTTTTCAGAAAGTGAAAGTAATGATGAATACGCACACACACGCACGTTTAAATTGATTAATTATTTTCAACTGATGTCTATTAGATATGATCAGGGAGGAAAGGGAAAGGGAAAATCAAGCAAAACGATTTCATTTCGTTTTTAACAAATTTTGCATAATATAAAATGTAAAATATTGTTATAAAACTCAATGAAACTTTAATATTTTCTATTATAGTATGTATTATATGTATTTTATGCATAAATATTATGTGTTATTTTTAAAAAAAATACGGTCAGAATTCACAAGAAAACCCTTCAAATTTAATGAATAACTCCTCCTATAATGCTTCGAAAAATTTATTTATTTATAAAAAATAGTTACCTAAAATAATGAGCATATTACCAGTGCCGATTTAAGCTCACTTCGGGCCCTGGGCGCAGAAGATCTACAGTTCTACATTCTGGCTCGAAATTTATCACCAGAAAATCTGGTTAAACCCAGCTTATCCGGGCTCTTCCAGGTCCCGGGCCCCTGGGCGCCCGCCCCAAGCGCCCAAGGGATAAACCGGCACTGAGCATAACACTATAACTTGATATTTTCCATACATGTTCAATTTCATATCAAACTAAACTCATAAATTTTCGATAGAAAAAGTATGCTTTATCTCTTTTCCTTTAATCTTATTTTTTATATAATTAAAATTATTTTCTTATGAATCCAGTAAACTTCTAAATTTTCAGAACTACAAGCTACTCAGTTCCACTTTATGTAACAACTATGTAATTCATTTACTTACTTTGTTCATTGAATGTTACCCAGATGCAGTGGCACACACAGGAGTTTTTCAAGGTGGGGGGGGTCCGGGGTTGAAAATTCACCCTTCTTTTATCATGCTCCTTTTGATTTTGTCGATTTTCGGGAACAAAACACAGTAAAAAACTCATTTTTGAACAACTAATTAGCATTAATTAATAAAATTAATCATTAATAACAAGTAATTAATTAAATTTTACGTAATATATACTTAGAATTATGATCAATCGGAAAAAAAATCAAGGGCTTTGGGGGACCGGACCCCCAGGACCCCCCTCCCCTTGTGTGCGCCACTGCCCAGATGCCTATTTCTGCCCAATGCAGTGTCTACGATAGCTTAAGGGTCGTGATTATCAACTCTTGGCCAGTGTTTTTGAGTCCTGATAGGTCTGAATACTCATCATTTAGAAGGGATGATGCATGATATATCTGTTGAGGGTTAAAGTCCGTATGTCGATGGGGTGTAACAGTTTGAAGAGTAGGATTCCAGATCTCAATTGTCCTCTTGCCACTTAATCGAGTTGTAGAGGTGTGAGCTGTTGAGGGCGCTCTACTTCAAACAATTAAGTAGGAAAAGTCATTCAGAAGGTTTAATGATACATCGACTCCATTTATATCAAAAATAAACTATTTATTAACCATCAACGTCATCGTACTTCGGCCGCCGGGAGAAGAGAATTACCTCGCGTCGCTTAGCTCCGGCGCTCTTCCGAAACTTGTGACGTCATAGGCTCGCCTTCACCGATTGGTTAAGATGAGCACGCCACACAGAGCACTTTTGGGTAAAGGAATAAAATAAGCGAAACGCTACAGAGTATGCCCCCAGTAACCTAAGTCACGATTACATATATACAAGTTAGGATACATACCAAGAAATACATGAAAATATTGACAGCATACTCAATCGACATATTTAAAATATATGGAGAATGGTGCATATATATGCAGTATTACTGACGGTAATAGATATGCAGTGGTATACAAAATACTATATACAAGTGTATACAGAATAATAATACATGCAAAATTATAGAGAATAACAATATATGCAAAATTATAGAGAATAACAATATATGCAAAATTATAGAGAATAACAATATATGCAAAATTATAGAGAATAACATATGCAAGGTACAAAAAATAATATATATAAATGTAAAAAAAAAAATATGAATTACAAGAGTACAGTTTGCGTTTATATAATATATTCGGTAACTAAATTCTTGGGAAATCTGACCTTACGACCGTATCTAGTGGTGTACGGTATAGAAGGATTGGGTGCAGCAGTTACAGGTTTCTCAATAATTGTTTGAGTTTGTACGAGATCGGAATGATCAGTAACGTCTGCCAGAAGATAAGCAGGTTTAATGCGATCAATAGATACAGTACTTTGCTTACCGTTTAAGTCGATAATAAAGTTTTTGTCATTTCATTTTCATTTTGTCATCATATTCCAGTATAAGGTGGTGTTAATGGAGGATTAACCTTGTCAGATCTTAAGAATATATGTGAACAAGTTTTCAATGAGGGGTTGATATAAATATTTTGTGTGCCATGTTGAGCTGTAGAAACAGGATTTAAGGATCTCATTGTTTGTATTAAACTAGTTACATAAGTGGAGTTAGCCGTTTGGTTGATGGAATCACTCGTTACAAGATCGGAAGGTAATCGTAACGTAGTGCCATAAAAAAGTTGTGCACAGGTAGCGTTAATATCGTCCTTAAGCGCTGAACGCATACAGTCGGTCGAAAAAATAGTTGAGCACCGTGACCCTTTCAAAAAATGATGTGAAATGGAAAACGACCTTTTTTTGAAACGAAAATAAACTTTGTTGGAACGAAAACGACCTTTGTTGAAACCATCTCACTTGAAATGAATCATGAAAATTATCTCATTTGAAACCATCTCATTTGAATTGAACACTATCTCATTTGAATTGAAAACCATCTCACTTGAAATGAATCATGAAACCATCTCATTTGAATTGAAAATCATCTCATTTGAAATGAAAATCATCTCATTTAAATTGAAAATCATCTCATTTAAATTGAAAATCATCTCATTTAAATTGAAAATCATCTCATTTGAATTGAAACCCTCTCATTTGAAACGAAAACCATCTCATTTAAATCGAAAACCATCTCATTTAAATCAAAAACCATCTCATTTAAATCGAAACAACACCGTATTTTGGTTCCCCCTTTTCGTTTCAAACGACTCTTTTTACATGACTCTTGTCCCTTTTCCCCCCTACTTTTTATCCAAACCTTGCCTTTCCGATCCAAAAGGAACGTTCAAAGGGAGCTCTTTTTGTATGACTAGGGTCTACTTTTTCATCAAAACGTTGTCTTTACGGTCTCGATTCCATTCTCTTTCACATTTCTCCTGAGAACGTTCAAAGGGTTCTTTTGTATAACTCTTGTCTATTTTTCAATCAAAACGTTGTGTTTAGAGTCTCGATCAAAGTTCTCCTCAAAGTTCTACTGAGAACGATGGATAATGCACAGTATAAAATTTTTCAGATTTCTCCCAAAAATATTTTTATGACGGGGCGAGAGAATATGTTTCATTCCATCCCAGAGAGACAATTGAGACAGGGGTCATCCACAAATGAAATTTAGACAGGGGTCAAACGAAATTTAATCATGTCAAATGAAATGTATACATCGTGAAGGGGTTCAATGAAATGGATGCATCTTGGTGAGAAAACATGCCAATTCAACGAGACAAGCCCTCCAATTTCGGTGAGAAAACAGAGAATATGCCCACTCTACGAGACAAGCCCTCTCATCTGGGTGTGATAAAAAGAAACATGAAAAGGCTTTGGCCCATGGAATGCCCTCTGACGTCACGCTCCTCAACCATATATAAAGCGAGCCATTCGCCGCTCGAAATCATTCTGCTTTTCTCACATTGAAGCAACATGTCTGTGTTGAGTCAACCCGCCTATTTTGCGCATGCCAACGTGTTTCATCACGAGGGCAAGCCAGTGCCCATCAAATTGTCCATTGCCACGATTCCCAGGGATGGCAGCGATCCCGAGGTAATGTGTATCACCGTGAATCATGCCGGGCAACCCTCCAATCCCAAAGATGCTCGATTCAACTGCCAAGAGAATGCCCGTCTTCGTCTGGTACACCACCCGTTACCCAAGAGTGTGCCCTTGGAATACCTGCCCTTTTGCGTGAGGGGCAAGTTTAGTCAGCTTGCCCGAGGCAACAGGGGTCTGATGGTGGTCAAAGGATTAAAACAACAAAAAATGTTTCAAGAGCTCGGACTGTATGCCATGGCCCTGGAGAACCTGCCAAACTTTAAAGACATTTGCGATGGAACCTTTCCCGACCCCGTGCATGAGGGTGTGCACGAGGAAGAGGACATGTCGTACTGCACCATGCTAAAATCGTATCAATTTGCCAAATACCTGCAGCAGTTTAATAAGCTGCATGCTGAATGGAGCTACAAAGTGTCGGTATTGACACAGTAAAGGGACATTGGCCCGGAAAAAGGGGGATCGAATCGACACAACAGTCGATTCGGTCCCCCTTTTTTCGGGTCACATAATGTACCAAGATTGAAAGGCACATTTTAAAAACTTTTGCGTAATCGTGCTGTTTGATGGATTTATCCGTATTTTAAAACCTTCTGCTGCAGCAAGATTGAGTTTATTCGTATTTTAAAAACGTGTGCTGCAGCAAGATTAAATTCGTCTGTATGGTGGAACCTTGGTGCTGAATCGGGCTGTTTGATGCAATAAATGTCTGGTGATTCAAGATTGAAAAAGCATCAGCCAATAGGAATCGATTCACGTGACCCCAGTAGAGTATAAAAGGTGAGCGCTCAGCCACCAGAGGCATTCTCACTGAGCAACATGTCTCCTCTAGCGTTTTTTGCCCATGCTAACGTATTTCACCATGGTGGTCAACCTGTTCCGGTCGAACTGTCCATTGCCAGCATACCGGAGGATGGCACAGAGCCCAAGGTGATTTGTATCACGGTGGATCACTCCAACCTCCTCACGACAGACAAAGACAGACGGGCTAATCGTTATATATACATTAACGAACTGCTCAGCCTGAAAAGCCACCTGCCCGGATCCGTGCCTCTCGAATACCTGGATTTCTGCGTCAGGGGCAAGTTTTGTCACCTGGCCCAAGGAAACAGAGGCCTCATTGTCGTCAAGGGCTCGGATCAGCGGAAAATTTTTGAAAAGTTGGGACTTTTTACAATCAATCTGGAAATATTGCCTCATTTCCGGGACTTGAATGACCGCAGCCTGCCTGACCACCTGCACGATGATGTGCACGAGGGCTTTGACATTTCCGAGTGCACCATGGTGAAATCGTATCGATTTGCACGATACCTGCAGTATTTTAACAAGCTGCAGGCTGAATGCAAAAACAGACGGCTCATTTAGTAGAGTGAATCAAAAAAAATTTTACCGAAAAAAGGGGGATCGAGTCGACACAAGAGTCGACTCGGTCCCCCTTTTTTCAAGACACACAATATGCCAACATTGGATGGCATCTTTTTTAAAACTTTATCACGACATGCACCAGCCAATAGGAATCGTTTCACATGACATCATTAGAGTATTAAATACACCAAGATTGGAATAATATAGATTAAACTTACCTATTGTCGTCTTTTTATCACACCCAGATGAGAGGGCTTGTCTCGTAGAGTGGGCATATTCTCTGTTTTCTCACCGAAATTGGAGGGCTTGTCTCGTTGAATTGGCATGTTTTCTCACCAAGATGCATCCATTTCATTGAACCCCTTCACGATGTATACATTTCATTTGACATGATTAAATTTCATTTGACCCCTGTCTAAATTTCATTTGTGGATGACCCCTGTCTCAATTGTCTCTCTGGGATGGAATGAAACATATTCTCTCGCCCCGTCATAAAATATTTTTGGGAGAAATCTGAAAAATTTTATACTGTGCATTATCCATCGTTCTCAGTAGAACTTTGAGGAGAACTTTGATCGAGACTCTAAACACAACGTTTTGATTGAAAAATAGACAAGAGTTATACAAAAGAACCCTTTGAACGTTCTCAGGAGAAATGTGAAAGAGAATGGAATCGAGACCGTAAAGACAACGTTTTGATGAAAAAGTAGACCCTAGTCATACAAAAAGAGCCCTTTGAACGTTCCTTTTGGATCGGAAAGGCAAGGTTTGGATAAAAAGTAGGGGGAAAAGGGACAAGAGTCATGTAAAAAGAGTCGTTTGAAACGAAAAGGGGGAACCAAAATACGGTGTTGTTTCGATTTAAATGAGATGGTTTTCGATTTAAATGAGAGGGTTTCAAATGAGAGGGTTTCAATTCAAATGAGATGATTTTCAATTCAAATGAGATGATTTTCAATTTAAATGAGATGATTTTCAATTTAAATGAGATGATTTTCAATTTAAATGAGATGATTTTCAATTTAAATGAGATGATTTTCAATTTAAATGAGATGATTTTCAATTTAAATGAGATGGTTTTCATTTCAAATGAGATGATTTTCAATTCAAATGAGATGGTTTCATGATTCATTTCAAGTGAGATGGTTTTCAATTCAAATGAGATAGTGTTCAATTCAAATGAGATGGTTTCAAATGAGATAATTTTCATGATTCATTTCAAGTGAGATGGTTTCAACAAAGGTCGTTTTCGTTCCAACAAAGATTATTTTCGTTTCAAAAAAGGTCGTTTTCCATTTCACATCATTTTTTGAAAGGGTCACGGTGCTCAACTATTTTTTCGACCGACTGTACCTAATAGAACTATTGGAAGCAGTTCAGTCCATTGAATATGATTGTGAGCTTTTAGTGCACATTTGAGGTGTCTATGAAGGCGTTTAATGATGCCATTTGCTTGCGGATGGTAAGAGGTACTGTGAATCCTATTACAACCTAACATACGGGTCAGTTCTCTGAAAATATTAGATTCGAAGTTTGTACCACGGTCAGTTGTTATTGTGGTTGGACATCCGAACCTGGAAATCCATCCGTGCATCAAAGCACGAGCAGTAGTTTCCGCAGTCATATTGTCACGGAGTTCGAAAGAAGTACACAGTTCAATTAAACAAACAATTAGATTTATTCTAACGCTGGGAGCTCGATACAACACTGGACTGAGAACATGCCCAACTGGCGATGAACTCTGCTTTTATACACTTCGGAATATTCGAGAAATACCCAGTATGCACTCTAAAGAATGATCTGGATTCATCTAGAACCTAGAGAAACAATACATTAAAAACGAGAACAAAATTCCAGTCTTTGGATAAATCTGCCGGGGCCGGGATTCGAACCCGAGACCTGAGGAAGTTCAGTCCAACGCTCTGCCAACTCGGCTATCGGGACTTGGTATCGGGACTTATGCGTGCGGCATTGCTGCCCTCGAAAAAGAAGACAGCGCCCCGCTGTCATTTTGTTCAAGGGTCTTTATTCTGGAACGAGTGATGGGTCCTTTGTATGATTCTTTGGGAGGAATATCCTCGGTTTCGATTTGCTCGGCGGGATCATGGTACGGTTTCATACGCAGTACATGGACAACTTCTCTTAGTTTTCTTTTTCGTGAAGCAGGATCAAAATCTTGTACTTCGTAAGTCACGGCTGATAAACGGCGTAGCACCTGATACGGTCCGAAATACCTTCTTAAGAGTTTTTCGGAGAGACCGACTTTTCTCACTGGAGTATAAATCCATACGAGATCTCCGGGAGCGTAGGATACCATTTGGTGTTTGGAATCGTAACGTCGACGATCTTTGTCTTGAGCTCTCAGAGTGTGCACTCGGGCTAGCTGTCGTGATTCTTCGGCTCTGGCTGCTATCTTGGTGATGTTATTGTCATCAAAATCGTTAGGACAGAATGGTAGCATTGTATCTAGTGTCGTTTCCGCTTCACGACCATGAAGTAAATAGAACGGCGTAAAACCTGTGGTCTCTTGTTTAGCGGTATTATAAGCGAAGGTTACAAATGGTAGAATTTCATCCCAATTTTTCTGCTCTACATCCACATACATTGACAACATGTCGGCCAAGGTCTTATTGAAGCGCTCCGTCAATCCATTTGTTTGGGGATGATACGCCGTTGTGAAACGATGATCAATGTTACACAAGTCGACGAGAGAGGAAACAAGTCTGGATCGAAAAGACGGCTCCACGATCTGTGATAATTACTCCGAGGAGCTCCATGCCTGAGGACAATTTCTTCAAGTAAGAACTTCGCTATTTCGTCGACTTCGGCTGTCGGCAAGGCTTTTGTTATTGCATATCGCGTTGAGTAATCCGTGCAGACTATTATCCATTTGTTTCCATGAGCAGACTTTGGAAATCTCCCAAGGAGATCAATTCCAATGCGATGGAAAGGAGCTATAGCTGGAGGGATGGGAACTAAACGTCCAGGTGGTCGTTGAGGAACGGATTTTCTCCTTTGGCACTCCCGACAATGCATGACATACCGAACGACATTTCGGTACATTCCCGGCCAGTAAAATCTCTTGCGAATCCTGTCATAAGTTTTCGCGAAACCAAGGTGTCCTGCGGTGGGGGCGTCATGAAAGTGCCTTAGTATGTCTGCTCGTAGATGTTTAGGAATGACTGGTAACCACAACTTTCCATCTGGATCAAAATTCTTCCTGCAAAGGATACCGTCGATGAATCTGAATTCTTCGTTTTTGGATGAGTTACTCAAAAGTTTTAATTTCGCAAGGTCTTGATCTTTTTCTGTTCCATCGCAAGGTTCATACTCGTCGTGACTGCTAAAAATTTGTCTGGTGTTTCCGTTTCTCTTCCACTGGATTTCTTGAAAGAGCGTCGGCGTCACTATGCTTCTTACCGGTTTTATATTTTACGTCAAAATCATGCTCTTGAAGTCGGAGGGCCCATCTGGCAAGCCTTCCTGAAGGATCCTTTAAATTCATGAACCAGCACAAGGAATGATGGTCAGTTACAACAGTAAAGTGTTTTCCGAATATGTACGGCCGGAATTTGTTGGTAGCCCATACGATGGCAAGACATTCCCTTTCTGTGGTGGAATAATTCTTTTCGGCTTTTGTCAGAGTTCTAGAAGCGTATGCTATAACTTTCTCGAATTTTAAAATGGTTTTTCATTATTCTGAATTTGTACTAGGACAGCTCCGATACCGTACCCGCTTGCATCAGTATGGATTTCTGTAGAAGCTCTTTCGTCGTACATCCCCAATACTGGATCCGAAGTAAGTGCTTTCTTAAGACTGTGAAATGCTTCCACCTCTTCAGGACCCCAATGAAACTCCACGCCACTTTTCAGCAACGACTGCAAAGGTTCGGCGAGATAACAGAAACCTTTAATAAATCTTCTAAAGTATGAACAAAGGCCAAGAAAACTTCGTATGTCATGTATATTCTTTGGAGTGGGAAAATTTCTTACGGCTTTTATTTTGTCGGGATCGGGACGAACGCCATTACTAGATACAAGATGGCCTAGAATCTTTACTTCTTGGGCAGCAAAAGACACTTCTTTGAATTTAATTTAATACCAGCTTCCTGAAGACATTTTAGAACAAGTCTTAATCGTATAAGATGGTCTTCAAAAGTTTCTGAGAACACTATTATGTCATCTAGGTAACAAAGACACATAGTCCATTTAAAATTGCGTAGCAAATTGTCCATCATTCTCTCGAAGGTCGCAGGTGCATTACAGAGACCAAACGGCATGACTTTAAACTCGTATAAGCCTTCGGGGTAATAAATGCCGTCTTTTCACGATCCGCTTCGTCTATTTCTATTTGCCAATAACCAGATCGGAGATCCATGGAAGAAAAGAACTTGGCACCTTTCAGACAGTCGAGCGTATCGTCAATACGAGGCAGAGGATAAACGTCTTTTTCGTGACGCTATTCAACTTGCGATAATCGACGCAAAACGCCAACTACCGTCTTTTTTTTTTCTTACGAGCACAACGGGTGATGACCAAGGACTTTCAGAGGGTTGGACGATACCTTCATCAAGCATTTTCTGAACCTCTTCATGAATGATGCGTCTTTCAGTCGGCGAGACTCTGTAGGCTCGTTGGTTGATTGGAGCATGTTCACCAGTAAAAATCCTGTGTTTCACATTCGTCTTCGCGGCTGTCGACTTGTCGGTCTTCGTGAAAAGCCCAGAAAATTTCCGGAGTAGTTCGGATAGCTTGTTTCTCTGTTCGTCACTTAACTCGGGTGACATCATTAACGAACAATTCATCCGTGACTCCGAAGTTTCTTGCTGGTCATCCAAGCAACCCGATGTGTCGGAAATAACACATAGATGCCCTTCATTTAGTGGTTCAGCTTGGCCTATGCACATTCCTCTAGGGATGATTTGGTTTCGGAACTGCAGGTTGGTAACCCAGACATCACTTCTTCCGTTACGATATGTGGATACCATGGACGGTGTAGCAATATTTTTCTCGAAGAGCAAATGTTTGCTGCCGTCTAGAACTACATTTATGTCTCCTCGGATTTGATATCCTGATACTGTTATTCTAGTTAAAGAATGCGGCTTAAGTGTATAGTCTCTGGTGGCATACAAATTCCAGGCGTCAGGCGCTGTGGAGTCTCGACAGATGCCTTCTAGAACAAGTTCATTTTGTCCACAGTCTATAACGGCTTGAGACGCCTCTAAAAAGTCCCATCCTAGGATGACGTCATGGCTACAATGTGATAAAACAATAAATTCAAAAGGCAGTTCTCGATTGTTTATACGGACACGTAAAACACATTTCCCTATCGGCCGAACAAAATTTCCATCCGCAACTTTCAGCATAACGCTCTTGGCATCAGCAAACAGAACTTTCTTTAAAAATCGGCGATACTTATCGGATATGACAGAAAACGATGCCCCAGAATCTACTAGAGCACGTATCGGCTTCTTATCTATTATTACGTCTAGTTGGTTACCAGTCATCTTGGCGGTCGACGGAGGATTTCCAGTACAAGCGGCCTCACCTCCTTGGAAGGTCGCTCTGTTTAGTTTTCCTCGCTCCTACGGCCTGGCGACTGACTGGATCGGCGATATGGCGACGGGGATCTGTAACGACGTATTGGGGATCGGCCTCTCGTGGGACTTGGCGTAAAACGGCGAGAAGAGTTTGGTCGGCGTATTTCTTCTTCAGTGCCAACGTCGTCGAAGTTCCGTCGGCGGTTTCGAGTTGTCAAAGACAGCCTTTCTCTCTCGGCAGTAGCGCATTACATGTCCAGGACGTCCGCAGTGGAAACAAACAGGTCTGTTGTCAGCCGTTCTCCACATATCTGTTTTCTTGGTTCAGGTGGGAATTTCTGAACAGGAGCTCTGTATTTCCTAGTTACAGCAGCGTATGTTGGTCGTGGTCTAGTTTCTGTAGATTTTGCTGATACTGGGGCCAAAACCCTTTCAACTTCGTCTTGAACGATCTCTTCTAAGGATTGGGGATCGGAGTCCAAAGATTCTTGCGTCTGGTTAACTAGTCGATGGACTTCTTCTCGTACGATTGTGCGAATAAGAGAGACCAAATCAGTCTCATCCGTCAGGGGATGCAACCGGTACGACGTTTGGAAGCCTTTCAAATCTCGGTCGACCAACTCTCTTCTGCTTCATATCTTCGATATAGTTGCACCATTTGATAAAACTTGCTGTGTCGTTGATTTCTCTCGTCAACAGGGCCTGATAAATATCCTCAGCAACACCTTTCATTAGGTGTGACACTTTTTTCGTCTTCTCTCATCAGAGGATTTACCTCTTGGCAAAGTCTAATACACTTTGTATGTAGGACTGTGTACTCTCGCCTGAACGCTGGGCTCGGCATTTTAGTTGTTCTTCTGCCCTTCTGGTATATCTTTGACGGTCACCGAAAAGTCCACTTAGTCCATTTTTAAACGCTTCCCAGGAATCTAAGGCGTCTTCGTTGTTGACATACCACTGTCTCGCAGTACCGTCAAGAAAGAAATAAACGTTAGCCAGGCACATCATGTCATCCCACTTGTTAAAGTTGGCTACTCGATCGTACTCTTTAAGCCATTTGAGAGGGTCTTCCCCAGGCGCTCCTCGGAAGGTCGATGGGCTCCTCCATTGCTGTAACGAAGGTGTTACTACAGCGGGCTTGGCTTCTTGCTCGGTCGGCATTTTTGTCCTCTTCCTACTATTTTCTTTTAACAGTCCGAATTCGGGGGATAATCCTCTTAACCGGAGGCTCCTGCGAAGGTTGTCGCTATTATCCACGTTTGACGTAATTGTACCCCGCGCTTCCACCAAACTTGTCACGGAGTTCGAAAGAAGTACACAGTTCAATTAAACAAACAATTAGATTTATTCTAACGCTGGGAGCTCGATACAACACTGGACTGAGAACATGCCCAACTGGCGATGAACTCTGCTTTTATACACTTCGGAATATTCGAGAAATACCCAGTATGCACTCTAAAGAATGATCTGGATTCATCTAGAACCTAGAGAAACAATACATTAAAAACGAGAACAAAATTCCAGTCTTTGGATAAATCTGCCGGGGCCGGGATTCGAACCCGAGACCTGAGGAAGTTCAGTCCAACGCTCTGCCAACTCGGCTATCGGGACTTGGTATCGGGACTTATGCGTGCGGCATTATCAGGCGTTGGTATCACCTCAGGCCATCTAGTAAATCTATCAATCATGGTCATGCAAAATTGATTGCCGTTGGAGGGCGGTAGAGGGCCTATAAAATCTAAGTGTATGTGTGCAAAGCGTGCATCGGGAAGAGAAAATGTGCCAATGGGAGATTTTGTATGCCGTGTCACTTTGGCTCGTTGGAATTTAACACAGCTGCGAACCATAATTTTTATATCTTTGCGCATGCCTGGCCATACAAATCGCTTGGCGATTAAATCGATGGAGGCTGAAATTCCTGGGTGGGAGAAAAAATGAAGAGCTTTAAAATTAGCTGTCGCATGCTTTTAGGAACAAGGTGGGGTTGTTTTTTGAGACATATCGCAATACAAAGTAACATCCTTAAGGGGGAAATAATGTTTATCGATTTCTAAAGAGGAATCTTTGGAATTTAAAATTTTTTGTAGTTCCTCATCATCCGATTGAGCAGAGAAGCACACACAAATTCTTTAAAATTTATTACAGTAGGCGATATTTCATCTATTTCAATTCGAGATAAAGCATCGGCAACAGTATTATCCGAACCTTTAGTATAACGAATGTCAGTTGAAAACTGTGAAATAAAATCCAGATGGCGCAACTGTCGAGGACTGCATTTTTCAGAGTGTTGCTGGAATGCATATGTTAAGGGTTTTTGATCAGTATAAATGACAAAAGTTCTTCCTTCTAGCATATGTCTAAATTTCTTTACAGAGGAATAAATAGAAAATAGCTCACGGTCATAAGTGGACCAATTCTTTTGAGATTTATTTAATTTGGAAGAGTAAAATGCTAGTGGTTCCCATTGATCATTAGATAGTTGCATTAAAGAGCCGCCAACTGCTACATTCGAAGCGTCTACCCCAGTGTTTCTCAAAGTGTGGGGCGCGCCCCCCTGGGGGGCGCGATGACCCTACAAGGGGGGCGCGAGCGTATCGAAAATTTAGGATTTTTTTAAAAAATAACCGAAAGAGAAGTAAAACTAAATGCTTTCTTCCATAATAAAAAAATACACACAACAACACTGACATAATTTATGTTTATTATCTGGCTTTTTTCCATCATCAAATAGCTATCTTTGATCCCAAAACCAAATTAAAGAAAAAAAAACATTTTGTTTTATTTGCTGTATTTCCTCAATGAGAGATTTTTTCTTATTACGTTTTAACATAAAATATTACTCGTTAAAAGAAAAAACAAGACCCAGACCCTGAGAAAAATTCTAAAATGATAAACAATTCACCACTGTAATTATTATTGAAATACTGTACATTAGTTGTAGAAAAAGAAAAGGAAGTCATGATTCACTTTTCAGCCAGGCTGCATAGTACGTTTGCTAATCCTTTGATTGACCTTCAATCTTATGGTATGGTTATTATCAATATTAGTTCCCTCCCATCTTTTATGCGTTTGCTTTTCGCTTAGGGAAATTGTAAATAATTGAGTTTTGCGATATTTGGAAAAGAATTGATTGGTTTAATATTTCTGTAGGATAATTGAAAAGTGTCTGATTTGCGTCCTTTATTATGGTCTTGTACTTTTGAATCATTTTAGTTCAGTTTTATTGGATTTTTCTCAAATCATCAAAGAATTGAATAGTCCTTGAAAGAAGGTAAGTATACTTTCTATAAATTAAAATATTCACTAGAATTCCGATTTGTATCGTGTACAGTAAAAATAATTTAAACAAATGATTTGGGTGACTGAGTCCCCCCGCACTAACATTAATGTTAGTATCGAGTATGCGCCTGCTCCCGGGTTAAAACATTTTGAAGTCTTCTCGCTCTAAATGTTAAAAGTAACACAATTATTCTTCATCGGAATTTTATATTCTTTTTTCATAATTTAACATTAATTCTAAATGCTAATTGTGTGAGGTTTAAAATTACAGTTCTTTTAAACAGTTATTTACAATTATAGAATTTATCTAAAAAAAATAAATCATTTTACATTTTTGTATACAATGTCGTGTGTGCACACAGTTTTACTCTCCTTACAGTTCAGCTATTATATCAAGAATAATGTTTTATTTTTTAAAAAAATTAACTCGTGCGAAGAGTCGGTGTTTCAGCCAGTATACGTTTGATGTATCAGTACTGAAGAAGGTATTTTATAAATAATTTCTTATTACTGAATTTGGCCGCGGTAGCCGAGTGGTATAGGTATCGGATCGTGGCTTGCCTTATCACGAGTTCGAGCCCAGTACCACTAAAGACCTGCCGTGTAGGGCAGCGATGCACGTTAAATCTGTTGAGAGTTGAAACGTTTTCCCGTTGGTGTGGTGTGGTAGTTAGGAGAGAGGGGTGCCAGCTCAGGTGTCATCCACGTCACTTGACCATGGTTCAAAATTACGTGGTCCGTCGTCAAAAGCCCTCGTGCAGGTGAACAGTGCGACGTTAATATTCAATCAGTCAATCTTAGTACTAAATTAAGAACAAGTTTAATAATTATTAAGGACTTCCACGGGCTTGTCTTGTAGAGGAAAGTTTTTCAAAGGAAGGTTTAATATCAGAAATTGACACTTAAAGAGTTATTTTTCTATATTTATCTGAGATCTATATTTTGTCTTCAAGGCATCCACTGCAGAAAATCCGGTTTGAAAAAGGTAGGATGTTGAAAATGGTAAAAGTATACGAAGTGCTTTTGTTTTCAGTACAGATAATTCCTCATCCACCTCTACCCCAAATTCAAAGAGCAATTTATTACAAAATTGCCTTTAATTTTTCACTGGATGTGAAATCTATGAAGATTTCTTCTTCGGAAGTTGAGAACCCTTCTGGAGTATCTTGAAATAGATCCCTAATCCACTCGTAACTTGCTACCAAGCTGTCCTCATCCAGAAAATACTTTTTAAAATTCTTTGCCAACATAACTAAATGATTTTACATGTTTTAAAACAACTTTCACATGTTGTTCTACAGATTTGTAAGTTTCAACACATATCGAGCTGGGGCTTTTTTTTTCCATTATTTACTTCAGTAGTGGTAAATCCGAAATTTAACTATTTTTGAGAAGATCGCCTTGATTTAATTTTCGGAACCATGCTCGTTCGTCTGTGTACTTGTTGATTCTTTATTATGGTCGAATGTTTGCTTACGACTTAAAAATGTATGTATGATATTGTTTTAATCTACTGCCATAAATACTTAATTACCGTGAATTACAATTAACGTGGAAATTTAAAAAATGTACATTCAAGCTAGATTCGGTAGCTATAGGAGTATCGAGTCGACCAAAACTGACTGAATTGTACGAGGAAAAAGCATTTTTACATGTTTTGCGCAGACGTCCGATAGGTTGCCCAGATTCACGCAAACGTACCCTATAATGCCAGATGTGATGGATATGATAGAGAGTGACTTTGACTAGACTATTTTTCTAATGACATTTGTGCTTTGAGAAATGAATGCTGAAGGAAATAAATCTTCTTTGCAATTAAATACATCATTTTTGCGATCTGTTCCAATTTAAAAATTAGAGAAAGAAAAATAACATAATTTAAGTAATATATATTTTAAGTAATTTTCTTAAAATATATATTACTAAAGTTACATATACACAAAATTTAATATACTTATCGTATTAATTTGTACGGTTTATAATTAAGATCGTATTGTAACTTTAGCCTCTCTCTCAAAGTGCATTTTTATTGCAGTAAATACATTATTGTTGTACGGGGGGGCGAGACAAAAAAATTAAGATTGAAAATTGGGTCGCCAGTATTGAAAGTTTGAGAAACACTGCTTTTAGTGTATGAGTGGTGCACAGAGTATTTTTATGACTAATTAATTAATACTAAATTAAGAACAAGTTTAATAATTATTAGCTACTTCCATGGGCTTGTCTTACAGAGCAAAGTTTTTGAAAGGAGTTTTAAGATAAGAAATTGACCCTCTGAGTTCATTTTCTATATTTAGCTGATATCTATATTTTGTCTTCTAAGCAACCACCGCATTTTGTAATATGTTCCAATTTAAAAAATCAGAGAAAGGAAAAATAACTTAGTAATTATCCTATTACTTAACTTGCTTTTTTTGCTTAAAGTAACATATACAAAATTTAATACTTATGTCATGAATTTGTACGGTTTATAATAAATATTGTTGCTTTTATCGTAAAACTGCATTATTATTGCATTCAGTAAATTATTATGTATAAGGGGGGGGCGCGATAAAAACTGTGATTGAAAAGGGGGGCGCCAGTATTGAAAGTTTGAGAAGCACTGGTCTACCCATAAGCTTAATTGAGCACCTGGAATGGGATGCTGTAAAAGCGTTGTTTTAGCGATTGCTTCTTTTGAGGCCTTAAAGGAAAGAGTTGCTGCATCGTTCCATTGTAATTGCTCAGAAGGATTGTTAGCATTGGAACGAGGATGTTTCTTTCGGTTTTTATGACCTTCAAGAAATTTAACAAGGGGTTCTAGTATGTCTGCAGCTTTAGGAATGCAACGTCTATAAAAATTGAAAATACCTAAATAATGGCGTAATTGGGTCAAGGTTGTTGGTTGAGGAAATTCTAGATACATTTTACACGATCAGGTAAAGGTTCGATTCCTTCCCCTGATAACTTGAATCCAAGAAATTCAATGGTAGATTGTCCAAATTGACATTTCTCAACGTTTATACATAAGCCATATATTCTTTTAAGTTTGGAGAATAAGATTTCCAAATGTTCTAAGTGCTGGGGTTCATTATCTGAAGCTACTAGTAAATCATTAACAAATGCATAGACAAATGGTAAGTCCCTGGTCACCTCGTCAATAAAACGTTGAAATGTTGATGAGGCATTGCAGAGGCCAAATTGCATCCGCAAAACTCTCGAAAAGGCCAAATGGGGTGCATATTGCTGTTTTGTGTACGTCAGATGGATTTATGGAATTTGGTGATAAGCTTTGATCAAGTCAATATGACTAAATATTTGTTTACCATATAATTCCGAAGTGAAGTCGGCAATGCAGGGTATAGGATATTTTCTTTTTATGGTCTGTGCATTAAGTGCACGATAATCCCCAACTGGTCTCCACTCAATAGAATCTTTTTTAGGTACCATGTGCAAAGGTGAAGCATATGCACTTTTAGACGGTCTTATATGGTTGAGTTTAATCATATGTTGGAATTCGGCTTTTGCAATTTTAAGCCTGTCTGGAGCTAACCTTCTTGGTTTAGCTGCGACTGGAGGACCTTTAGTATTTATAAAATGCATAGTATTGTGTTTAACAGGTTGATTGATATCAGGTAACTTAGTAAGTTCAGGATACTTCAATAACAATTTGCCATAAACATTATTCATATATACAGATTTTACAGAAAAAAATGGAACATATACCTAATTTAGCAGGCACTTTTAAATTAGTTACACAATCAATAAGACGCTTATGTCGTAAATCTGGTGATAAATTAAATTGGTACAAAAAATCAGCACCGATAATAGCACTAGATACACTACAAACATAAAATGAATAAGTAAAATTTCTGCGTAGACCAAAATTAACAGTGATGGATTTTCGTCCATACACATTTATGTTAGTACCATTAGCTGCACGAAAGGTTTGAATAACAGGAAATTTCTGTTCTGTTTTATTAGCGACTATTAAGCTGGCGTCGCTACCAGAATCTACTAAAAAACAAATACCTGAATTATGGTCCCTGATGAATAGACGACGAGAAGTAAATCCAGAGGAAGAGTCCGCCGCCTCTACTCTCCCAGAGTCGGATTTTCCGTAAAGGAGCAGGGCGGAATGCATTTCTTGGCGTTAGCTTGAAAACGAAAGTGGTACCAGCAGAGCTTATTTGAACGGGAATTCGAACGCTTTCGACGAACGTTGTTGTTGTGCCGAAATTGACTACGAGATCGACGAAGGTCTGCAACTTCCTTGCGCAAAGCTTTCACTTCATCCAAAAGCATGTCGGTTGAAGAACGACGATAAGTCACTGATGAGGGGCTTGCTCCACTTGCAGAAACAGCGTTGATTGCGTGCGGAGAAATAGCAAGAATTCTATCCGCCACCTCAGATGCCTTGTCCGAAGTAATCGGAGATATGGATGCCAAAATGGTTTGCACAGGAACAGGCATGGCTTGACTGAAAAGTTCAAAAAGGAGAGAATCATCAATGTTGTGATTTTCAGCTCGTCTTTTCATAATGCGGAGAAGTTCGCTTGGTTTTCGATCTCCGAGACTCTCACCGGCCAACAAACGACGAATTTCCTGCGTTTTATTTTCGGAGCAACGCTCAATAATTTTAGCTTTCAGTTCGCTGTAGGGATCAGATATATCCGGTTGGATTATAACATCGCGAACGACTGTCGCAATATCTGGAGGTAAATGAGAGACTGCATAGTTATATTTCGTCTTGCTTTCAGTAATAGGTTTTGGCGAGGCAAGTTCGAATGTTGATTCAATCATGTAGAACCAAAGAGCAGGATCGCGTTGAATAAATGGCGGAATAACCACAGCTGCTGTTTCTGGAGTAGCCATTTCAAATCGAAACTGAAGTCAAACGAAAGTCGACGAATAGAACTTTTAGCGTGAAATCCTAGGTCACCAATGTAGAGGTGTGAGCGGTTGAGGGCGCTCTACTTCAAACAATTAAGTAGGAAAAGTCATTCAGAAGGTTTAATGATACATCGACTCCATTTATATCAAAAATAAACTATTTATTAACCATCAACGTCATTGTACTTCGGCCGCCGGGAGAAGAGAATTACCTCGCGTCGCTTAGCTCCGGCGCTCTTCCGAAACTTGTGACGTCATAGGCTCGCCTTCACCGATTGGTTAAGATGAGCACGCCACACAGAGCACTTTTGGGTAAAGGAATAAAATAAGCGAAACGCTGCAGAGTCTAGAAATTATGAAATCCATCGCGAGTAACTTTAATTTTGAACCATGGACAGTTGATAAAATCAAAACCTGATTTGGTACACCGCTTTCCACCCTGAAACTTCAACGTAAGAACTGGGGTGTGGTAATCAAATAGGCATGGTCATAAACTCGTGAACGATGCAGTTATGTCTTAATGCATCGAATTTGTTGAGGCTCCAGATCCTCACTTTGGAATGGAGTGTAAGTACGGAAAGTAAGTTTCCAATTTATTTATAGTCCTTGTCACTAGACCAAGAATCAAGATGTTGAGGTCCTTTGCCTACAGCCATTGTGTAGCTTCAAGGTGTGACGTTAATAAAAAAAATCAACTCTTTGAAATCTCTTAGCTCCGACCAATTTTAAGAGCATAATTCTATCAAAATGACTAGTCATTAGTAAATTCATGATTCGAATACGTAGTACAACTGCAACATCATTATCCACGAAGCTACTATTCGACTAATCAACTATCGCAGTCAACCCACCTGAAATGTCTAATATTTTCCTTTCATTTGTTCCGCAAAAGACACAGTGAAAATTATTGTTGTTGTTTCACTCGTCAAATTTTAATTTTAGTAAGTCGGTCTTTCCATGCAAAATATTGTCGACAAGCCCCACTATTGCATTAAAAACTCCGTATGTCTATGAAAAGCCATCTCCGTGTTTTTAACAGACGCGTAGCCAAGTATTAATATGAACGGTGGCAAAGATGGTATGGAAAAGTTTCGTTTTGAAATTATCAGCGTTTTTGCTTATGAAACAGAAATTGTTAATTTATAACTTTGAATTTTTGGATGCATATCATGTTAGAAATCAATTTAAAATATGCTAACCAATGCAACATGACAGTTTTATTTTTAAAAAAGGTGCTCCTTTTTTTAAAATTTCTTTTTTTATTTTTAGTGAAAGCAGATGAAATGGTTTTTTTTTTTTTTCAATACCATTAAAATAATAGCTATGAAATGAGATTTAGCCCTTTAAAATTTTATTTATTTGTTTTTCCTACGTTTGATCATTCTATGATACAATATTGGTGTAGAGTGATTATTTTCTCTGTTTTAACCTTCGTGTACCTGTGAGAAATTTTAGTAAACTAGCCGGAACACTGATTTCAAAAAACGTTGACATTTCGAGTTTTCAAGCGGCGTTTCGAGCAACTATTTAGTATACGCATGTTCTTTGACCTACTGATTTCTCTACTGGTGTTTGTATCTTCTGAAATGAAATGTTTCTGAAGATGGTAGGTGTGAGTATCGATTCCTTTTAAATATATGAATTAGATATTACCTATCGTATTTCCTACTATTTAAAAAGAATTAATATCGGAAGAAGTAACAGTTCCTTTATAATTTCTTTTTTAAGCTAACTTTTAGAAGAGAAATTGTAGTTGAAAATGCAATTTAGCTATTGTCTCGAGCGTCATGATATGACTCATCTGATCCAGTACACGCGATCAGTCATAAATAAGAACTGAACTATCTTGTCGATACATAAGAATGCATTACTTTCCTGTTCAGAAAAGAAGTGTATCATAATGCTTCGATTATTTAAAAGTAATACATATGTTATTTATTAAATATTTAAAATGATATAGGCTGAATGCATAGGGCGTTACCATCTTGAGCAATGAATGAACCATAACTTTTTATAATTCTATCGAAAAAAACACATTTTGAAATGGTTTTTTTAAATTTCTGGTGCATAGTTTTTACTTTGCAAAAAATTTAAAATGAAATGTTGATTCAGAATCGTTCTTAAATATAGGGAAACAGGTGTTATTTATTTGTGGAATTTTTAATTTCATTATATATAATAAAACTAAGATTTTTTGCTCCTTTACATCTTACTTTCGGTAAATAAGAAATATGTTTTGATTACATTCAAATGTTTGAGTTTGTTCCTTGAGAAATGAAATCATTTAGATGCATTTGCATTTATTGTAATTTTTTCTGAGAAGTGTTGACTTGTTTATATATTGTCACCATTGATATCAGTTAAGACAATTATTTTAATTTTCTGTCATTAGCCATGATTAATAATATGAGTTTCCATATATGTGAAAGGAAAACCTAATTAGAAGTTATTGTATTTAAATTTGCAATTTAGGTATGAATATAGTATATTAAAATTGATGTGAGAGTTAATATAATTTGCCTGTGTCTTTTAATAAGTTTATTTTGTATGTATTATCACAATTGCCAACGTTCAAGATAACTTGCCAAGTTGACAACCCCAATTTCACCTGAGTTGTATTCGCTGAATTGGCTTTCATGTCTTTCGTTTCATATAATGTTGCCAATAGGTTGTGATAATATGTAAGTACCGTTTATTTGTTGTATGTTGTAAGGAAAGTTAAATGATGACACCTCAGCTCACTCAGAATAATATGATGAGAATTAACGTCTGATAACTTAATTAAGATGGTGCTTTTAAAAAAATATTTTTTAAATTTTCAAATGATTAACCTGTGGTAATAAGTATTGAGGTAAGTTTCTTCTTGGAATTACAGGTGTGTATTATGTCAATGTCTAGGTACATAGGGGGTCTTTGACAACCAGAATCGATAGCCAAGCAACATAATTTAGCGATAGGTGTTCTGAAAATTAACTAATTGTAATTTTGCAATTAAAAATATTTATAAAGCTATCATTAATGTACAAAAATAAGTTTTTTTAAAGTTAAAGGAAGATGTAAATTTAGAATGTTAAAGGAAAAGGCTTGCCTGCGCTGAGGAATGTTCTTCTAAAGGCAGGTAAATTTCTTCCACATACATTTCCATACTTACCTCTCTGCTTAAACTTATCCAATTCTTGATTGTTTTCTTCGGAAAATTAAGTTTGAAAGAAATAAAGTTATGTTTTGTCTTTCGCACTCACATATTCATCAACATCAGAATCTCAAGTGTACTCAGCTCTTATTTATTTTTAACCAGCTATTCTTCCTTGCAGATCTTATTGTACAATGCACATTCGTTTCTTTCTTTTGGCATTCCAAATATATCCATCATTCAAATCCTTTAACCAAACGCATAGCTTTCTTGCATATTGATTGCTGCAAATGCAGGATGTTCAATCCTTTTTCAATGCATCACTGTATTACAGACAATTTCCCCTTGTGTTCCAAATCATAAAGAAAAGAAAAACCTCAAATCATACCTTTCAGAAATACTCGTCAGGATAAGTCGAAGGAACAAACAGAAAAATTGAATAGTTAAAAGCTGCATAGAGAAATTCAAAAAATTCTACAAAATCTAAATGCAAAATGAAAATTAAAAATAAACAATGGAATAAATTATAAAATAAACCATGGAATTGATAGTTTGATAATTGCCTGCCTTTTTAAAAACATCTGTAATTTTTTTGATAAATTGTAATTAATTAAAAACACATAACCTTATCTACATAAAACCATATGTCAAAAATCGAGGGGAGGGTTACTGAATTATACAGTCTACCCAAATGAATTCATTATCTCGTCATGATACATCTTACTCTATTTGTAAATACGGAATATATTTTAATTTGTTTCAATATTTGAATTTGTACCTTGAGAAATGAAGTTATTGAGATGCATTTGCATTTATTGTAATTTTTTATAAAGAGTTCACTTGTTTGTATATTGTCGCCATTGAAATCTATGAAGACAGTTATTCTAATTTTCTGTCACTAGCCACTATAACTGAAACGAGTGTTTCCATCTATGTGAAAGGGAAACCTTAGAAGTTATTGTATTTAAATTTACAATTGTAGGTATGAATATAGTACATTCCAATTGATGAGAGAATTAATATAATTTGTGTGTCTTTTAATAAGTTTATTTGTTGTGTGTGTTGCAAGAAAAATTAAATGACACCTCAGCTCACTCAGAATAAGTATTTGGTGAGAATTAATGTCTGATAACTTAACCCTCTTGCTGAGAATCCCACAATTTCCACAGCTATGCACTTCTTTTGTCTATTTAGCTGTGAAACCTGTGCTGTTCCTGTTTATATTCACTTTTATGATCCAAGTTTAAATTTTAAAATAAAAACTTTTTTTTTATTTTTTAGCTGTAAAATGTAAATTTAATATGTAGATTTGAAATACATAATAAAATAACTACGCAGCAAGAGGATTAATTAGGATAGTGCTTTTATAAAGAAATATTTTTTAAATGTTAAAATTTTCAAATGATTAAAATGTGATAATAAATATTGGGGTAAGATAATATGTAAGTAAATTTGTTGTATGTTGCAAAAAAAATTAAATGACACCTCAGCTCACTCAGAATTATATTTGGTTAGAATTAATGCCTGATATGACTTAATTAGGATAGTGTTTTAAAGAAATATTTTTTAAATGCTTAAATTTTCGAAGGATTTACAACCTTTTAACACCGCACTATGATTGCAAGGTAACATAAACTAAATTTTGATAAAAATCAAATTAAAATTGAAGCATAAGATCTATAAAAAAAATTTTTTTAATTTTTAGCATATTTTAAAAATAGAACATTGGCCATTTAGTTTTTTTTTTTTTTTTTTGCATGTTTTTTAAAAGTATGATCAATAACATTTTAATTCAAAAATCAATTATTATATACATTTTTAAGAAGTAGTATCAAAACTAGAGGTGACATTAAACATTGTCCCGCAGGGTTTCATCATTCTTCGTTGTGTGGGGGGAGGGGCATGATACCCAACAAACCATTGAAATTGGCTTTAAAAATTACAATAGGGGGAGAGACTAAAAATTTGCATGTAAATGAGAAAAATCTGTCATTTTTTTTCCCCTGCAGAATTTTTTGAATGTACCCCGAGGGTGGAGGGAGAGTTAAAACAGATTAAACTGAAAATATAATTTATAAACAGGAATTTATACATTTACAGAAAGTTACAATCACTTATTGGAAATACACTCAGTAGGACAAAGAAATAAATAAGCTTCGTATCAAAATTCGCAAAGCTAATAGTATAATAAAGCAAAAAAAATGCTAGAAAAATAAAGATTTACCAAAATTCTTTAAAGTGAGAAATAAAGACAAAATATATATTGTTTTTTTATGTGTTTTTTATTTCCTAAACTATTTTTACTGTCCGTGTGGTTGCTAGGAAAACATTTTTCATGCAATCTTCTTTCGTGCTTGAGGCATTTTTTTGTTGTGTTTTTCTGACATACACAACGCTATGTTTAACGCATTGTTAAATAGATTACAAAACCATTTTTTGTCTCTAAACAGCGGCCTATATGTTCCAAGAAGTCTGTCTAGTAAATTGACACCTCCCATTCCCTTATTGTACATTTTTATTAAGATTTGGTTTACAAATGTCAATTTTCTTTTTTTATGCATGGCAAAATCTCTCGATTTTAGTGACAGACTCATGAGTTACATTATTGGATGCTATAGTCACTTCAGAACTGTCTTTCTAATGGCAAATGTACACTCGTCTGTCACTTCTGTAATCAAAATTACCTCTTTGATTTTTTTTTCGCTTCCTTTGAAGATTTCAAAGGGCATCTTCCTGTGTAATTATCTTGAATTGTGCCAGTTGCTTCAAAATTCTTTTCACAGTTCTGTTAACAGTTTATGTAATGAAAAAAAATTGTCAGAATATTTCATGCTTGTCAGGACTTTCAACACTGGTTAAACACTACTACTTGAGATCCATGAGTAGAGTTTTCCATTTCCAGTTTTTTTTCCTCAATAAATTCTCAGAGTAAGGATAGCCACTGCTGGAACACAAAAACCATATATTTTATATCCAAACCTAATCGGCTTGCTTTTGATAAACATTTTGGCTGTATGGTGACCGTAATAAGCGACCATCGATTCATCTGTACTCAGTTTAGAATGAAAAATGCTGAACTGCTGAAAATTTTTTTCTACATAAAAAGAAATTTTTCCCTTTTTATCTCCAGATGTCAATTTATTATCGATAATATGAAAGAATTTTTTTATATTTCGGAATCTACTTTTAGGCATTACAGCAGAAACATGTGCTCCAATATAAATCTTCTCCAGGTACCTGGTGACATCCACTAAATAAAAGTAACACGCAACATCTAACAACAAACGTACATGCAGTTTTGCTGCAGCTGAGAAGAAACTCGCATAGGATTGTCCAGAAGGGGGGGTTGAAAGAGGGAGCTGAAACATAAGTCAATAGTCATAAATATCACACATAGTTTTTTAGTGTTCAGAAGTCTTCTGTTCTTCTTATGAACTGTAAATGAAGTAACTGCATTGTGTTAAAAAGTATACCTTTAAACGCTAATGTTTCATTTTTGGAACATTGAAATTTCTTACCTGATGATAAAAAAATAATATTTTTTATATCTTGCAGTCTATAGTTAAAATGGTCATTTTCATTTACTTTTGCCAAATAGTTAAAGTATTTTTTAAATTTTGAATTTTATATGAAATTTTGAATTTTGCCCGATCAAAAGTAAAAAAAAAATGCATAATTTAGAATTTTTTTTTCTCAGAGACAATTTACTTTAGCAACAGTACTTCAATTCCAAAAAAATCCATATTTTTTGTCAAAACAATTTTATTCATATTGTTCTGTAAAAATTAATTTTTTCAGAAAATTTCAAGATTGATGTTCTAATAATGAAACATTGGTGTGTAAAAGGTTAACAAGAGATAATTTGTAAGTAACTGTTTTTTTTTTTGTTGTATGTTGAGAGGAAAGTTAAATGATGACACCTCAGCTCACTCAGAATAATATTTGATGAGAATTAATGTCTGATAACTTAATTAAGATAGTGCTTTTAAAGAAATATTTTTCAATGTTCAAATGATAAAAAAAAAAAGTGATAATGAATATTGGGGTCAGATAAATACTTAAATTTTCGAATGTTTAACAAGTGTGTGGTAACTCCCCCATTACATGGCAGATGGCGCTGTGAATGGACGCGGCCCTCTTTGTTTTTCACTTTAACCATATATTCGCTTTTTTGTTGTCCTCTGTTGTTGTTTTTTTCCGCTGCACTGATTAAGAAACGACTAAAAGCATCTTTGGGTTCTCACTGGACTATGTAATCCAAACTTATAACCCTACTCGTGTTCTAATATACTGGCACTGAAATCGTTAATAAACCCAGGAATAATAATTTATCCAAAACAAGAATGGTTAAAAATTGTTTGATCCAAAGGAAAGTCCTGCAATCAGCCATAATGAAACCAATCGGTGAATTGGATAACTGCATCACAGCAAATGATTTTCCTGCAGCGTCACTAGCATTTACGAAACTAGAAGAGAAGACAAAGGGTCTTTTGGAAAACGCCGAATTTGTGATTTCATACCTTTCTTCACATTCTGATCTCGACACAATTGTGGCGAATAATCTGGAACAGAACGAAACGTACTGAGATAACTTCATCTCTAAAAGTTTGCTTCCAAGAGTTTTAAAAAATTTATGAGCAGAAAGCGCAACAATTGGATATCTCCCCATTGATGGATTGTTTAAGTATAAACCTTCTTAAATTGGAATTCATAGACTTCGATGATAATCCCAAAGATTGATTTTCCTTCTGGTCCATGCTCCAAAAAATTGATAAGGATCCTAAAACAGAGGACAAGGGGAAATTCGCATGTCTGATGCAAACAACAAAAGGTAAGGTTTTTGATTTCGTTCAATCTTGCCATGTATCCAAAGGTGAATACAAAACTGTCATAAAAAAATTTAAAAACACGTTTTGCTGATGATAAAATGCTAATTGAATTGTATGTACTCGAACTTTTAAAATTAATTCTGAATCAATCGCAAAATTTTTCTTTTACAGATTTAGTAGACAAATTAGATACTTATTTGCATTGTCTAGAAAATTTAGGAGTAACTAAAGAAAAATATGCATGCATGCTGTATCCATTAGTTGAAGCTTCAATCCCAGAACAAATTTTAATCACATGGGAAAAAAATTCTTTTTCTCATAACAGTAATGCAAAAATGCATGACCTTGATTTATTAATTCAGTTGCTTTGTTCAGAAGTAGTCAGTACTGAGCACCTAGGTATAGCAAAAACATTCTGTGCGGGAGGAAAAAAACGAATAAACATAAATCTGACACCCCTCGCAATCTCAATTCAGCGATCCCCTTTCCCACTGTGTCGAGTCTTGTAACCCAAACAAAAAGAGTGGGTCGAACATTTTTTGTTTATTTTGTTCGAAAAAGACTCGTGCAGTAGTGACTGTTTCACAGCGCAAAAAAATGCCCTTCTTAGACCAAAAAGAGTGTTAAAATTGAAAGCGTGCTTATGTCTTAGACTTAATTGTTGTGCTGATCGATGCAGAATGAGTGTTTGATGCATAATTTGCTCGAAAAAATGTTTTTCAATTTTACGTCCAAATTTATGTAAATTTATCTCTACACATGATAGAGATTACTTTAGACAACCTATTTTATTATCAAACAAACATGAAGATATGAGGCGTCCAAGCACATTTATTGTCCTACGAGAAAAGTATTGGTTGTTGAGATCTAGGAAAACTGTCCAATCAGTCATGTCCAAATGTGTAATTTATCAAAGATTCAAGTCAAAACTTCCACTTCTGTATTTGCACCTCTTCCTGAAGAGTGTGTAAGAATGTCAGCTGTATTCGAGACGACCAGTGTGGACCTAGCTGTTCCTCTTCTCTTGTGACAAAATGTGGATCGCAATTTTCACATGCGCGATTTACCATGCCATCCATTTTGAACTTGTCTCGGACATCTCAACACAAAATTTTCTTGCATTGAGAAGATTTAGTCGAGGTCGAGTAAAAACAATTTACTCAGACGATGGCACAAATTTCGTGGGACTCAACAACGAACTTCAAAACATCGATTGGAATGCCATTATGGCTCACTCTGATTTGAAGATCTCTTGGCACTTTAACTCTCCGACCGCCGCTTGGTGGGAAAGGGTGGTCTGAATGCTAAAAGAATTGTTGAGACGCAATTTGGGGAAAGCTTCTCTTCAATATGAATTTCACACCATTGTATGTGAGTGTGAGGCTCTTCTAAACAGCAGACCCTCACTTTTTGGAGGACCCCTCGGATTTGGTACCCATTACTCTATTTTTGCAGGACCAGAATGATTTGCAATATCTTCGCAAATGTGCGAGACATCTTCACGCCATAAAACATAAACTTAAAACTCAGTTCCAAAAGGAATATATCTCAATTTTTAAAACACAGATAATAAGGTACAAACTCCACTTTCTGTTGGAGACATTGTATTAATTAGTTTGGATAATAAGAAGCGTGCAGATTGGCCTTTCGTTAAAATTATCAAAATTTACAAAGGGCGTGATGGTATTTCCCACATTTCAAGAGTAGTGAGCTGATATGGCCGTTTGAACGTGTGTGCCGCTTGGAAACTTAAGGTAAAATTGCCGAAATTAAGAGAACCAATAACCACCAGAAGTGGTAGAATTATTTAGCCTAAAATACTTGAATTCATATTTTGACCATTTTCTCTTTAACATTTAATTTGTGTATTTTGATTTCAATTTGTATTTAACTTTTCTAAATTAATTTGTGCATTACTTTTTAAAACAAAAGTTTAATTTTGTTACAAAGATAATGAACATTTAAATTTTGAATTTTAGTTTCAATTTGAAGTGTGAAGTTTTTCTAGATCAATTTGTACATTGCTTTTTAAGTTTAATTTTCTAGAAATCTGAATTTTAATGTTTAAGTTAAACTAACTTTTTTTGTTGGCGGATGATGTTGTAACTTCCCCATTACATGGCAGATAGCACTGTGAAAGGGCGTGGCTCTCTTTGTTTTTCACTGTAACTATATATTCACTGGTTTGTTGTCCTTCGTTCTGTGTTGACGCTGCACTGAATAAAAAATACTAAAAGCATCTTCGGGTTCTTACTAGATGAAAAAAAAAAGGTAATCCAAATTTATAACCCTACTCGTGTTCTAATAAAGTGATAATAAATATTGGGGTAAGATATGTAAGTAACTGTTTATTTTTTGTATGTTGCTAGGAAAGTTAAATGATGACACCTCAGCTCACTCAGAATAATATGATGAGAATTAATGTCTGATAACTTAATTAAGATAGTGCTTTTAAAAAATATTTTTTAAATTTTCAAATGATTAACATGTGATAATAAGTATTAACATGTATAATAAGTATTAAAAGTTTCTTCTTGGAATTACAAGTGCGTATTATGTCAGTGTCTTGGTACCTTTTGAATTAGCAATGTTAAATTTTTGGTATTATGCATTATTTGGTGGAAATTCTCGAACTTAAAAAAGGTTTCAATTCTGGCAACCTAACACTATTGTTTCATGACAATCATGCATCATTTTCAGTTTAGATAAATGCCAGTTTTTTCTTTTTTTCATTTATATTTTTTCTCAGAAGTAATGTCTTAATATCCAACAAAATGAATCTTCAATATTAGTTGTGTTCACTGTGTTGTTTCCGATGCTACCTGATCTTGACTGTGTCAGATTGAGACCCATGAAATTCATTTGGGCAAAGTGCAAGATTGTGCACCTTTTGTTAGCCATAGCTTTGAGCACCATATAGGTGACAGACCAATTTGGCTCAGTTCCACCCTAATTTTGCAAGGCACCACCCTAGGGGTGGTCAGGGACCTCCCACCTCTTATTGTATTCACCATATAGTATTTGAATATTTTGATGCCTAAAATTTAACACTTTAAATGCTGTTAGAACCAGATCAGGCCAGTATATTTTTCCCCTTCTCATTTTGGACAGAAATAATTGCAAATAGTACAAAGCTCATATTTTCCAAGTAAAATCTGTTTCAGTTTTTTTTAAGACTACAAAAAAAAAACTACGCATATTCAACTGAGAGATATTTTAATGTTACATTATAAATCAATACCTGAGATGGCACCTCCCTCTCCTAACTACCACAATAACAGGAAGACATTGAGCCTCGATTGATGTAATATGCATCTGCCCCATCTCAACACAGGTCAGAGCAGGTCTTCAGTGCACCATAACTCAAACCTGTGACATTCATGCCATGAGTTCGTGACCATAACCACTAGGCTACTTCAGCCACTATATACAGTACGACCCCACTTAACGCAGGGGATACGTTCCATCAAAGTAGAGCGTAATGTGAAACAGCGCTAAATGGGGCTATCTTAACATGTAAATAATGGAGTTAGGGGAAGATGGATAGAGAAAATTGGTTAGGTATTAAATTTAATGGTTTTTTTAATAAAAATAAAATCAAACATTTATTTCTTACAAATATAAGAACAATATAAACAAATATATACATATAAAAACAAATAAAATTCTAAGTCAGTCAGATCATTCAGTCTATTCTGTGTTTCCAATTTTCTGCCTTTTTGTCAAGAAGGCATCTTGTTGAAGTTGCCAAATTCAATGCAGCACTAATTTGAGATTGGCGTTCACCAGAATCTAATCTTCTAATTACTTGCATTTTAGTTTCCAGTGAAATGCTTTTTCTGATTACTTTCTTTTCTTGTTTTTCATTATCACCCATGATTAAAACTAAAGATCATAATATTTGTCACTGTATTAATTGTTGTAGTATTATATAAATTTATACTTACAATAGTGTCAGCAAATGTTTCAAATGATAAAAATGCGTCCGTACAGCATCACACCAAACAAGAAACACAACTACACTATTTCGGATACTTTATGTATATATTTTGAAACTACAATTTCGGAGAATCCCCGGTTTGAAATAAAAGAGCACTAAACCGAAACAGCGTTAAGCGGGGTCTTACTGTATAGTGAAGGACATTCGTTTAAGGCTATTTTTGCCATACATGTGACAGCGTGAACTAAACGCAGAGCACATTTTCAAACAGGGAAGGGAAAAAATGCCTTAATTTTAATGAAAATTTGTAGCATTGTAACTGAGACATTTACTTATAATATAGTGTTTTTAAAATAAAACTTCTTTACGTGCGAGTGTGAATCAGAAATTTGCCCTGTTTTGCGTTAGGGAGAAAAAAACTAAACAGAGGTATCCCCCGAATTGTCGCCACGGTGAGTAGATAGAGTGCTGGAAAGAAAAGGGTGCGGAGGACACCATAAGACTTGCATCATATCTGTTAAAAAATTGGATGATTGCCAAGGGGGTATTAAAGGTATTGGAGAGCAGGTACTGTTGCTATACTTGTAACGAACTCGCAAGGCATTTTTGTAGTTTTTATGTAATAAACATGCCATATTCAAGGAATAAACGCACCAAAAGTACTGCCATTATAGGGCTCTTCCTGTTGCGGGAGTGTCTAAGGCATTGTGTATATATCACTAATGTTCACGCCAGAATCACTGCGTATAGCGTCTTTTAAACAAACACGGTGACTTCTGTGAGTGATGCATTAAGTTTATATTATTAATTTTAATTTCCATTGAATTATAATTAATTTGTTAGATTGCCTTGAACAAATGCAAAAAGAGGAAAATAGTTTCATGAAAGAAAAAAAGGAAAACTAGTAGTAAGTCCAGTTGAAAGTCTATATATCACCAGGTATCACTAGCTATCACCTTCATCCGTAAAGTTTTAGTACACACCACAGAGGCTGCTGCAATCATTGGACCCCATGATGATAAAAAGCTGATTATCTGAACTGAAGACTTTAATGTTAATTCGCTTTAGAAGCAGCAAAGCCACTCGCTGAATTTTTGAAACGGACACTGAATTTGACAATAAATACTGTTGCTAGCGAAGGAACAACAAGATACAGAACCACGATTGATGCAGTTTTCTAACGCTTTCTTGATTGACTACAATCGATGATTTTTATATCCTTCAGTTACCATGTACCGATTTTGTCTTTCTTGGGAAAATGATTATGCAGAAAATTGAATAAAATTATTATTTTCATACTTTAAATGAAGTTCGAATTTTATTTATTAAAAGTTAAGTCCCCAGTGCAATTTAATATACTTGGATCTATTCCTGCATTTATGGCCAATGTCACCAAAGAAGTTTCACTTCTATTGCGTGGCTTTCCACATTTTATTTTAAGATATTTCATAAATGATTAATTTTTCCTTTTAACATGTAAAAGGATCATTCATTTAGCATTACAGTATAGGGGAAAAAATGCTTTTAAAGAAAAACTGTGTCAAGGAGGATTACCTTCAGATGAGAGTATCATTGCTTGGAAATACTTGTTTTGTGGTACATATGAATAGAAACCATAATTTATAAATGCAGTGTGTAGAGAATAACAAATCATGAAAATGTATGAAAATTAGTAACTGTCTTTTCTGATTAAGAATTTAGAAAAGTTTTAATGTTATATTAGTGAAAGATATTTCTAGTGTTCAACGTTTCTTTTTTTCCCTTAAAATGCTTCATTTTTTAAGTAATTTAAAATTATAAGCACTATCCTTTTCCTTTCAAAATATTTGATTTTTTTTGTATTATCCCCTATTTTTTGTATTATTTTTTCTCCTATTAAAAATATGCATATCAATACTTTCCAGTTGTATAACTAGTATCTGTATTGTCCTAATATTTCAAACCAAATGACAATGGTGGTAATTTATTTTTATTTAAATATCATAGTTGTTAAAAAGCTTTTTGCTTATTTTTTTTTTAATAATTTTTATCTTTTCATGTCTAGGAAAACTGATGGCTGATCGTCTTACGCAACTACAAGATGCTGTGAATGCTCAAGCAGAAAACATCTGCAATAGTATTGGTGTCTTACAAGATTGTGCACCTCCCAGCAATTTCCCAGATTTTGAGAAATCACCTCGAAAAACTGAACAACACAAAGAAGATTATTGTCAAACTTTTGCTAATTTAATTGCTAGCACAGCTAAGGAAATTGATGTTTTGGTTGATTTTCTACCAAACGAAGATATTTCTCAAGACTCGCAAGAAGAATTTAAGCGTTTAGATAAAGAAAATAAGGATGCTGCTCTGAAATTAGAAAAGGTGGTCCTTGCTGGGGAAGTTCTCTTGGAACAAATTCGGAAAGCTCTACGTGATATTGCACAGTCGCAGATAGAAATTCAAAAGCTAAGCAATATTAACGGTAATATTTAGATTTATTATTTATAAACTTTTTAGTCTTTGTATTTTAAAACTTTTTAAAATGGAGGCATATGATGTGATAATAAATCAGCCTGTTGTGATAGACAATGGTTCGGGAGTTATCAAGGCAGGTTTCGCTGGGGATCAAGTTCCCAAATGTCATTTTCCGAACTATATTGGTCGCCCAAAGCATGTTAGGGTTATGGCTGGTGCATTAGAAGGTGATGTGTTTGTGGGACCAAAGGCTGAAGAGCATAGGGGATTACTTACCATACGTTATCCTATGGAACATGGCATTGTAACAGACTGGAATGATATGGAAAGAATATGGCAATATATTTATTCCAAAGAGCAGCTTCAAACTTATCCTGAAGAGCATCCTGTACTTCTAACGGAAGCTCCACTTAATCCTCGACGAAACCGAGAAAAGGCGGCTGAAATCTTTTTTGAAACCTTAAATGTCCCAGCATTATTTATCTCTATGCAAGCTGTTTTGAGTTTGTATGCCACTGGTCGCACAACAGGTGTGGTATTAGACTCGGGGGATGGTGTTACCCATGCTGTACCAATCTATGAAGGTTTTGCAATGCCCAATAGCATTATGAGAGTTGATATTGCAGGTCGAGATGTCACTCGCCACTTGCGTACCCTGTTAAGAAAGGAAGGATGGAATTTCCGTACTACAGCTGAATTTGAGATTGTTAAGACCATCAAAGAAAGGGCTTGTTACCTTGCAAGTAACCCCCAGAGGGAGGAAACAATGGAAACTGAGAAGGCTCAGTACACTTTACCAGATGGTAGCACACTAGATATTGGGCCTGCACGATTCAGGGCTCCAGAGATTCTGTTTCGTCCTGACCATATAGGGGAAGAAGTAGAAGGGCTTCATGAAGTTTTAGTTGATGCGATATATAAATCTGATTTAGACTTAAGGCGAGTCTTATATCAAAATATTGTTCTCTCTGGTGGTTCAACTCTATTTAAAGGTTTTGGAGATAGGCTTCTCAGCGAAGTGAAAAAAATAGGACCTAAAGATATAAAAATTAGAATTTCAGCACCACAAGAAAGGTTGTATTCTACTTGGATTGGAGGATCTATCTTGGCATCTTTGGATACATTCAAGAAAATGTGGGTATCAAAGAAAGAATATGATGAAGAAAATATGCGTGCTATCCACAGAAAAACATTTTAATACTGAGCTTGATTTTTTTTCGGAGCTAATTTTACTATGCTCTAATTATTTTTTACCTTGTAATTTATTTTGCTATTAGAAGTATGAAATGACATAAATTAAGCAGTCTTTAAAAATTTTTGGTACTGTAAATTATTTAAACTGTAAAAAATATAGAATTGTTGAATCACTGGGGAAAATCATAAATCAGATTGCCTTGAATTGTATAAAAAATACTCACTTTTCAGAACATGATTTCTAAATTATATGGATTTGCAAATAAATGTCATTCTTTATCGCATTCATGTTTTCTTTTTTTTTTCATGTATGAAATGTTCTTTTTAAACATTACTGTTTATTATTTAAAACCGTATTGTGTAATTTTCTTAATGAATTATTTTCATCTTCTTAGCATTAAACCTTATTTTGTTCTGCATAAAAGTTTCTTATTTTGCTTTGACAATGTTACTTATCTCAAAATTCCTGAATAAGAAAATGAAATATTCATACATTATATCCAGTTCTATACAATTGAAATGGAACTTATCCATAAAAAAATAAAACATTCTTTGTTTTGTACCTTACCATTAAACTGTATTCTTAATTAATTTTTTGTTAGTTTCATTAAAATGTTTTTTTTTTAATACAGCTGAATATATGAAAAAAAAACTGCAATTCTTTTCACATTTTTCAAGATTTATATAACCATTGAATTAAAATTGATAATTTAAACTGGTATATTGATATTTTTTATCTTAAGTTGGAACTGAATTAAATGCGTGTAAATGTGAACTCAAAATTCATTAGGAAATATTAAACTTGAACCATGATAACATTAGATAGAAGTGAAGCATTCTTTGGTGAATCACATGTAAATATGTATGAAAGATAATACTTGTATTCTTCTCAGTTTGAACAAGAATTGGAAGGTTAATGTCCATCGCTACGTCTGTTTTGTAATTACTACTGCTCTTTAAATATATCAATTGTGGTACAGGTATCATTATAAATATAGTTTGACTCTCACAGTTAATATGTGATTGGTACATTTTGTATGAACATAAAGAATGCATCCTCTTTTAACTTAGTGTTGGAGAATAAATAACATGAAAGAAATTCATTTAAAAAAAATCCTGAAGCATTCTTTAAAGAAACTCTAAAAGAATCACAAGAACTATGTATGAAAGATAATATTGTATTCTAAAGAACTTTGAACAAGAATTTTTTTTTTAGCTAAAAGTTAATGTCCATCATAGTTAATATTTTTGATATGGTCACTTCAAATATATTAATTTAATACATGTATAATGACTATAAATACTATTTTGACTATCACTATGTTAATATTTTATTTGTATGAACATAAAATATTTATGTACTGTTTTAACTTTGTTGGATCAATTTTAACATGAAAGAAATCATTTTTTAAAAATCCTATTTTCTACTTTGAAAATTGAACTATTGACTGAATAATCTTATTTATTTCACAATTTTGCTAAAATGATTTAAGTAGAAAGTCTTATTTTTGCAATCTAGTGAAAAGAGAATTATTATCACTTTATAAAAATAATTTATTTCCAAATTTGTTCTTTATTTCATCCTTTCATAAAACATGCAATTCCTTTTTTGCTTCCATGTTTTTATAAAAATTTTTCACCTTTTTTTGAAGGTCTTGAAATATTTTTTCTTTAATGCAAAAGTATTCTACAATTTTTGTAATATATTTACTTTGTGAAGATAATATTTTAAAATAGTTTTTTTCTGTTTGCAGGTTTCAATTTTAGAATTTTAATCCTCTCGCTGTACTGGATTGAATTTATTTTGAAAATCATTAAATGTATTTCACTTAAGTTTTTAAATTTATCCTTGAGTATGATTCTAAAGTTTTAAAAAAGATTCTTACAAATTGTTTTATTTTAATAGTTGGTTTTAATGTAATTTTTTTAATTTAAACATCGATGCATCATAGTTAATATTTTTGTATGTGTCAACTTGTCACAATGATATAATTATTTAATACATGTATAATGACTGGAAAATACTATAGATATATCACTATCTTACCAACAGCATTTGATTTTTGTATGATTTCAAATTAAAATATTTAACGTGTAAAACTAATTTTAATTTTGTACATCAATTTTAAGTTAGTTAAATCATTTTTAACCCTATCAAGATATCCATCTACTTTGAAAATTGAACTATTGACTGAAATCCATTATTTTATTTATTTCACAATTTTGGTAAAGTAATTGAAGGTAGCCTTTTTATTTTAAAGCTGCAATCAATAAGTAGTAAATAAGAATGTGAGACAGTATCTGTTTATAAAAATAATTGTTAAAAATTTGCATTCTCTCTCTCAATTTTAGATAAATGTCAATGCAAATCTTGCATTTCAGTTTTTATAAAAATTGCTTTCATGCTTGTATTTTGAAGGTCTTGAAATATAACTTTCTTTTAATGCAGTATTCTAGCAAATTAATATAATATTCAAGTATACTTGTGTGTGTAATATTTTAACAATCATTTTTTTTCTGTTTGCACTAACTTCAATTAATTAGAATTCTAATTCTCAAGCGCTGTACTTGATATGAACTTAAGTGTTGCAAAATTTTTATTAATTATATAATGAGCATTTAAATTTTTTTCAGTTCATAAAATTATTCATACCCATAGTTTTAAGCAAGATTCTTACAAATTGTTTTCTTTTTAATAGTTGGTTTTTAATGTAAGTGGTTGTTTTAATTTAAACATCGATGTATTTCATTAAATACGTTTTTTGTGCTGTGTGCCTGGAACTTGTCAGCCACTGATGATATTGCAATTATGGGTGAATTTTGCAATTAGTGACTGTGGCATGTACAAAGGGTCTTCTTATCACTATCTTACCAACAGCATTTGAGTTTTTGTATGATTTCAAATGTAAAATTCTATTTAAAGTAAAACTAATTTATAATTTTGCATATATGAAGGAATAAGTTAATTAAATGCTTGTACAAATTACAAAGAAGTATGTCGCAAGGAAACGATAAAATTAGGAATTTGATCAAATCCCTAAGGTATATGATCTTGACAGGAGATGTTAAAATAACATTTCTTGAATGTCATTTTCCTGATGAAAGTAATTATCATTTGAATTCAAACCAGACCGTCCTTGACATGATTATTCGTGAAATGATGAAATAATATTGTCAAGAATTTAAAAGTGTTTATTTAACAAATATGGTGCATTATTAAACATAGAAGTAAGTAATACAACAATAGTCAATGAAATACAAATTATTTATTCGAAACTAATTAACAAATAATTAGAAAATTAGGCTGGTATTTTTTATGTGTAACATCTATCCTCTTGGTTGCTGGATATTTGTGGGAGTGATTTCGTGAAAAGGGACAATTCATTGGGTGGATAACCAGAGTACCTAGCTCTTCCAAGCTATGACCTCTCATCATTAGGATTTTGTGTGACTGTAATGCTATGGCTCTTTACCCTTTGTTAAATAATACTCAATAAGTAAAATATACTTTAAGGAGAGAAGTAAAAGAATGCAAGGACTAAATTCATGTGACGTCACGTGAATATATTGTTGCTTGTTTTACCACTATTGCTTACGATTATTTTGTTAAATTTTTACGTTTTACTTTCTGAAATGGTCGCTCGATCAGTAAAGGAAAGGATGTTTGTTGGGAAAAAAATCATTTTTTAATATCCCCGTAAAAAAATCGTAAAGTGTTTTGAAAGCTTGAGGATTACATACCCTCTTCTCACTATGTATGTGTTAGACCACTTTGAATAATGTTTTCAATACCGTAAGACAAAAGAAACCTCTTTAAAAAGGATTTTGGATAGATGTAGACTTCTACAAGAATGTAAATACTTCAAATCAAATTTTTGTTAATTTTAAATAAAATTATATAGAAAACATACATAAAAAAGTAAAATGTTAGTTAACTTAAAAGTAAATTTTTGTTTATTTTAAGTTACATTGAGAACATATACTTATTTTACACATCTTCAGAGTAATTAACAGAGGTACTTCAGCATTTAATTAGCTAAAATTAGAAAACAAGTATATATATTTATAAAACTTATTTTACAAAATAATTTTACAATATTACTGGGAAAAAGAAAAATTTTTGAGAAGCATTCACTATACAGAAAGGAAAAATATCTTAATTTATTACAGCTCTATTAATGTTTATACTAGATGACGAATCACGAACCACTTTCAAACATTAGAAATCAAAATTATCATTTTACCACATGTGAAAAAATTGTGCAACGTTTGAAAAGTCTATTCGCTGCACTATTTTAGGTAAAAGATGTGATTTATCAAGAATTGAATTCCAAATATATGGTAATAAATTAAGGCATTAAAATTTTTTAATTAGAATGTGTGTATAATAGGATATAAATTAGTGTGTTCATGTATTGAATATAAAAGACCTGCTCACTCTTATATGATCAAAATAAAAATTGTAATATATTTGCATAGTATCTATTAACATATCTGTTTTCCAGAGTTTAAATATGTGGTATACACCTATCACACAAATGTACAATTTTTTTGCTAAGTATAACAGCTATGCATTTATTAGTATTTGCACAATTTGTAGGTTTATCATTATAAATTAGATTTATTTTATATCATTAGATTTATTTTTCCACAAATATAAGTCTAAAAGACTCATATATATTGATATTATCCTGCTTATAAGTCCGGAATAAATTTGTTGCATTGAGTTAGTTTCAAATATTGACCCAAGAAGAATACTTGGATCAATTTTATATTTATTGAAGAGAATTGTGGAGAATCTTTTTCAAAATTATTGTAGAGGGGTTAGTTTACCAAAATCACTTGATATTTTTGTGTGACATTGAGAAGACAAATTTTGGGCTCTTGTGTATTATAAAATGATAAACTTTGGTAACTTGTTGATGTAATAATGATTTTAATCTTTATATTAATATATTTTCAAACTTAAGAGTAAGAATTCTGAATCTTTTTTCCCTCTTAAAAAAATGGAAGATAAAACGGCATTAAAGTATAAATATGATAAAATATAAAAGGATACTTTAGACTAATGTTAGTGATAACAAAATAACATGTCAATACATTTCTCCAAATAAGCTTTTAAGTTTGCATGAAATGGAACTGGAGTGTTTAACACTAAACATAAATACCTGGTCAAAAGAGACATAACCAGTAGAAATTGCGAATGGAAATTTTATGCAACTATTCATTTATATTTTTATTGCATTGAATTTTTTCGATCTTATTTGCAATTCCTTGTGTTAAAAATAAGATTCATTTTCATCAATGGATATATATATATTAATCAAAAACTTTCATATTAACTCTATCTAATGTGAGATGAACATTTGCTTATAAAGAAGTAAAATTTTCTTACAACTTTTACTTCTATTTTGGAGCCATCTTTTGTTTACACAGATAAATCATACTATTTTTATAAATTGTATGTAATTCAAGAAGAAAAATATATTTAAAACTGAGGATAATTAAATTTTGAATTTCTGAAAATTTTTGTACCTTTTCTGATGAAACATACCCTTAATATTGTATAATAATTTTAAATAAGTAGTTAAACATGCTATGGGCGCACTTAATAGATAATTTAATAAGTTATTGAATTTGTAATGTAGAAATTTTTAATATTGTTCATATTCGCAATAATATTAATTTATGATCCAAGTGTCGCATACCCATGCATTATGTTTCATAACCCATATATAAAGGTACAATTTCCAATAGAAAGCTATTCAGTTCTGCAAAACATTGTACTAACAAGTAAGATTACAAACACATGATTGTTTAGTGTGATGTTTTTTTCAGAAAAATTATAATTTCTTTTTCGATGCTTATTATTTTAGCAAGGGTATTTAAGTGTTCTGTACATATGCATGACCAAAGGTAACTATTAATTCTAATATGCTGAAAGAACTCTCAACACTTGCGATAGGAACTGTGACTTAGAGAAAAGTATTAAAACAGTTAATACATGTAGAAGTTATATTCATTATAATTATTTAGTTAATCATTAGGCCTGATTATGCTCTTTATATGCAATTCAATAACTCTTAATGAGTAATCACATTCCATTGAATGTTTCTTAAAGATTATATATTAATATATAATCCATTTCTCTTCAGTGAAATAGTATTTTCTTTTGTTACTTTAAATAGTTATTTCTTTAAAAAATTTTCCAAACATTTTTAAAGGATAATTACTAAGTAAATCAGACAGTCAAAGTTAGGGAATATTTTATTAGTAACACACTTTCAAATATTTTGAATGCTTCATAATATTGTATTATATATGTATGAAGTATTTATATGCAATACATTGTAAACATAAAATTCATTTTCATCAAATAACTGTTCCATAGTGAAATAAAATATTAATTTGATTTTTCAGTGTAGTTAGGCAAACATTAAATATATTATATTTTATTGGAAATTGTTACTTTTTCCATCTCTAATACTGAAGTACTGGGGAAAAGAATGGGAAAATCCATGCATAATATTATCTGTATATATAAATCACACACGTGTGAAGAACTTCAGACTGACCACATGATCGGGACAACTGCTCAGCGCCCAAAGGTGGGATGGGCACAATAGGTCCTGGCCCTCATGGGCTGTTGCGCCACTGAGTTTCAGTGTGAAAGAACATGTTTGCCAGCTAGTAGCATATAAATACAAAGGAAAAAATTTAAGAACTTTCTATAGTATTGATTAATCAAACCAAAATTACAGAATTATTTCAAATGTCTGACACTTATAATGTTTCACATAGTGTTTAATGTCCCCATTGGTAAGCCATACTATTATAAAATATGCAATTCATGGAAGTTATAAAAAAAATTCATTTTCATCGTAGTATAAATATATATGTGTGAATCAAAAATACTCGTATCTATTACTATCTTCACATGCATAATACTGAGTTTTCAAGAATTAAACTGTTTTAAGAATTTGTGCAGAAAAAGAAAAATAGTTAAATCATGGATAAACAAATAATTACTTCTTAAGTAGCCACTGAGATCTCAAAAAAAAAAAATGATACTCACCAAAAGATTATTCTCTACTCACACATTTATCTAAAATTTTCATATTAACTAATATTCTATATACACAGGCTTCAAGAAATAAACTTTTTTACTAGTTTAACATGAACTTCAAAAAAAATAAGATTAATCATCTAATTAACTAAAAAAATTACACACACAGACATTTTTTTATATTATTCACACAGTGATGTACCCGGTCTTTCCTCTAATTGCTAAGAAGGTACGCCGACAAACGTGAGAATGATCCGTTCCTTTCCCTAATTGCTGGGAAAAAGTTGCGTAAATGGGTGGTCAAAAATTCTGACCATTTTTCCCACGGGCATTCGGGGAGATGAAAAAGGACGTCGATATAACGGATCTCGACGGATTTTAAGACGACAGCCCCGCGCCGCCGCTCATCTGGATAAGACCGTTCCTACATAGCGGTGAGTGACCATGAGAAACCTAGAGGTTAAAAGGAGAGAGTGAGATGGTTTACGACGACTTTTACCTGAGAGAATCAGAAGAGGCCTCTCAGCCAGCAATACTAATTACCTAGGAGTCCGCGAATAAACGAAGGCGGACTCAGAACCGACGAGTTTCGAGTCAGCACGGTGGAGATAGAGCCAGTGAGCTCACACAAACTTTGTGCGGAATTACAGAAAAGCGAAGACTTTCTCTCTAATGAACTGTGGACCCTTTAGAATATCGAATTTCCCGATATATAATTTCACTTAAATTAATATATTCATGCGAGCGGTATAAAGACATTGCCGTGAAAGGGACTTTATATCTGCGGACCCATTTTCAGTTAAATTGTAATAGAATATTTTTTCAATAAATACTTTAATCCAGAGCTGTTTGAAGTCATTACAACACCTAACTGACACTATATTGGATAATATAGGTGTGAGTTCTTTTTAAGGAAATGATTCCATTGTTTTTCGATAGTTATACAGAAGTAGTTTTGATTCTATACTGTGAGACATTCTTGCGCAAAAATATATAATAAAGAACTGCTAAATTAATTAAGAACTAATATAACCAAGAGCCATATCTATGCGTACCAAGAACTATAAAAAAAATGCTAGGATCCGACCTAAATAAATATACTAGCTAACACTCTTTATCATGCTCTGTAGAACATAGATTAGCAAAGCTACATACTACCTATATGTATGTGTAAGAGTTTTCTTGTATGAGCTTTAGTGATCGCCCAGATTCGATTTGACACCCCGACAGGCCTTTTCCAGAACAGCTGTGAAGAGCTTAGGAACTGCCGAAACCGGAAGGCGAGAAGTAACGTTATAGATAATAACGAGCATGATTACAAATAATAACTTAAGTATTAGAAAAAAAACGATGTAGATAAAAAAGATAAAATGTTAATTATATGAAGGTAAGGGATCGTGGACTTACCTACTAACAACAAATTAAAAATTCAATATTGTCATTATTTTTAAAAAAAACATCTGCAAAGGAGGTGGGAGGGACATAATTACATCAGTCTATTTGTGATTTTTTTGAGAAAAATAATTTTGAGTCAAGGAAGAACCAGTAGCCATTTTTATAAATAACTTTCTTTATTTGGTTATCTTTCCCAAATAGAATCAAAGACTTATTAACAAATACTTCTACTAATATTATGAGGTTTTAAAGGTAATATCCTTTAAACTAACTTAATTATTTAATGATCCAATTAATTAATTTATTAAATAACGATCACGCAGAAATTACCACGATAAGAGTCATTATATTTAATAATGTTCTTATTGAACATTTAACAATCTCACTCTTAAAACTTTAATGAGACTTTTTAAATACAAATCTATTTACCGCTCGGAATCTCAATTCTTGAGATTAAATTATCTCCAACAAGAAACTTCAATTCAAATTCACTATAACTTTATGTTTCAATATCTATCTCCTACTACTTTAACTTTACTATTTCGTTTGATTTAAATACTGAATCTAATCTGCATAACAAGGAATCCTGTCCGCTTTTTTTGAGTTGATTGGAAATAGGTAGGGATTAAATTTCCCTTAAAAGGTCGACTCAGAAGGTTAGTGATAAAAGTTCCGTATAGATTCGTCACATATTGCTGATGAGTACATTGAGAAATATTGAAACAGGAAACTAGCTTATTAATCAAATTTTTATTAAAATAGTATGTGTAACCAGATTGAATTTGCTTCCTGTGTAGGTTTTTTAAGATGTAATAAAAAGTATGGTAAGATTTTTCGTAGAATTTGAAGTTTATTTTCATGTAACAGTTTAAAGAAAAATGAATGCTAGAGGGAATATATATATAATTCCCTCTAGCATCTCTTTTTAATGATATTTAAATAAGCTTGTGATTTTTAAGTTCAAAACTAACGCCCTAATCTTAATCATAATCAATTAGTATTATTACCTCAGAAGTCTGTTTCCCGCTCGTTTTAACCCATCAGAACTCTTGTTACAAAGGAGTCACGCGGTCTTAATAATGCCGAGTATAAAAAGTGAAAATCTTTTGTCATCTCTCTCTTCTGTCTTTGTTTGTCTTCAATATGTAGCCGGACGCAGTTGGCGTGTGTGTATTTGTGTGTGTTTCTATTGTGATGCCGTCAATATATGTTTGTGTCTCTACATGTTCAATGCAATAAACTGAATTAATAACTTACCAAAACTGCCTCGTCAATACTACAATAATATCCACTCGCTACGTACCACAGTTATATTTACTAAACGCCAGAAATATTATAGAAATATTTCATATATATAATATAAACTTTTTAATAAATAGTGTTCGCAACACTATACAAACAACGAAAAGAATTAAGGGGAACTCCCTTCAAGTGTTCGGAATTACATTCAATAGAGTTGCCGTGAACTTTTATATTTATATCTTAACTCTTTATCTACCGACGGTACTTATAAGTAGCACTCACGTTAAAATTACATAGAATAACCATTTTTACGAATACCTTGACAATACTTAGCAGGAATATTCTTTGAAGTCCACTCTTCCAAGATATATGGCAGCACGGGTCCTTTGATGAGTATTTTAGCGAGGAAGGGGAATAGTTTTAAAGCAGAAATTGCATTTTCAGTTGACGGCGTTTTCAGCGGATTGCGAAGATTGTCATTTTTGTTCCAAAAAGTATTTAATGTCAAAAGGTGTCTTTTTTTAAATCCTAATGAGGACCTTAGAAAACGATTTAACTATCTAATTTAGTGAACCGTGTGTATAATAAAGTTTACAGTTGAATATCTTTAACTTATTGAAGAGCTCTAACAGATTAAACTGCTTTTAATTTTCAATTTAGTGATTCAAAAAGAAAATTTTCGTTTTTAATTCACAGCCGTGCTTAGTTACTCTCGGATCAATGCAGATTTAACCTCATTTCAGGCCCAGGGCGCAGAAGATCTATGGGCCCCCTTGGCACTAGGGGATCAAAATTTATGACCTGAATGTCTGGTTAAGTTCAGCTTTTCCCATTCCTTCCACACCCAAGCGCCCAATAGATAAACCAGCACTGTCTCGGATGCATTTTACACTGATGGAAAACAACATCCAAACACCAAAAAATTACTGTCGACTAATGAAACTTCGGCAATGCATTTGTATAGGTAACATATTTAATTGAAGTTTCAAGATCATAGGTTAGTTGATGCAAGCGCGGAAAAAGGTATTTCAAATGTGAAATGATGGTACTTTAAAAAACGGTGTAACTGTCAGAATTTTAAATGCAAAAGGGCATACAATGCATCATACAAGTACCAGATGCGTGTGAGGTGGAATTGAAAGTTTGTTACTCTTGGTCGATCAATATAAGGTGGTTTAATTCTAGATGTGGTTGATGCTGTGGTTTCCATCTAACAATGTACCATTCGGGTATGATTGGAGGAAGACCTGATGATCTAGGAGGCCAACGTAAAACGTTGACACCTTATAGAACAAGTTGGGTTACAACATGGTATAAGGGAGCACGTTATGCAATTAAAAAACACCCCTTGAATGATGTTTATAAATGGCAGTGCATCAGTTTGAATAGCCAGACTGTTACCAAGTGCAGGCCCAGTGCATCTATGCCATTGAAAGATTATTTGCAGGCGCTGACCTGGACTTCTAATCAATATACAGTCATCACTGTAGTGTCGTAACGTAAGCACCCACATTACGAGAGGGGGTAGAATTTTAGGGGGCACATAGCTTGACTGACTCCAAGAACGGCTTGGGACCCAAAATCTGACTTTACTTGGGATCCTTAATGCACCCGACTAGGTTCGAAGACCAATTTTTTCAAAATTGATTATCAGAAGAATTTTATTATTTTAAAGAACATAAATAGGCCTAAAGAGTTATAATTATGAAATAAATACCATGCATCACCTCTGTTTCTGAAAAAAAAAATATTTTAATAAAATTTTTAAAAATTTCAATTTCAGGAAAAACATTGTAAAAAAAAAATATATATTGGACATAATGTAATTTTAATTGCATTGATACATTTATTTATCCACCTGAAGTGTCGCAAACCGCAGATTAAAAAATATTTTCAAAAATAAATATTTAATAAGCATTCGAACTTCACGTTAATGATTTTCGTCAAAATTACTCTTTATTCTATGCTAAAAAAGGACTATAAAATGTTATCAAGTGTAAAGTATCTTAAAAACTGCGGTTTTGCTACACTCTCAAGGGCTTATAACATAAAAAGTGTTCCAAATTTCAGTAAATTTTATATAATTGTTCTGGAGATATCCCAGTTTTCGTGCAAAAATTATCGTGAAAATTTCATTTTCAAAAAACCCATTTAAAAAATATCTTATAAGTTACATAAAGTAAATATTAAAAAACAACTTAAAAATTCTCCAGTTTTATTAGGTAATTAATTCCTTCTTCTTCCTCAATATTTTTATGTTTCTTTTTTTTTTTCGAATGGCCCTAAGTTTTCTTCTGCAGGTTTTGCTGTTGGCGGTGAGTGACGTTTTGAGTCTGCAATACGCTCATTATCGAAGATTTTTTGTCCCCGTATAGTATAATACCCCGAAACAATACCCATTTCATTTAATATGGATATTAATCCCTGAAAGCCATTATTAAACTGCACAACAGCAATATATGCTCCTAAACGCAATGTTTGATACTCAGCTTTAGAAAACTTCTTTTGGTAATATCTGCCACAAAAATTTGCATTAAAACTTTCGTTCGGATTCTGAGTTTTTTCCGTGTAAACATTTTTAAAGATTTCTGTCACAAATCCATATAAACAGGCTTTTATCGTGTTAACAACATTTTGTGGCAGACCCAAAGATTATCCTGGTACACAATATTTGAAGCTTTAGCCCGTTGAAAATTTACACCAACTTTCATCTCCGACGGGGCACTGTCCATGTTTTGGCTGATGTTTTGATGAGCAACAATGAAAAAAAGGCAGCAATAACAGCAGACTGCATTTTTCCAAATTCCCCAATATTGCTTCGAATAGCAATCCCATAGTAATTTTTGTAACTTATTAATTAAACCATCAGTTAATTTACCTTTCCCCCGAGTCCTTTATTTCTGCTTTTCAATTTTCGAAGCCTTGTTCCAACTCTTTTTGAATATGCCCTATACATTCTAGCTTCGTAACAGAATCTTTCCCGTAAATGTCCTTCAGCATCAAAGCTTTGGAATCCCCATCCCCATAATGTCAGTGTATCGTAACATTCTATGATCTTCGACACTCTCAAAAATACGATAAGCCCCAACCGGTTCCATGCTGGAGGAAGATCCTTTATGATGATTACGGCAATTTCATATTTTTTGTTGTTTCGTCTTTGAATTACATTTTCTACAAAACTGAGATAAAGTTTCAAAGTCAATAATTTTCCCGGTATCAACAGATGTGCACTAACACAGCCATTTAGCATTTAGAGAAAAACCACGACGCTGCCAAGGTACCATCCGAAACACCACAATGTACAATACCATGTATAGATTTTTTTAATTCCGTTACACCACCGTACCACTGGCACCAAGACAGAAGCAGCTTTGATAGGAGAACACAACACATCGCCACTCCGCTCTCCAATGACCTATAGCGTGACATCACTGAAGTCACAGATGTCAGTGATTTGGAGCTAATGCTATGAATGCTACAGGACTTCTGGCTGGGAGCTATTTCTCAAACAGTTTATCTTGTTACAGCTCGCTATGTCACTCTGCTGTAAAAAAAAACTAATTTCTGCTGTATGATGCACTATTATGTTCCCCAGCCATATGGGGAACACGTCATCTTCTCTGTCAGTATGGCCCATGCATGGTTGGATCATAGCTTTCTTGAGATAATGCCTTCCCGGGACCTCTGCAACCAAAAATCAAGCACAGCGGATACATTTCTCACAAGTCTTGCAAAATCGTGGAAATAAAATCCACCTTTCTTTTAGCTCTATCATACTACCTCGTTCAAACTCAGAGAGCTGTTGATATTGACTTCTTCGTCTTCTTAAAATCCTTCTAGACTAACATCAATACACTACGTCAAATCTCGACGATACATAACTCTCACTAACTTTATAGTGCGTATTTAAAGTATATCTTATTCACATGTTCAAAGTGGAGCAACCAGCGTTCACTTATGCACTTAATGCAAAATTTGAATCAAAGCCATCTTTTAGATGTATAAACACGCCTGCGAAATTTTGTTCACCGAGCACATTCTTCTCGGGGTTGGGATTTTTATTTCCATTAGCATATTTTACTGGCAGAGGTGGATTAAGTGGGTGGTGGACCTGGCAGCCATCAAAGGCACCAAGCTAGATGGATTCCATTTATAAATTCAACGTGCAACAAAACGATCTTGAACCGATGTTACAACCCGAATGATTTCCCCATATTTGAGTTGTGTAACAGCACTAGTCATTTTTTCCATGTATCTGTATTGTTGCAATCTGCACAAATTTTTCGCATGCATTTTTTTTTTTGCACAAATTTTATTTTGAACAAATGAATACTATTCTAATCAATTAAGCACGTTTTTAGTTCACAGCCGCTCTTAATTATTCTTGTGCACATTTTACACTAATCGAAAAAAAAATCCCAACACCAAGAAAAAAATATTGTCGACTAATAAAACTTCGACATCACATTTGTATAGGTCAGGGGTGGCGAACCTTTTTGGGTCAACGTGCCATTTTTTCTAAAAAAACGTTTAATGAGTTATAGGCGTGCCATCAAATAATTTTGACTGTGATTATTGAAGAACTAATAAAACTAAATACGGACAAATCAAAATTCTTTATTTAATACGAAAAATACATTTTGCACTGTTCTGTAGTAAATGTTTTAGTTATACTTGTAATTTAAATTAAAATAACATTAGTGTGATTTCTGCTGTTGTAGATTAAATGATAAATAAATTATAAGATGATAAGATAAACAGATAAGATGTTACTTTTAGTAGAATGCATGCTGAATTAGAGTCGTCTGTTAAACGGTTTCTAAGCGAGTCTTTGATGTTATTTATCTCTGAAAATAATGACTCGCAGGCATAGGTAGATGAAAATATGGTTAAAATAGCATACGCCAACTTCTTCAAACAGTTAAATGCGTCTGGAATCGAATTTCATGTTTCCAAAATTTCGTTACTGGTATTTTTACTTATATTGCGTGTCAATCTTTCTGCTTCAATCAATTCCAACTTTTCCCTTGTTTCAATAAACTTTTGAATCCATATTGAACTAGACTGGAAATCAATCAGTTGCATTTCAGGTTCTTCAATTTCCAACCAATCGAATTAAGACAAGTTCAGTTTATCAAACGAAATCACATCAGGGTACATAATAAATTTGAACGTTTCCGATAATTCCTTGAACTGAGAAAATCTCGCTGAAAATTATTTTCTTAAAAAATCCATTATGGAAATAAAGTCACCAATAACTTTTTCTTCATTTCCTTTCTCTTGGGCATCTAAATCTTTGATATTTTTTTTCAAGTTTGGGAAGTACTTGAGTTTTTTGAAATAATATCGTTTTTGAAAACATATAGTTTAGCTTCAAAAGCGCGAAAGAGATCCATCATGACGATGACTGTTTTATTCGGGCCTTGAAGCTTTATGTTCAATTCATTGAAATGTTGGCATATGTCTGTAAAAAACATCAATTTTAAAAGCCACATAATATCTATCAACTGTGGGTATTGATCAATTTTGCTCTCATTTTATAGAAACAGTCTGATTTCTTCCAAGCAATCAACAAATCTTTGAAGTACGTTCCCGCGGCTCAACCAGCGAACATTGTTATACATTATTAAGCCATTATACACCGAATCGACTTCATCCAACAAAGCATCAAACTTTCGTTTATTTAAAGCCTGCGACGATATGAGGTTGACTATTTTTGTGACTAAAGTTATTACATTATCAAGAGATGTTAAACCACTCTTTGCACATAAGGCTTGTTGGTGAATAATGCAGTGCCATTTAAGAATCGAATGTCCTACGTCTGTTTAAATAAAGAAATGAAACAATTTTTTGCCTACCAGATTTTGAGCACCATCAGTGGTTACTGAAACAATTTTTTTCAAATCAACTTCTTTCTCAGCAAGCGAATTTCTTACTGCCGTACAAATATCTGTGCCCTTTGTAGTTGTTAACAACTATGTTATCGCAATTAATTCTTCCTTAATGATGTTTCCTACACAATATCGAGCAAAGACAGCTAAACGTGCCGATTTAGTAATGTCAATACTTTCGTCAAGACATAGCGATATAAAAGGAGCAGAGTTAATGTCATTTTTTTTGTTGATCTGTAACATTTTCTGCCAATTTCAAGATTCTATCTTTCATTGTGTTTCTAGATAGAGGAAAATCTTTGATGCACTGACTTATCTTACCATTATTATCAAAATCATCAAAAAGTGAGGGCGCACATGCCAACCAAGCTTCCTTCAAAAACTCTCCCCCTTGAAAAGGTTTACCATGCCGAGCAATGGCATTTGCAGCCGAGTAACTTGCCGCACTTGTGTGACAATTTTTGCTTACATATTTAAACATAGACGTCGACTGTTTATTTCTGTTTTTTATTGCACTTGCAATTAATTCTTTTGCTCTGGTTCGCTTTTTCACAAAAAGGATTTGTGATTTGTTTCAAAATGCCGTTTTACAGACGATGTTCTGCATACCACTGTTCCAGAACTTAAAACACACACCGCTTTGTCGCCTTTATTGATCATGGCATATTTCTCAGCCCACCAAGTTTGAAATTCACTGCTACACTTTTTGTTTTTTTGTTGAACTAGCCATGTTAAATAGTAGTTAAAAATCGTAAATTTAACACAAAACTTTAAATGTACAGTTGTGTTGATGAAATTGATTATTCTATGTGCTCTCTCGCTTGATTCCTACCCCCCGCCAAAAAAACCCCTTTTTACTGACTGCGCATGACCGCAGGTTCATGGGCAGATTTATTTGTTTTTAGGAAATTGAGTGCTTGTACGAGATTTCTGCAGTGTCTGCTCTTTCGCTTTTGTCTCAGGTCATTAAAATTTTTAAAAATAAAGCAGTGAGAGTTATTTTACCAATTAGACTTACAAGACAAGAATTAGATCACATTAATAAATTAGATGTATACAAGCTGAACTATTAATGTAAACGTTAGAATATGTTTTTTAAACAACTTGAATATATTTAGAAATAGTTACATACACACACTATGCGTAGATAAACTTTGCACCATTAGCAATTTATAATATACGAAGTATTTACGCAAGACATAACAAACGAGTCTGCTCCCCGACTTGTCGGCGTCGCGACGGATCACTCACGTTTGTTCATAATACTTCAGAGTAAACTTAATTATTTTAAGCTAAAATGCAAATCTTTTTTGATCGATGGCGTGCCCAAAATATTCTGTCGCGTGCCATCATTGCCACGCGTGCCATTGGTTCGCCATCCCTGGTATAGGTAATCTATTTAATTGATTAAAGTTTCAAGATCACAGGTTAATATAAGCTTGAGTTGAGCCATTTCAAATTTGAAATGATGATACATTAAAAACCGGTGTAACCTCGATAATTTTAAATGCAAGTATGCAAACGTGCATGTCATGTGTCGCACAGATATAGGATATCAGTTTGTGGGATGGAAGTGCATGTGTGTTGCTCTTTTTAGGTCAATATGAGGTTGTTTAATTCTGGTTGTGAATAAAGCTTTCATTGCAGTCCAATGATGTCCCATTCATGCTCGATTGGAGAAAAATCCGGTGGTCTGGCAGGACAATGTAACACGTTGACACCCTATAGAGCATGTTGGGTTACAAAAGGGTATGAGGCAATACGTTATCCTGTTGGAAAACATCCCTTACAGGATATTTATAAATTGCAGTGCAACAGTTTGAATCGCCAGACTAACGTACAAGTTTGCAATCAGGGTATGTAAATTAACCTCGAGAATTCTCCTACAATCAAAGAAAATTTTTCTCGCGCCAGACCATAACTGAAGGGGAGGGCCCTAGGTGTATCTCGGCGGAAGAAAGATTGTTTGCAAGCGCTGACTTGGCTTTTTTCTAATCAATATACAACCATCATTGCTATAGCGTAACATACACCCATCAACCCCCGTATCACGGGGGTGGGCCAAGATTCTTGGGCAACATAGCCTGATTGACATCAAGTATGGCTTGGGGCCCAAAACCTGAATTTGCAGGGGCCTTCTAATTTTCTCTTCTGCTCCACTGCATCAATGGCACCAAGACAGAAACAGCTTTGATAGAAAAACACATATCGCCACTCCGCTCTCCAATGATCTCTAGCATGACATCACTGAAGTCACAGATGTCAATGATTTAGAGCTAATGGTATGAACGCAACAGGGCGTCTGGCTGAGGGCTATTTTTCAAACGATTGATTTGTTATTCACCGTGTACTGTAATAAAAAAACCTGTAATTTCTGCTGTAGATGCACTACGTTCCCCAGCCATGTGATGAATACTGTGGTTTTCTCTGTCACTGATGACCCGTGTGTGATTGAACCATAGTTTCTTGAGGTAGTGCCTTCCCGGGATCAATGCTACCAAAAATCATGCACATGGATACATTCCTTCCAAATCTTTCTGTAATATCGTGGAAAGAAAGCTCAATTTTACTACCTCGTCTAAACTCAGCGAGCTGTTGACAATGGCTGCTTCGTCATCTTAAAGTCATTTTGGACTAACATCAATACACTTCGTCAAACCTCAACGATAAATAACATTCACGAGCTTTTTAGTGGGTATGTAAAGTACACTTGATTCACATCCTCCACGTGGCACAACTAGCGCCTATCGAGAAATTTGAATCAAAGTCATCTTTCGATGTATAAACACGCATACCAAATTTCGTCGACAGACCTCAAATCCTTCTTTGTGATGGGATTTTTATTTCCATCAGTTTATTTTACTAATGAGAGAGAAATTAAATGAAATAAAAGGAAGTTACGTGATAAAATATAGGGTCTTTTTTTTAGAGGTATAGAACTTTAAATTGCAATAAAACAACGATGTATTATTCGACTGACATGAATGTTTTTTTATTCGAAAGATAATCTTGTGGCATTACATTTTAAATATGATTTCTGGCATAGGACTGCCACGGCTGGCTCGGATGTAGTCCAATCTGGACGTCCAATTTTCGATGACTTTTTCCAACATTTGTGGCCGTATATCGGCAACAACACGGCGAATGTTGTCTTCCAAATGGTCAAGCGTTTGTGGTTTATCCGCATAGACCAATGACTTTACATAGCCCCACAGAAAATAGTCTAGCGGCGTTAAATCACAAGATCTTGGAGGCCAATTCACAGGTCCAAAACGTGAAATTAGGCGGTCACTAAACGTGTCTTTCAATAAATAGATTGTGGCACGAGCTGTGTGACATGTTGCGCCGTCTTGTTGGAACCACAGCTCCTGGACATAATGATTGTTCAATTCAGGAATGAAAAAGTTAGTAATGATGGCTCTATACCGATCACCATTGACTGTAACGTTGTGGCCTTCATCGTTTTTGAAGAAGTACGGACCAATGATTCCACCAGCCCATAAAGCGCACCAAACAGTCAGTTTTCTGGATGTAACGGTGTTTCGACATACACTTGTGGATTAGCTTCACTCCAAATGCGGCAGTTTTGTTTGTTGACGTAGCCATTCAACCAGAAGTGCGCTTCATCACTAAACAAAATTCGCTTATGAAAATCGGGAACAACGGCAATCTCGTTTTGGGCCCATTCGACGAATCTCTATGAGGCGTTAGTCTATTCATGATGAATTGCCAAACCAAACTGAGAATAAATCACTTGACAGCTGTTAAATCGGTCGCCATCTTGGAAAGTAATGCCAACTTAAACTTCTATACCTGAAAAAAAAACACTATTATTAACAATACATTTTATTTTGAGAATTTAAAGTAAGCGACTGTTTTCACGATTTAATTTCTCGACTCTTGCGCCCATGGGACTCAAACCTTTTATCGCCAGAGGCCTCCAACTACCTTAATCCGCCTCTGTTTATTGGTGAAGATAAATGAAACAAAAGGGTTATTTGATAAATTATATATCTAGTTCAAAGTAAACTTTTCAAGCTAGTTGAATTTAGTCCATAATAGCACAAGGTAAAGAACCGGGCTGAAATTAATGAAATGAATGTGGAAGAAAAAGACCACAACCCTGGAAGAAACTGCCCTTTTTTAAAACAGAGATGTACAAATATGAAACTTCCCTCATGACCGTGATTTGGAATACCATATTCTAAAGAATAAATGCTACTAAGAAATCATTGCAACCAGTTGAATGTGAATTATTAAAACGGATATAGTCTACTAAAATGTCTGGAATGTTAAATCCAGAACTTCAGATATGAATTTGCAAAAGTGGAACAAGAAGCAACTGATTTATCAGGGCTCTTGTGTGAAGAGGAAGCCAGGTAAGCTCACAAGCAGCAAAAGAGATCAATTATTTTCGGTGAAAATAAAGAAGTCATGAATTTTTGAATGAAGGGAAAATTTTATCATGAATTATATAATTGTATGTCATATTCGATAAGACAAGAGAAGAACTATCCCGAAGATTTGAGACATATGAAACTTATATAACACTTTACTTTATTTTTTGACGAATTATTACTCGAAATTAAGAAAAAAGCGACATAAGAACTAAAGGACATTTACAAAAACGATATTGGATCTTTTAATTTTGACGATGAATTGAATAAGTTTTTAATATTTTTAAAAGAAAACAAAGATTAAACTAAAAATTTATCGAATTGCAAGAGAAATGGCCTCGACTTTCCCTAAAAAAGAGATATTTCTGAAAATAGTTTTAACAATATTGATATCAAATGCATCAGGTGAGAGACCTTTTTCAGTTTAAAGCGCTTTAAAACTTATATAAGAAGATAAATTAAACAGGGTCATATTATATATATAAAACAAGATATTTTCGAGAAAGTGTGAACGGCAAAAATAATTGATGAGTTTGCTAAAAAAAAACAGACTTAAAATATATTGCAAAATTGTAAGCTCTTTTGTAAGGTTTTTAATTTTTTTGAACACAATTAAAGTTTTGCTTGAGCCGTTGAGTTGTATTATTAGCTATACATTTTTCTTTCATAATTTAATGTCAGCCTCAAGCCTCTTAAACTTCTGGCAGGGGTGGCTCTAGGGCCGGTCCCCTGCCCGGAGCGGCAAATTTTAAGGGCTGCATTTGGATCGAATTTGAATTTTTTTTTTCAAAATATTTTACATTTTTGTCCGGGGTGGCAAAACTGCTAGAGCCGGCCCTGCCCATGGGCCCCAAACCTTTTACCGCCAGGGGCCTCCAACTGGCTTAATCCGTATATGTGTGTAACAGAAAACAGGGAAAGTGCGTGCGGTGGCGTCGATTGACTTGCCCCCCTTCATAGCTTCTGTACTAAAAATGACCTGCTTTGAGCAGGGGAGGGAGCTTTCACACTAAAATATCAATCCCGATGTTAATCCTATGGTGCCATTTTTTAAAGATATTGGGTTGATGTTTGGGGGATAGATAGTACCACCTGTTTGGTTAGGAAGTACAAGAACTCAACCCCGTGGACAGCATTTTACCAATGCAAATCCTGACTAGTTCTCTCATTTCATCATTTCACTAAAACAGTTCAGGGTTTTGATAAAATCACTTACTTTCATCAGGGAAGTGACCTTAAAGAGACGTTATTTCAACATCTTCCGCCAATTGATCGTATTTCTTAGGGGAGGGCTTCTCAAAGTTTCAATATTCGCGACCCAATATTTAATCATAATTTTCATCATGCCCCCCCCTCATACAATAACCATGTATTGAATTCAATAATAATATACTTTGACGCTAAAAATACGAAACGATTTTAACCTCTGAAGTGCCACTAGCGCAAATTAACGTCTCGCTCAGTCAAAGCGTTAATTTTCCCGGACGTATATATACGTCTTTCTGAAACACGATATTTTCTGTGCACTGCCATTCTTAAAATTATTTAGAAGACTTTGGAATGCAACAAAACGGCCTTGACAGGCTTTGCAATGGATTTACTTATTTCGGAGGATTAGGTTATTTATTCCTTTTCTCTCCCCTCCTCCCCAATACATCACATACGCGCGCCTACGTGGAAAACGGTTGGCACTGGGAAGCGAATCGCAGAACTTTTAATCGGCAGTTGAGGGATTAATTATAAACCGTAAAAATTATAAGTGTAAGCCATAAAAAGACAAGTGTTTATTTTTGTATATAATTTTATGTATGACAATCCCATGGGGTCACTGTTCTTATCTTAACTTGTTCTTATCTTAATATTCTTACATTAATTATCAAATACAATATATAGCACTGGTAAATTTGTACGTGTAATGTATCAGTGTAAATGAGCTTTTTATTATGTCAGAATGTATTTTGTTTTCTTTCAGTAAATTAACAAATTTTTTAATTCTTTTCTTTTCGACTTTTCAATATGCTCGCGCCCCCCTCGCAGAGTTGTCACGCCCCCAAGGGGGTGCACCCAGCAGTTTGAGAAAAGCTGTCATAGGGATTTGATCAAATTCCTAATTTCGTCATTTCCGTGTGACATATATAATGAGAAAAGCTTTTTTTTTTCTAATTGTCAATACTCTAACAAATTTTCCTATAATTTTAATATTTTTATTTGGGATGGAAATTGAACATTTTTTCACAAAGTTTTAGTTTGTTTCAATTTTCTTTGAAACAGAGTACTCAATTCTTAAAACTTAATTGTAAAAATTTAATAAAATAAACTTCTTGAAATCATAGGATACATCTTAAAATAATCTGGGACCTTCTACTCAGTGAACCGCTGTGAATTGACGCGGTATTTCAGGCTGCCTCCACAGCCTTCTTTAACTCAGCATTTCTCGCGCGAAAAAAAAAAAAAAAAAGAACGGAATTTCACGCTTAGGGTATCTCATACCCAAGGGTATTTACATTTTGTTTTTATCGTAAAATTTGGATACAAAGGTTAAAAAGGAAAAAAAAAAATAGTAAGCACAATTTGTTTCTTTAACTTTTCACGTAAATTTAGTTTTTCTGTTCTTTTTATCAGGGTATTCAGTACATTGTTTATACACTCCTTTAGTCATCGCCGCGAGTGAGTGCGATATTTTCACTGGATCTTAATTTTTCTTTTAATTTCGTAGAAGCATTGTTTGCTGGTTTCTACATTCTTTTTGTAAATTAAAATCCAAAACACTTTAGAAATCAGCGTCTGGTTTGATGTTCATTAGGTAATTTCTCACTACTTAATATAATTTGTTCCTTTATCATCGCAACGTTCAACAACACAAAAAAAATATTGTCATCAGCTAACGATTAAATTTTCTAACCATTGAATATGATGCGTTTATTTTATCAATGACGATAATTTCTCCCTTTGTTAAATTTAGGAATTTTTTTTTTTTTCAGATTTAACCAAGTTTGATGTAGATGGTACTGCAAATGAATCCATTGTATCACCACTATGTATTGTTGAAAGTAGAACACAATTCTAATTTTTCTTGATAGTATATGAAGCAATTGCTGTATCTTTTTAAAACTATACATATAGGAGCACTAGCGTAGCTAACTGTGACGAGGTCCTGTATTAAATTTCTTTTTGACTCTTTTTAGATATGGGAGACATGTTAGTGGACTCTAATTACACATGTATCATCATGCCTCTGCATAGGAGTAAACTTTTCTTTTTCAAATTAAAAAATTTTGGAATTTATTTTATCTTATTGTTCCAGCAATAGCTGTTTTCTATTTCAAAAATTTGAAGGAAGATTAGAACTGGGCGCCTTCCGATTCGAAAACGAGTATCTTAGCCACCATGCCAAAATGATCGTCATTGCATGGAGGCTATTATTGGTTTATATAGATATCACACCGCCGCACTACTCCCCTGCCGATAATTCGGTGAATAGGTAAACGAATGATACTATATTTGTGACGAGCGTGTGAGCAGTTGTGTCACTTTGAGTACGACGGCTTTGAGGGTTGCGTCATTTGGGCGTGACGGCTTGTGGGTTGCATCATCGCGTGTGACGGATCTTTGCTGGTTGCGTCATCGTGTGTGACGTCTTTACTCGTTGCGTCATGTGCCTGACGGCTTGGTTGCATTTGCGGTAGATAGATGGCGTCACGACTGATGTGGTTCTCTTTGAACGGCCAGGGTCACCAATGAAGGGATAAATTAAACTGCTCAACTTCCGATCCGAAAACGAGTATATTAGCCACCATGCCAAAGTGATCGTCATTGCATAGAAGCTATTACTGGTTTTATATAGATATCACACCGCCACTTCATCTGAAAGTGGATAAGATGTGTACTAGTTGTCTACTTTAAAATTACTTTTTTCCCAAATGATTTTGTGAATTACATATAACAGCATCTAACTCTACGTATAAAGCATTTATTGTCAACCTCCCTTCTATATCTAGATTGATTTCAGTGGAGGAATCATACTTGCTATTATACTCTTCATCATTTGATTCTTCTTCATCACCGAAAAGAGACGTTCTTCATCAGAAAATACTATATCTTTGTTCATTCATCTTTTTTTGTCCCAATGGACTGCATATTGGCAACTTAGCCTTTGCAGACACTGCAAGTCCCCAAATGCGAGAGCCCTTTTCTTGATGGCGCCATCTAGTGGCGGACTCGTTACCAAAAATGTGGACGCTTGAATTAATTTTGTTCATTTTTCTTTCTTTTTAATGTTCATTGTTATTACTATTTTCATTTTAGGTTTTAATGCAAATATTTCTTCAGTTTTCTAGTTCCTCGATTTTAATTTTATCGTTTTCCAAAATAACTACTTATCTGTAAATTTAAAAGCATTTACTAATTTATATTTTAAAAAAGGGAAATTTGTCTAATGTAATCAATATTCTTCTAAATTTAATGAATTCAAGTAAAATCCAAAAAGAATTCACTTGTTCTAGTATTTTAGAAATTCTTGTAAATGTAAGAGTGATAAAAAACATCAACTCAAACTCAGTGGTGCAACAGCCCATGAGGGCCAGAGCCTACTGTGCTCATCCCAGTGTACGTGAGCATTGGGCGCTGAGGTGCTAGAGCAGATGTCCCGATTAGGTGGTCAGTCTGAAGCGAGACCCCAAGTGTTAAGTCCCCAAGCAAGATTGGTACTCATTTATCGACCCACTGCAATAGGGATGAAAAGCTGAGTCAACCTTACCCAGCCCGAGAATAGAACGCGGACCTGAGGTGTGGAAGCACGATACGCTACCACTCGACCACTGTGCCTTAAAAATATCTCTAAAGAATACAAATACTCTTTAATTCAAATTTGATAAAAAAGGAATTTTAAAAATTTAACAGCGAAGGAGAAGAAAGATCGTAGCCATTGGGAAGGCTTTCTTTAACAGTGATCATATCTTAGATGGTTGATTTAATATGGATGGTATTGACGAGATAGTCTTGTTGATGGTAATCCAGTTTATTGTACATTTAAATGCATACGTAAACACAAATACGACTGACAATCACTTACGGCACAAATATATAACACATATTTAAAATATGACACACGCGTTACAAGACGAGGACAAAAAGCGGATGAGGGCGGATTCTCCAGTCTCAGTTTTTCCGGAATTTTCAAACTCATATGACTTTTGTGGACAGAGTTTGTGATTAGTGGAAGGATATCGCATGATGATTCTTATGTAAGCTTATTTTAAAAATGGAAAGCTGTTAATTTTTAAGAGTAAAGTCCTAGGATACCACACTGCTGTATTTGGCGACAAAAGTTTTTGCCAAATGGCGCCAAGGAAGAAACCGCGTTTTTTAAAATGTCGTCAGAGACGAAAACAAGAGAGGAAAACGTGGTTTTCAAAATGGCGTTAAGAGACGAAAACTGTCGAAAAAACGTGGTTTCTAAAATGGACAACATAGGAAACATCAAATCAAAAATAAGAAATTAAATGTAAATTCTTTCCGAATTTCGGACATCCATACCAATATTCTATCAATCCTTCATTCATACAAAAAACAATAATTACTTTCTTATCTTTTATTCAGAAGAAAATCCATTCGTCGTGATTTAGGAAGAAAACGTGGTTTCTAAAACTGCTTCTTCAAGAAAAATGAAAAATCGTCGTTTCTAAAACGGAACAAGGGAGAATCCAATGTGAATGCCTTAGGTTGATGAAATAACGATCTCCATTTGTCTCAAACACAAATAATTATTCATATTTCGGACATCTATACTGAAATATTTTCAATCATTCACACTCATTCACAAAGCAATCATTCCTTTCTTACCTCTTTCATTCAAAAGAATAATATCCATTCGTCAAGCTTCAAAGAAAAAAACGTGGTTTCCAAAATGGCTTCAAGAAGAAAACAGAAAAAACCTTACTTATAAAATGCAATAGTGAAAATAACATCGTTCAAATTGAATTTATTTTAACGCATCTCCCTTTCTCTCCATAAACATTCTTTCTACAGTCGTTTCATTCGAGAAAAAAAAAAAAAGAAATCAATCTCATTCCATCATTTTCAGCTTTCTAGAAAATCTCTTACACATCTGTCAAGATGACCGTCGAAAATGACCGTTGTCAAAACTCTGAAAAACTGAAAATATCCGATCCGAGTAGGGTTACTATTTCCCTAAGTTTGGCAGGGTTGCTATATTGTAAACTTTATCTCCAAATTTTGTCGTCAAGAAGTGTGCCTTCCTAGGATCCACCCTTTTAAAGATATGTTGCTGGCTAATGCCACCTGTCTGACGTAGTCAGAACAAGGCCCACGAAATTCATCGTGGCAAGGGGCTAGACATTGAGTACCATACAGGTGACAGTACGAATTAGCTCGGCGGAATTCCCCGAAGGGACGATGGATGGCGACACCACCTATCTCCACCTTCACAGGGAGGGGAGGGAAATATTCTCCAGTCCCCTGCACTCGTGATTCAGCCCACAAGACTTTCGGACCCACAGATTTAACGAGCACGTACTCCGTGTGTACTCGGAGGGTATTTGGTGGCATCGGGCATCGAACCTAGGCCTTCCAGTCTGGAGTCCGATGCTCTAACCACCAGGCTACCCACGGCCCTAAATTTTTTGGGGGCGGTGCGCGACGGGCGCATCTCTTCAAGCCGTGCTCGGGGTACGAAACTCCAAACATCCCATCCTGCCGACAGTCGACCGGGCAGTCACGATTTAATCCCGTCAGGTGGGCAAGCTAGTCAATTACTTACCCGCGAGTCCTGAAGTCCAGGATCATTACAAATTAAAAAGTTGTTTAGATGAAATTAAAGGAATTATTATATATATATACATATATATATATATATATATATATATATATATATATATATATATATATATATATATTTACTAGTGGCCCACACGAGGGTGAGGTCGCATCAATTCAATTCATTCTAGTGATCCATCAAAGGATTTAACAATTTCTCGACAGTAGATGACAGCACGAAACTTCTTACAACCTGATAATTTTGATTCTAATTAGTGGAGTTTCTTTTCGGGAGAAGTGTTATATTTATTAATTATATATTAAATATTTCTTAACAACAGTAAAACACCTTCATAAAATAGAATAAGTAATAATGATATCCTTTTGCAGCAAGTTGCTTTTAGAAACGGTTGAGTTTATCTGCCTTATAGTTGCTTTAAAGTGTTAATAAAATAAAATTGGATTTTAAGATATTTTTAACCTTAAGGAGGAGGGGGGGGAGTACGATTAATTTGAAGGAAATGGGTCAACAAATAAATAAAAAAATCCTTTTAGTCTAAATTATTCTTTATTTTTCTGTTATCTTAAAAATTTTGAGAGTTCTAAACTTAAAAAAATATACACAGTTGTGATGGGCTTAAAACTAACCTATGGAAGAAGAAAATAAAGATAAGGACATCCGAATACGTTTAAATATAAATCATTGCGTTATGAGCTTTACATGTAACGAAACATCTTTAAATGTATCACATTAAAAACGGTGTGTTCCACATGTAATTTTCGTCGAAATATTTTCCAATTAACTACAAAGTGTTCAAATAATTTAAAGAGATGTGTAGCGAGATAAACACCAATATCTGTATTAAATAGATCAGCACAACACAATATAAATTTACTCCAAAGTAATGAACAATATACAACGAAAATTTATATTGCCTTTTAAAGTAAAGAATTCCTTTTAGTGTAAAAGCAGATTTAAAAAAAATCAATTTTGAGGAAAAAGGGAAGTGTGTGGGGAGAAGTCTTACCATTGAGATCGTGGCTGATAATGTTTAGTTGAACCATGTAGGACAGGGGGCGGCAAACCACGGCTCTTTTCATAGAAAGTCGAGGCTCTTTATTCTTCTATGTATATAATTTATTTAAAAACCAATTATGCCAATTGAATATTGTTATCTTTTCTCTCTTTATAATTATTTAGTGAAAAAATTACCTGTTTATATAGAAATAGGTTATTTTTGTATTATAAATTATTTTTCATTAACAAAGCTTTTTGAGAATTTGTGGAAATATTACAATTTTTTCTAAAACAAGAAATTTAATTTATTTGTAAAAATGCCACCAATGGAAGTCATACCTTAAAGTGATTTCCAGCAACGTCTACTTATTTGCATAAATGAATTTGATAGCACTCATGATTTTGGACAAGAATACATTTAAACAAACCCCAGACAGAAATGACAAAAACATATTCCGTATTTTATGACTAGGCTTAGGATAATACAAAGAGTCAGAATAGAATTTAACTATTAAAGTAAACATGAAATTCTAAAATAAAGCGCTTACGGTATTATAGGTGCAGAACTTCATTCACGAAGCTTGAAATTTTAAACTCCCAACATATCAAAATGTTCACAAATTTTTCCCTTGTTGTTGTTGTCTTTTCCCGAGGTGAAGGAAAGAAAATTGCCAGAGCCTGAGACAGGTTGGACTTCTAGATGTACGCCTGTCGTTGGCCTAGCCTGAGCATAGTGCAGGTGATAATACGATTTTTAGCTCGGTTCCCCTCCCAATTTAGAGGGAGAATCAGAGACTTTCCACCTTCTCTTCCTCCAACCTTACAAGAGAACTTGCGGCTCGACGGCTATTTAGAGTACCCCCATGCCGCGAAGGCTCTACACATTTACAAATATCCATGTCTTCTCCAAGTTTCAAACTGAGGCCCTTGCGGCACCGCAGTCAGCTTTGCTGACATCTATACCGAATGTGCGACTGTTTTTCCCCTGAGTTACAGATATAAAAATAACTTCCATATTTCTTAGTTTTTAAAATACTGTAAAATATTACTTTGCTTCCGTATCTACGTTCGGAACCGTGATTTTGCAAAAGTGTATAAATGGATAATATTTTTGATATTTAGTGTCACTTAGATTATAAAGTGTATATAAAATTGTTTTAAGAATAGTATTACAATAAAAAATTATTTGAGTACAATATTTTGACAAAAAATGAACATAGAATGACCCATTTTCAAAATATCCTCCTTTTGTGAAACATGTTTCTATTAAAATAATATTTGGCCTGTATATAGCTCAGACCTCTGTACAGAGGCTCAACTAGAATATTTGAAATATATAACTTAGAAGTGGGTATATTCATGTTTTACGACAACAGAGGGGAGAAATTTTAATAAAAAAACGCCGATAATTATTTCAATTGGTAGAAAATAATGTGAATTTTTCAAAAGTCATAGTTGAGCCTCTGTACAGAGGTCTGAGCTATATACAGGCAAAATATTATTACAATAGAAGCGCATTTTTCACAAAATGAGAACATTTTGAAAAAGGTTATTCCAAGTTAGTTTTTTGCCGAAATATTGTATTTAAATATTTTTTTTGTCAAAATGTCCTTAAAACAATTTTATAGGTGTATTCTAATCTAAGTGACACTTAATATCATGAAAATTATCCATTTATGCACCTTTTTAAAATCACGGTTCCGAACGTAGTCGGATACCTTAAAACTGTATTCAAATCTAGTAAAAATGTCAGTTGGAGCACGAGAGTTACGATCGCGACCTGTACCAGAGCCCTGCGCAAATGTATACTTTTAAATAGCTTAGGCCCCTTGATACATAATCAGGCTCTCTCTTTTTAGACTCTTTGATAGTTTGTCTTGTTTCACTTACAAATTGGCTCTAAAATCTCAGAAGTTTGCTGACCCCTGTTCTAGAGAGACTAGTAAACGTTAAACCGTCCAGACTCTGAGTCTTGCCGCCCTTCTTTGTATGGTGGTTATGGCACTCGACTTGTAATCGAGTGGGCTCGGGTTCGATTCCCGAATAAGGCTTAGGTGTATCTTCGGGAAAAGAAGTCGGACTTTGACCCGAAATGGATTCCCGTCTCGAATGGAAAGCAGCGTACCCCTTCTGTTTTATGCTGGGATCATCGTTTGAAATAAAAATTCTATATTTTTTTGTGTTTGTATTGCATGCTTCTGTTCATCTATCTTTTGTCTTTCATACGTATCCCAGGATGAAACAAACGGCAACAACAACTCTGAGTCGTCCTGCTGCAGTAGATGTGAAGAATGAGGTATCATCTTATATGTTACCCTCATTTGATAATGGTTCAAAATTATGAGTCCTGTATTAGCTATATTTAGCGAATATCTGAGCAAAAAAATGGCCGGAATAAAATAACCAATACTTTATATATAATTTTCTAAAATGAAAGATTCTTAATATTTTTTAATAAATAATTTTTTTAAAAAAACTAATTTTTGCGTCCATGTTATATATTTCTAGCAATTACATAAATCAAATATCTATGACATAAATTTGAAAAGAAAACTAAACCTCAAAATTAAATTTAATATTCTGACATTTAGTGAAATCTTTTTCTGACAGTGATTTTGAACTTTATATTTTTTTTTCCCTTTAAAAAACTATAGAAGAGTTAAGAACAAATCCATTTAAAGTAAAATTACTCTCGAGGAAGAGTTGTTGATTAGTGGTCGTCTAATATTTTAAAACTATAGCAATAATATTCTCATTATTATACGAGGGTGAGTCGGAAAATAAGTTACCCCAGTTGACTGTGATCAGAGTTGACTATGAATGTCAAAGCATAGAAGGAGGCATTAAAGATAAGACATAACTTCATTTCTCCACATAAGTATCAAGTACATTGAGTCATTTTTCATTCCGCTTGATAAGCTTCAAAAAACTCTGCAAGAAAACTCGGGGCTTTGGATACGGAAGAAGCATTTACTTTTGTGTGGACATTTCAGAAATTGAAGCCATCAATGCTTCGCGGTATTTTGACATCCTTTCAAAATTGAAAGAGGCGATTCGGAAAAAGCGGCCTGGACTTCTCAAATCTGGCATTCTGTTGTTGGATGACAATGCAAGACCACAATCGGCGACGGCAACGCAAAGCCATATTGCAACTCTTGGATGGGAGCGCCTACACCATCCGCCATACAGTTCTAATCTCGCACCAAGTGACTTTCATCTGTTTCCGGCTTTAAAGAAGAATCTCGCCTGAAGGGGCTGTGGAAGCATTGCTGAAGTCAAACGAGACGTTAAACGCTTCTTCCGTATGCAAAGCCCTGAGTTTTTCCTGAGGGCTTTTTGAAGCTTATCAAGCGGTATGACAAATGCCTCAATGTACTTGGTACTTATGGGGGAAAATAAAGTTATTTCTTATCTTAAATGTCTCATTCTATGTTTTGACTTTGATACACAACTCTGACTACAATCGACAGAGGAAACTTATTTCCGACTCACCCTCGTGTGTAACAATGCTATATTTATTTTTAAAGACTATAACAATGCTGTTTATTATAAACTTTGCCTTATAAGATTATTATTAGGGTATTTTTTAATGCTTGATAGAAAAATGCACCAATCGAAAGAACATTTATGAACACGTGACCGGAGTTTCGCGGATTCAAGCCCTGTTGGCACTGAAGACCCGTTTTGTAAAGAGGGCCGATACACGTTAAATCTGTCTAGATCAATGTCTTCCCATTGGTCTAGTGTGGTAGTTAGAAGAGGGAGGTACCACTTTCGTGTCGTCCTTGTCTTTTTGAACGAAATTCAAAATTATGAGGTCCGTTACCAATAGCCTTGGTGTTGCTTTCAACATTAATGCAACTTTCCCTCTCTATCGAAACATAAACTGAATCCAATAACATTACATAAAAAAGTATAACAACCTAATTAAAAAGTTGCGTTACATATTTAAAATATTCATAAATATATTACATAAATTTCAGTTTATGTGTATTCCAGTATATAATTGAAAAATCAATTATATTTAATAAATACATAATAATAGGTCTAGCATTAAATCTACAACTTTTCCCGGTATAAAATTAGTACATTTGTCCACTCACAAGTCCAATAATTTTACTACGCACTGTTATTAAATTAACTTGTACTGGATAATATTGTGATATAGAATTTCCTCACACAGTAAAATCCACTTTCTACCTGTAAATTCCTGCAAACACGTTTAGTTTCCGTTTCAGGAAATGAAAAATAAATGTGGCATGACTCCACCCATACTATAATAAAAGAGAATTCCGTTCCAGGTGGTAAAAGAATATCCGTTTCTGCTAAAAAAGTGAATAGCTTATTTATTTCGTATACAACAGCCTTTTTCAGTCATTCTTTTTTTTACAAAAAGCGTTTTTCCATGGGCAAAGTACGATGTCGTGTTCTTTTTCTCTTAGCGCATTTCATAATGCAAAGTGATTCCTTTCAAGATTGTGATGGTGAGTATTTGCTTCATTTTTCTTTTTTTCCTTTCTTTTTTCTTAAAATTATAATTTTGAAATGGATTCGAAAATTGGAGAACAGCCGTATTAAAAACTTTTGATTAGAGGAACCTCTCAAATGTGTAGTTAGAATAGTATGTTTAAAAAATGATTCGATGCCAAAAAGCGAAATGCCTGTTGCGATACACTAGCTTTAAATTCATCAACAAAAACATTCAGCATTATAAAAGCAAAACGGCACCGATCCTATTTCATACCACACTTTTATTTATTGCTAACTTGATGAATTGTTATCCTCATATTGGACAGCAATTCAATACAGCAAAATAAGCTGTAGGCACAATTTATTATTCTTTACCAAAGGAATGGGATAAAATAAGATTAACACAAAACGAAGATGAATTATAATATTTATATACAGTATCTTCAGGGCCGGCTCTAGCAATTTTGCCATCCCGGACAAAAATGGAAAATGTCGCCCCTTCTCCAAAGCAAAAAAATTATAATTTAAATTGAAAGCAGCATAACTAATATATATATATATATATATATATATATATATATATATATATATATATATATATATATATATATATATATATATGTAAGGATAATTAAATTAGATTACAAATTAAATTCCCTATCTAGCACTTGACTCCATCTTTCTACGTTATCATATTCAAGTATCAAACTAATCGCCCATTTATTTCTTCCGAACATATGGCCTAGCCAATAAACATGTCTAATTCCAGATCGTTAGATTTAATAGTCAACATATGTCAGCTGTCAACATATGTTAACTTGCAAACACCATCTTCAAAGCAGCGATAATTACCAGATGTTTTTCACGTGTTATTCACTCGGAACCCCCACCATGGCGTGCTTTTTCCTCCCTGCTCACAGTCAGAACAGATGTAGAAACGAGCGAATAAAGACCTTCCTTTTTAAAACTTTAATCTGATTCTGTCTTCAAAATCATGACAGAATTAAAGCCGGCAGGATCTTTGTCTGCGATCTTAATGTAAAAAACTAATCTTTTTTATAAAATAATTTAATATAAAAACTAAAGCCAACGAACGTAATAACTGATATGGAGAATTTTATGGAACTTCGACGGCACTCTACATTTGTTAGCTGGGGACGTTGGGTTACCAGAATTAATCTATGGTACGGAAAAAGAAACGCGCTAAGAATCCCCGAAAGAACATCGCTCTTACCGCCAAAGAAATAGAATCATCCTCTTCTCCTAACAAGATTTCAGAAAATCATACTTCAAAAATGGAAGCAAAGAACGAAAATAAAATTAAGCAAGAAGAGAATTTAGATGCTGATGAAGAAAAGTTAAAGCAACCTATAATCATTATTAAAAATGATATTCGATTTGAAGATCTACAGACTTTTTTCCAAAAATATAACCTGGAAATACCCATCCAAACGTTCATTAGAAATTTTGAAAGTACGTGCGATTCCTTCGATATACCAGAGAAACAGAAAATCCTATTTATAATCAAGTTAGTAGATGGAGCTGTGAAGACTTACATCCAATCACAATCTATCCCTAAAAGTTTTTACGAACTGAAAAATAATTTAATACGTGAATTCGGAACACAAGTCAATCCAGCGGAGATTCATCTTCAATTATCTAAAACAGAAAAAACCTCAAAAGAGACCCACATAGAATATTTCTACAGAGTAAAAGAAATCGCATCCCGGATAAACATGGAAGAAGAAGCTGAAAAATATTACATCATAAGAGGATTAAAAGAAAATAGAGCCATAGAACTACAGTTACGAAGCTGCAACAACATAGAGGAGCTGAAGGAAAAAATGAAACTTTTAGATATCCAAGAAAAATCAAAATCAAATGGGAATGAAATTATATATCCAAAGTATCCAGTGACAAGAATACCTCACCATACGAATCAATTTGTCCGTAGACAACAGTATGGAGGATGGAATTGGAGAAATGATCAATCTCAACATCCGGATGCCATAACCGGTTCAAGATACAATGTATACTCTCCTCAATTTCTATTACCTTCTTATCATCACCCGTCCTTTTCTCATCAGCGGCCGACCCTATATCCAAGAAACCAACGATTTCCACAACGACCGACAGTTTTGCGACCCAATGCTCCAACTTTCAACCCCCGTCAAAGAACACAAAACAATAATACGGTATTCCAACCTCATCAAACAGGAGAACTTATGATCATCCAAGGAAGAATCAACTTCAAACAAGTTGATGTCCTCTTGGATACAGGATCAAGAGTGTCAATATTATTCCAAAAAATATAATATCACAAATCAAGGGATACCACAATGTAGAGTATATCAAAACAAAAATTGCCACCATCAATGGAGAAATTGAGGTGAGTGAGGCAATTACTTTACAATTGAAAATAGGAGAAATTATTGAAAATATTAAATTCCTCATAGTAAATGTAGAACTGAAATATTTAATAATTTCTAATAAAACTATGAGTATTTTTGAATTAAATATTAATTTTAGTGATTATAAAATTTTTCAAAGAGGAAAAAATTTTAAAAAATTATGAATCTAAGAAAAATATTAAAGAAAATGAAACTCTTAAATTTAGTAATAATAAAATTATCACTAAGAAAACTGATAATGTGTTTAATATAGAAATAACTCCCTAATAGTGATTATGATATTATTAATATGATTATTGATAAATATAAACATGTCTTTGCTAAAAATAAGTTTGATGTGGGCGAGTTAAAATGTAATTCTCCTAAAATAATACTTACCTCAGAATTACCCATTGTAAATCGACCATATAGGACATCTTTTAAAGATGATACGGAAATAAAAAAGCAATTAGATGCATTATTGAAAGCAGGAATAATAAAACCATCTTATAGTTCTTACGCTGCCCCTATAACATTGGCTTTTAAAAAAGAGGATAATGCTCGTACACGATTATGTATCGATTACAGAAAGCTAAATGCTATCACAAAATTAGATGCAGAGCCAATTCCCCGAATAGATGCAGTTTTAGACAAATTAACACATGCAAAATTTTTCTCAACCATCGACCTATGTAGTGGTTATTGGCACATTAAATTAGATGATAATGAATCTGAAAAACTTGCATTTACATCAAATTACGGTCTTTTTTCAATTTAATCGTTTGCCTTTTGGATATAAAAATTCTCCAGCTATATTTCAAAGAGCTATTAGACAGATTTTAAATAAATACCAAATAAAATTTGCATTAAATTATTTTGACGATATAATAGTATTTTCGGAATCACATTGAAGAACATGCAAAACATTTAGAGGAAATTTTTAAAATTTGTGGAATAGAAAATATTAAATTAAAATTCTCAAAGTGTAAATTTGGCAAAGATACAATTGATTTCTTAGGATATGAAATAAAACAAGGGTCATACACTCCAAATAATACAAATGTCGAAATAATTAAAAAACTTTTACCCCTAGAAATGTAAAGGATTTACAAAGATTTCTTGGTAGTATTAATGTCTATTATAAATTCATTCCTCAATATGCAAAATTAAGAATGCCCTTAAATAATCTTCTTAAAAAGAATCAAAATTGGAATTGGACCCCAGAATGTCAACAATCTTTTCAAAAACTTAAAGACAGCTTAATTTCAAAGCCCATTTTAGCTATATTCAATCCAAATTATCCCTGTCATCTTTATGTAGATGCATCGAAAACTGCAATCTCATGTATCCTCAAACAACAAAAACCCAATGGAAATCAACATCCGATTGCATTCCACTCGAGACGACTGAGAAATTATGAAATTAATTATACAATAACTGAATTAGAATGCTTAGCTATAATTGATAGTTTAGATAAATTCCATTGCTATCTTCATGGATCTCATTTCACAGTTCATACCGATCATAATGCATTAGTTTGGCTTAAAAATTTCAAAATCCCACGGGTAGACTTTTTAGATGGTCTTTAAAAGTTTCTATGTATGATTTTGATATAAAATATAAGAAAGGTAGCACTAATGTTGAAGCTGATATGTTAACAAGAAATCCTATTGCTTATCATATAATTAATACAACCCCAGAACCTTTATTAGATATCAATGAAATAAGTCATTTTCAAAATATAGAAAATACATCAGCTCCTAAATGTTTTAAGAGAGATGGTGTTTTTGTAGTTAAAAGACAAGGTTTAACTAAAATAATTGTACCCAAAGCTCTAAGAGTGAAATTAATGGAAACAACTCATAAAAAATTTGGCCACCCTGGTGTAGCTACCATGTTAAAATTAATATCACCACAATATTATTGGATAAACATTATTACTGATATACGAAATTATGTGAAACACTGTGAAACTTGTCAAATAAATAAGAAGTCACATCAGAGAAAATACGGACTGATGCAATCACTTCCCCTTTGTGAAAAACCCTTTGAACTTTTATCGATAGATAGTGTAGGTGGTTTAAATTATTACAACTCTGTTAAAAAATATTTACACATTATTATTGATCATGCAACTAGGTACATTTGGACTTTCCCATCAAAAATGCAACAACAGATACTTATATAAATTGTTTAAGACAAATCTTTCAGAATCACATACCGGAAAAAATTTTAAGTGATAGAAATACTGCGTTCACCTCTTCAAAATTTAAGCATTTTTTAAAACATAATAATGTCACTCAATTATTAACTACTTCTCACAGACCACAAACCAATGGAAAGGTTGAACGTGTAAATCAAACCATCATTACCCGCTTAAAATGTGAAATTAGTAATAGTTCAAATAAAGTCCCATGGACAAAAATTCTAGAAAAAGTAACCCATCAGTATAATCAAACTCCACATACAATAACAGGTTTCCCACCAACCTACTTAATGTATGGTAATTTACCTTTCGAAATTTCGCTAAAAGATAATGAGATATATCCTCCCTTAGAAGAAGCAAGAAAATTAGCCAAAGAAAGAACAGAACAATATTATAAAATAAATAAGATTAGATATGATAAAAAATTTCAGGAAGCTGATTTCAAGGTTGGTGACTTAGTAATGTATGAGGAATTTCAATACCCCAATACAAGGAAATTAAGTCCCCCTTATTCAGGCCCTTATACCGTTTTAAGAAAATGTTCTGATGTATTATTTGAAATTGATAGACCCAATGCCCTTAATAAAACTGACACTGAATTGGTTCATTCAGTTCGTTTAAGACATTTTCATCCATCTGAAAATTTTCAGTTAAATTACATTCAACAAAATACCCATAATAATGAGAAGAAGATAATAACTAAAAGAAACATCTTACGTAATACAGAAATAACTGAGTTCTGCTTAACAAGACTTTTCGGCGAAAAAGAATAATATATGATATGATATGGTATTTAATTTTTATAATATATATATAGTTGTGTTATAAATTAGATATTTTCTTTATATTTTAATTGAGAAAACAAAATATATAGGTTTAGTCATACAAAATTTTGAGAAATTTTAATATACTTCTCATAATTTTATCTTAAGATGTCGAATGAGTTAAGAGTTATGATAGAAATTGGTGTTTTAAAGTGAAAGATATAAATTATGTTTTTAGAAAAATGACTAATGAACTAATACTAGATATATTGATTTTTATAAGAAACAAAAGTGAAGTCATGTTGTATTCTTTTTTCTCCACTGAATTTTATTGTTTTGTTAATTATTTTATTCAGCAGTAATCTTATTGCATGTCATTTAATTTTTTTATTTTTGTTTTGTTTTGAAATTGTGTGTTTTGATATACTGGCCATATATCAGGATTCACTATTTCTCGAAAATTTCCTTATCTAAAATTAAAATTAATTTAATAACTTGAAGTTTATTTTTGGATATTATACAGTGGATAAGGGAGAATACAATCATTATAATTTTGTATATGTCTCGAAACATTAAGAGGACAAACTTGTTTAGTTTGATGTACACCTCTCATTGTTTCTTATCAGCATCCCTGAACATCTGTGAGTTGATGACGCAGATTTCTCAGAGAGATGTGTTCAAAATTAAGTAAGGTGATACAGTTTTATTAGTGAATGTGTGATGCAAGAGAAAATCAAGAATTTTTGTCTATGAAACGAATTTTTAGAAGGTTACGGAAAGATTTAAAATATTGTATGCGATATTGTTAAGTTACAGTGAATATTGAGAAAATTTTCATATATACTAAAGGTTAGTATTGAAGTGAGTCCACTTTTCTGACTCAAAAATAATAAAAAAGTGCTCTTATATTCTTGTATTCTTATATTCCTATATTCTTATAATTTTTACATTTTATAACGCATATAAAATAAAATATTGTTTATTGTGTTGGATAGTGCATAGAAGTTGTGTGTTATACACCGTTTTCATATTATTAATAATTTCATTTTATTAGTGTCTATATTTTTTTTATCTTTTTAAAAAAATGTATTTCATATATGCAAAATGTGTGTAACAATATAAGGTATCAATGGCGCAGAGTAGATTTTTATACAAAATTATTATTTTAACATTTGTATGATTTCATGTATTTTTGTATTTACTATCTTATTGTTTGATATATTATTTTCCAACATAATTTTTTGTAAAATATCTACCAGCTATAATACGAATCTATTATTATGAAGGAATAGGAGGAAACGTGAGCTCTTATTCTAGATGTCGAATAGATTTGAACAAGCTAATCTTCATTTATATGTATAGAAAGTCATGTTTATCAATTAATATGTTGGAAGTGTCCTTACTGTGTTTGTTGTTATAGTTTCTCGTTTATTGTATTGCTTTTTGATTTTAGAATTACTATTGCTTAAAAATTTTTACTGTGTTTATTATGTCTTTCTAAATAACTATGTATTGTTTTGTGTTTGTTGAAAATTGATTAAGTTTGTAAAGAGAGAAAAAACCACGCCATGACTCCCTTTTAAAATTGGGGGGCAAATGTAAGGATAATTAAATTAGATTAAAAATTAAATTCCCTATCTAGCACTTGACTCCATCTTTCTACGTTCTCATATTCAAGTATCAAACTAATCGCCCATTTATTTCTTCCGAACATATGGCCTAGCCAATAAACATGTCTAATTCCAGATCGTTAGATTTAATAGTCAACATATGTCAGCAACATTAACTTGCAAACACCATCTTCAAAGCAGCGATACTTACCAGATGTTTTTCACGTGTTATTCACTTGAAACCCCCACCATGGCGTGTCTTTTCCTCCCTGCTCACAGTCAGAACAGATATAGAAACGAGCGAATAAAGACCTTCCTTTTAAAACTTTAATCTGATTCTGTCTTCAAAATCATAACATATATATATATATATATATATATATATATATATATATATATATATATTATTTCATATATATATAAAATATATATATATATATATATATATATTCGTTATTATTTCAAACGTATAAAATATAAGAGAAGGAATTGCCCCTTCCAACAGGCCAATTTCTTCCAAAAAGAGTGAACTGATTATGGGGATCACAAGTGTTTATTTTAACTTATAGTAACTACACCCAAAACTAAAACAAAACATTTTCTGTGGCTCCCCACCAAAAACTTATTACCCCTGTTCCCTTTTGGATAACTGACACCAAACATCGTGTGGGTGACAGGAATGTTCAATGTGACCCCACTCCAGAATGGGGAGAAAGATACTGGTGAAATATGTGTAAAAATATCAAATGTCATTATTTAAGATATATTCTTGTATCAAACCCTTCAAGTTTCAACATAAAACAAAACTGACATTAAACATACAGAGTACAAAATAGAGAAATAAAATACTTTAAATAAAATACCATATTCACATTCAATAATATTTCAGAAAATATATCAAATTTTCTGTAACAACAAATATATATATATATATATATTTCTAATTCAGTCCAAATGCCGCCCTTAAAATTTTCCGCCTCAGGCAGAGATTCGGTTTGTAAGACCCTTGAGCCACCCCTGGTATCTTCAGACTATTCTTTTTTTGTATCATTTTCCGTCACAATAAATGTCGTGTAAATTAAGGATTTGCTAAAAGATTGCATTTTGCTAAAAAGAGTAATCGCATAACATTCTATAAGTTTAAAACACACTTTTATACTCATATGCGAAACAAAAAATAAATGTTGAATTTTCTTTCTGATATCATTTTAATGAAATTTTCAAAAAAAGGACCACATAGCTCTCTAAAAGAATGCAAGTTAACTATTAAAAGTTTTTTATACATAAGCTTACAACTTCTATTTTAAATTTTAATAATATTTTTATTTATAAACTAATTTTATATTAATTGGCATACTGAACTAAATTTAAAATAATTGATATAATTTTTTTATTTATAAATTTTACTTTATATATTATTACCCACTTAAGTGGTTATTGTTTTTAGTAATGTATGAATTCACTAATGAAACTTTTCAGAATAAAGCAGCTGTTTAAAATTTTTTTAGTAAGTTTTATATTTTCTTAATCACTTGAGTATAATAAAAGTTATATAATCAGGATACATTTGTGTGAATAAATCGAACTAATATTTATGTCTGATAACAGCTGCTTCTTTACCTGATTTATAAAATAAAATCAACCATAGCTTCAGTTCACATCAACACCTCAACGACTGGTTTCTTGTTAGCGGTGAAATCAATTTTTCTTTATCCTACACAAACTGAAACTTATATGATTGCACCACGATATCCATTTTCAGTGGATCCCATTTTACTCCGACCTTTACAGCAAGAAAATGGTGGACAAACTAGCAAAGGAGGGCTGTAATCTTCCAACTATCTGCACTTCCACCCTTACCTATCTGAAATTATTCTCGCAGAAAAAATCTCAAAAATTTAGCAGAAGAGTGTTTCCCACTCATCATTGGAATGAGGTAGTAGACCTCGTCTGGATCTAGCCTTAACTTTCACGTCTTGGCATATGATCAAATCAAATATCTCTCTTTCTTAGAGAACAAAAAGATCTTCTCCATCTACGCAAAGGATCTTCAGGTTTCTCCAGAACCCATAAAGAGTTGTTTAGATCTCCCTAGAAAAATATCAATACAGATCTCTCTCTTGTGCTCGACATTTTAAAGGTCAACGGTCTAATGGATCTTGTCTGACTTCGTCAAACTCTGGAGAAATAGCAACAACAACAGCAAACATAAAATAAAATTTGTTAAAACTATTGATTCCATGGTTTCGCTTTTTCTGGATGCAGCTCTGTTTATTTGATTAGTATCTAGTTATGGCAATGTTTCTATCTATGATAAAAGAGGTGTTGGATAAAGATGCTGTGACATTCTCATTTGTAAAGAAGTAATATAAACTCAAACTCAGTAACGCAGTAGCCCATGGGGGCCAGGGTCTACTGAGCCCATCCTAGTATACGTGACCATTGGGTGCTGAGGTGCATAAACAGATGTCTCGATCAGGTGGACAGTCTGAAAGAAGTAATATACCTTACAGAAAACTGAATCTTGAAAAACATGAATGATTGAAATAAATTAATAAAAAAAATACGACTGATTCGAAAGAATTGGCAACAACAGAAAAATGAAAAGTCATTGATCAAGAACGAAATGGCCAAAGTCATTCGAATCCTGTAAACGTAATCATGACAATTGGCGAATGAGTTCCAATTCAAATTTAGATATTTCCTGAAGTTCTAATACCTTCAATTACACTGATGAAACGAATGCTGATAAAATATTTCTTTTAGCAATATATAATGTACTTTAACGCTAAAATGAATTATTTCTTTTCTTTTAACACTTTATTGCTATATTTCCTATAGTAAAAATGCCCCTCAAGTGGCTAAAACTTTTTATTTTAAAAATTTGCATTGGAAATTTTTTTTTCCTTTTAAATTTTTTATGAACTGATCATCCCTGAGTTTTACTGTGAATCAACATTAAAAGTTTCTGTGAGAATCTGCAATGTGTTACTACATCAAAACTTTTAGTATAAATAATTATGTAATAAATATTTTAAAAAAATATTTTGAACTGTGTTTTAGCTTATTCTCCCCTAACTGAACAGCATATAAATTTATATTCAGACTCAGATTCAACGAAAAGATATCAGGTCTCCATTTTAATGCAGCCGAAAAATATTTAAATTTTTATACATATATATTAAAATGATCTTCGATGCGAAATATATACGAATTTTAATTACATTTTTTAGACTAATTAAAGTAACTTCTGTTCTAGGTATCAAAAATGGAATAACAGATTTTTCTGTAGATGTCTTGGATTGCGAATATATTCAAATGTGCGTTATTCCTATTGGAACTACTTTGTACATCAAGACTACTTTTGGTAAGTACTGATTTAAAAACTTACTCCATTAAATACACTCATGGATAAAAAAAATTAGCCCACCAAGAAATAATTGAGGGATAGTAACGAAACTTGGCTTCAAGGTACATATCGGGGAGATATGCAACGTGCAACGTGATTGCGCATTACGTATAGCCAGTAGAGGGCGATTAACGTTGTTCTCCATGGAATATAAAACAGATAACTAAAGCTTGTTTGAGTGTGCTGAATCGTTTACAAAGTAAGAGCCGAGGTAGACATGGCATTACGCCGTTTTCGAAGACAATATGAGGAGCTGTCGCAGTTTGAGAGGGGGGAAATCATCGGAATGGTGGAAGCTTGGCGATCAGCTAAGTGAGTAGCTCGTCAATTAGGCCACTTTGATTGTGTTGTGAGGAGGTGTTGGAACCAGTGGATTCGAGAGATGTCATTTACATGAACATCAGTCTCAGGATGCTCTCGACAAACTAGTCGTGGAGAAGACCACCACATCGTAGAAATGCACGCGTACAGCCAACTGCTTCATCGGCCGCCATCCATGCACAGGTAGCACCTTCACTACTGGCCTCTGTGTCTTCTCGAATCATACGAAGGCGCCTTGCTGAAGGACATTTGGGATCGCGGCGCCTATTACGTGTGCTGCTCTTGACGGCCACCCATCGACGTCTCTGTTTGGAGTGGTGCCACGCACGAGGAAACTGGACTGCAGCGGAATGGAACGAGGTCGTCTTTAGCGACGAATCCAGATTCAATCTCAGCAGATCTCATACAATCATTTTCGTGTGTGGAAACCCCGTGGTGAACGACTCAAACTTGCCTTTGCTTTACAGCGACACACCGCTCCACAAGTTGGTGTGATGGTATGGGGTGTCATTGACTACAATGCACGGTCACCCCTAGAATTGATCTGTGGCACCACACAAGACACAACCCATCGATATGTCCATGACATCCTGCAACTTCATGTGTTGCCACTCATGCAACGGCTCCCAGGAGCTATTTTTCAAGAAGACAATGCTCAGACACACACAGCAAGGGTGTCTCAAGACTGCCTCCGCACTGTTACTACCCTTCCTTGGCTTGCCCGATACCCAGATTTGTCTCAAATCGATTATTTGGGACGGTGAGTTCTTCCGTCTTTAAATTAAATCTTCCGTTCTTTTGTGCCTTTTTCTCTGAAAAAATAAATTATCCTTTTTTTTTTTGGTTTTCTAATAATTTACTTATATCAAAGTAGTCACTACGTATGTAAAATTTCGTTTCCTTTTGACCACTTCTTCTTGGCGCGCTAATTTTTTTGTCCATGAGTGTAGTTGCACACATTTGTGTTGTGCTATGAATAAATGTTTAAGAGATTATATATACTGTCGAACCTTCATACAATGAACCTCTATATTGCGAGTTTTACTATATAGCGAATTTTTTTTTGGAACCCAGAACATTACACGATTTTCTTCGTAAAATTACCTCTCAATAGCGAAGGAAATTTTCTATACAGCGAACTCTTTCTCTTGTGATTCAATTTCTTTCTCCCTATTTTTTAAAGTATTTCGGGACATTTCTTCTCTTTTTTTAAATCACTTTGTGGTGGTCATGAAACTTGAACTGGTTTTATTACATGCCTAATGTCCTGAGAACAATAGAATTCTGGGCATTTCATTCAAGTCCAAACTTTAACCCCTATTGTCCACTTCACTGAAAACATTTTCGATATCCTTTTCACCATCAGTGGAGTTGTCTCATGTTCCTGTGTCCTTGAACTAATCTCCATTCATTTGTAGTGTTGATCAGTAGTACTGGTAACTTCGCTTCTTGTAGCTCGAAAATGTCAAAACATAAGTGCTTGAGCATCAAAGAAAAAAATTTAGTTCTTTAAGAAGTGAATAAAGGCGTAAAGAAACTTTCCTTATTGTTTTTCTTTCTTTCGTTTTTTTTTATAGATAAGGCATACAAAATAAATATATATTAATTTACAAAAAGTGTGAATAATTACTTTTTTTAAATATACAGTTTTTATGAATTTAAAATTTGTTTTATGTGGTTTATAAAGAAAATTGAAAGATGAACCTCTGTGTGAACCCCCCTGGGTTCCACCCTGGACACCAAGATTGAATTGAGGCAAAGAATTACCAGACGACATTTTTACAATAACAAATTATATTTATTCACTTGAATCAATTATCAACCTTCTAAATATAAAGATCAATCAATATAACTACGTTAATGTGATTGAACTTTACTATTAAATTAAATCACGAAAAACGATACTAATCAACTATTAAACTCAATATCGAACGGATTTACCGGAATAAGCGGACCGAGAGATATACGCAATTTGAACTACTAGCAATCATTAACTTTCCACTAACTCTATTACAAATTTACTATTATGATCCGATAATTGAAATTTAAATATCACCTGACTTTTACTACTTCACTCATTTCCAGTCGGCTCAAACTTTCCAAATGTAGATCGCTGCCTTATAATCAGCCAGAAACTAATCACACAATCAACTTGAATCTTCTTAGAGCTCCGTCAATGTATCTCTTGGCTCAATAGCCTTCTCCCTGCTAACTTACAACACTCTCCTTAAATACTTTGATTCATTTGCATATCCCGGTTTCTCTTTTTAGAGCTGGTTGGAAATATACGCGAATTTACAATCCCCAAAGACGCCTGTAGCGAACTCGAGACCACTTCTAAAACTCGATGCGGCAACGCGGACTGATCGGAAGGACTGCGAGTGCGCGAATACCAAGCCATAAGCAGTCGGCCTTCACTTCTCGACGAGAACAGTTGGAATCTGTGAGCTCCACCCGTGAGCGCAGTGTGGATATCTGCAGTTGGCTTTTACCTCTCGACGAGAAACTGTATTTGGCTCCATCAGCGAGCGTAATGAATGACCTCTCTAAAAGTGTCAATAATCGGATCGCCAATGATTTCTACAAAAGTGTTAATATTGTACAAATTTTTGTATGTCTGTGAACTGCCCTGTGAGTTTGAGAAATAAACCTACAAAAGACCAAATAAGTGTCATCACTTAGATGCTTGGGACGTTACACGCCCATGAATATTAGTGATAAAGTGCCGTACAGATTCGTCACACTCTATATAACGAATTTTCCATACAATGAAATTTTTTTCGGGATTTGGAGACTTCGTTATATGGAGATCCGACTGATATATATTATACAGACGCACACACTGGAGATGGACCCAAATATGAAACACCTAATGAATATGCATTATTAAACTTAGTGTTTCTGCTCCCCAAGTCGATAGGTGGTGGTGTTATAGTTGCCCACTAATGTCTCCTGCACCATTGTCTCAATGTTAAACTTCCTTCAATTTCAAAACATTAATCTGTGTCATCATGAGTGTATCGTGTCCGGATTAATTTATCTCGAATGTGCACAAATATTTGGAACTTGCATTGTAACAACCAAGGTAGCCGAAATGCCTAATATTTCAAGAACCACTCTATTATAGATTTTTATCACATACAGGAAAACCAGAAAACCCTCTTGCGCTAAATCGCAGAGGAGACAAAAAATTGTGTCGAGTGATCACGGCAGCCGACCAATAAAAAGGATTGTCATAAAAATATTAATATAGCAGAAGCAAAAGAGACAACTGAGATTAATACTGTTCTCTTAAACCTCGACACTACCAAAACAATACGAAGATATCTCTATAAACAGACTATCTTAGAGTGATCTACAATTTATAAGCTAGTCATCTCAGATTAAAATTCCTCTAAGATGAATAAAGGGTAACAAAGTAATAAAACCTGAGTTATGGAGCAATGAAAAACAATAAATTGCTTGACAAGTATGTAACAGACCTATCCACTTACTTTCCATTTATCCTCTTGGGAAATTTTTGGGCTATCATAATTCGCGTTTATTCACAACCAACCCTTTGAAGAAGAAACCGTGATTTTTAAATTTTGTTTGCTTTATAGAGTCTAAGCTTTCAAGCTAGTGAGAGAGAGAAAGTGAAGAGATAGAATAGATTGCTACCGATCAGGTATTATAGTATTTTATATCGTATTTCAAACATTTGATATGTGAAAGAATTAAAGTGACGATTGGTCACTAGTGTTAAGATAATTGAAACAATAGATTTGATCCTACGATAAGAAGGTTGATATTGATAGCCTTTTCATAATTTGTGCTTCTCGCTGTTAATCCACATATTGTTTATTTTGAGAACATCTCTTCTCGTTGAAATTAAATGAATCAGTGTTGATATTTTGTAAGATCAATAAATAGATTATTTTTGAACATGGCTTGTGTTTCTTCCCTTCCTCCTGCACCTCTAGACGGGCAAGAGAGTGAAATGAACCTCTCACAAGCATGCTTCTCACTGCATCCGTTTTCTGTGAGAGCTTAGATCTAGTGATTCCACACACACACAACTTGATATAGAGGCTGTTTATTGTCATGGCTGATGCATGGCTAGGGTTCATTCATAATTTGGGCCACAGTATTGCTCTGTATATTCCATGGAACTCGTTAATTTTTATGATCGCGCTATTTCTAAAGATTATGTTACCATTTTCACCGATCGTGGTACAAATTTTGTTCCCAATGATGACATCGTGCATCATGATGACAAACCTTTGTTCACTTAGCTCCCATCATCAAGAACTGGTTTTATAAGTACGTTGATGATTTGTCAAATAAATCAAGGCCACCACAGTCACTAGATCTCAATATTATTGTGCCTTTGGGATATTCTTTGGCGTGTGTGCCCTCTCAGGGGGCTCACCTTCTTTAGGTGAGTACGGGTGTCATAATATATCTTTGGTAAATACGGGTGTCACAGCTCGGGGTACCATAGTGATCCTTCTCTATTTTCGGCCCTCTTTCTCGCCATTCAAATTTTCCTTTTCTTCTTTTCACGTCAAGACCACATACCGATATTCTTTAAGATGTACATAATTAAAGTATTGATTCATTTTTTCTTATGAGAAAATTTACAATTTATTAACATATTTTGGTTTACATTTTGTATTGCATTAATTTTCTTTTCTTCGATTTCTTTAAATAGTTTGCTTACTTTGCTTTACTTGGTTTCGACCAACACCGTTGGTTTTTCAACCCGCATGTTTGCCGTGTGCGGCGTCCCGTAAGGAGGAAAATTGCGTTCTGCGGATACCTTTTGCGTTCCCTTTGGCCCACGCTTCGCTGTAGACGGGAGGCAGGAGTGAGCCCACTCCTGTCAACCGGCTGGTGATAGCTCTCTTCGGTGTCCCTTGAGAGACATTGCTGTAGGGTTAGTGCTGCAGATAAGGGGTGGTGGGCTTACCCGTTGGATCCTTGCCCTGATGCTGTAGGGCTATATCCTGGGTGTACTCTATGTAAGCACCGTGCCTAGTTTTTACCAGATGACCGGCAGACTGCCTCCCTTGTTGGACTCCGTGGTGAGTGGAGACACGCCATGTCGAAGTTTGTTATTCGCTTATGGATCCAAAGCAGCAGTACCCGGGTAATGGCCTTTATTACCCCTCCCCCCACAACTATCACCATTGATCAGAACTCTAACCATACACGTTTTTCCATCTTATCATTCCCGAACAATAAAATATCCCGAAAATCCCCATTTGCAATTTTCAAAGTTCTTCAAGAAATTGGAGAACCAAAATCAGTTAAGAAAATGCGTTCTGGTGATTTACTTGTCGAAACAACATCTGCCATCCAATCTAAGTCGTATTTATGTGCTAAAACTTTTCTTGACTCTCCCCTCCTCGTTACTTCCCAGAATTCTCTGAACTCCAGTCGAGGCGTCATTTCAGAACCTGATATTTTGTGCATTTCTGAGGCTGAAATCCTTAAGGTATTTTCAGACCAGAGTGTAGTTCAGGTCAGTAGAATTACTTAAAAAAAAGAAGCTGTCATTATTACTACGAAACATTTAATTTTAACATTCAATAGTCCAAAATTGCCAACTACAATAAAAGCAGGTCATTTAAATTGTAAAATACGCCCCTATTTACCGAATACCCTGCGCTTTTTTAAGTGCCAGAGATTCGGACACTCTCAAACTTCCTGCTGTGGTCAATTAACGTGCTCTAGATGTGCATCTATTGGGCATTCTTCCACAGATTGTACACTAGAGCCGAAATGCGTAATTTGTTCACAAATTCACCTATCAGATTCAAAATTATGCCCGAAGTGGAAATTAGAAAAATAGACCCAGGAATTAAAACCAATAAAAACATATCTTATTTTGAAGCACGCAAATTTATAGTTCCTCAGTTAACCCAAACATATGCTCAGGCTACTAAACCTTCAACTATATCTGCAACTACCCAAACAGAGACCCAAATATAACAAACATAATCTGCCCACCTTTATAATGTCTGTGAAACCCGTATCTTCTACAAATCCGATGCCCAGTACCTCGTCTTCAATGTTTACCGTCTCCACATCGCCTTTATCGACTCAAGCTCATTTACTTCCTTCCGCATCTCTTCAATAAAACCAACCGTACAAATTGAATCTCAGTTACCTGAACCCATTTCTGCTACTACTACTGTGTGTGCCCCTGACAATAGCATAAATACCTCTGCCTCATCTTTATTAACTGAAATACGCCCATTTCCTACAACTTCTAATAAATTTGCCACGCTGTCAACTGAAGTTCAACCATCAGTTCCATTACCAGAGTCTGTCGCTACTACATCCAATAGTAAACATTCTAATGCTTCTAATCCAACAGTGTAAAACAAAATTCAAAAAATAGAAAAAAACGCACAAAAATACAGAAATCGAAATAAAAATGGCTCCTTATAGATCTAGAAAGTCAGCACCTACAGAATGTGCAACAGATGAGGAAGGCACGATTACGTATGACGTGGAGGAGGGTGAAGTTGAACCAAATCCTGCGGATAAATACATCATTAGTGAGTATTGACAAAACAATCCTGACGAATATATTTGCACGTGTTAATTCCAACATGTTTCAGAAAGAGAAGAAGCTATTTTTTTTCATTAAACATTCATTGCTTAAATTTTAATTTAAATTCACATTTCTCAATTGACTGTTTTTTTAAGAACTTGTCTGACTTGGTGGTGGGTTCCCTCACCAAATTATGGCAGCTTTTATCATTTGAAAACGATTTTACATATGATTTGATGTTTTAACTTTTACTGAAACTGTATTGTCAGTATTTTTTACATATTTTATTAAATATTTTAATATTTTAACATGTTTGGCACAGAATATCCAGATTTGGCTCTCTTGCGACAAAAAACCCCACATTCACTCACTCACTCGATGTGTGCGCTATTCCCCTCCATCATCATTATTAACACTCTGTTTTGATTTGAATTCACACATTTTTACAGCATTATAAGAGTTATTTAGAAAAAGCTTCGCGACTTTTCACCCCAATCTAATAACGAGAACAATACTTGAACTCATTAAGTTTCCATACATCAGAATAAGCGTTTTAATTCATGTAACTTACGGAAACTTTTATTACTTCTCAAGAACAGGTTTGAGGAATAGAACTAAAACTTCAAGTAGTCTTAAACATCACATTGATCACAAAGCTTAATGGTTTAAATATCATACCATGAAAATTGATTATCATAAAAATTATTTTTAGCCCTCTTATTTAATATTTCCGTTTACCCTTTTAAGGCTTCGATTTAGTCCTAAAGGTACATTGCAGAAAGTTAATAGTTATGAGAGACTTTTTCTGTAAAGATCAAAGAACGAAAAATACTAGTTTTTTCCTTTAAAGATTGAACGATGTAATTGTATTTTTTGCGTTCATGAAGGAAATAACATAACAATGCATGCTGTTAATGTTACAGATTTCAAAAAAGAACTATATTTTTCATTAATATTCCATTTTACAGTTTTAATCCATCGTAATATAATTGTAGTGTAATTCTAAGAGTTAAATACAAATTTATGTTTTTTTTAATGTTTCGCAAACAGTATATATTTATTAATTTCTTTCTTTTTTAAAAAAAATAAAGTTCCACATCAGAATTTAAACGAATTGAAAAGCAGAGTGAGTTCAAAGATGGGTGTGTTGTTGGTGCCTAAAGGTCCCTCTAGGTCTGTATGTGCTAATTCCATCTCCAAAGAGACTGGTCAATGTAACAAAGAAGAGGGCCTGGTGCAAGGAAGAAACTATGTTTACATTGAAGAGTTTCCCATACGACCCCAATATCGAGAAGTATGAATTTTTTATTTATTTCTTCCTAGTTTTCCCTTTTTTATTTGAAGGATTATCAAAAAACTTTAAATATTGTTAAAAATAAAACAGATACAAACAAAAGAGATTTAGTCCCTCTTCACCGTTGAAAAATAAATTTTTCAAACATATTTTTTAAAATTATATCTATAATTTGGAATGTTAGGTACATTTCAAAACAGTTTTGTTGAAATACAACAAGTTTCGCGCCCTATGCAATAAAAAAAGAGTGTGTGTGCTTATGACCACACGATAGAAGTGATAACTTCAAATTTTGTAATGTTATTTCAAGGATTAGTTAGGTGAATAAAAAAAACAAGGGAGTATTGTCATATAGAATTATTTGTTTATATGTCTGTACTCACACATAAAGTAATATTTTTTCGCGAAATCTATAATCATATTTGTGAATTAATTGTATTCTAAGAAGGAAACAATAGTTTACGGTAGCTGAAATAGGTTATAAATACTTTATAGATTCAAAAATATTTAAATATGTAAAAATAAAACTCCATCAAACGTTGTTCCCTACTTTGTCATACTTTCATTTGGATCATTTGACATAATTAAATTGAATTTTGATTTTAAAAAAATCTACTAAAGTCTTTGATTTGTCTTTTGAAAAATCTACATTAAAATCTCCGCTTAAAATAACAGACAACTTGTGCAGAAGAGTTGATATGGCTTCAATGTAAGAAACTAAATTTTTGTGAATGAATTCGATAATTTTCTCTACACTTAAATTTGGTGAAATATAAATAGTAACCATTAGAATTATTTGTCCATTTTCTGCTCTACATTTCACTGCACAAATTTCTCCGATACATGACTCATTAAACCCAAATGATTCAGTAGTATTTGATGCTACATCCATTTTTGAAGTGACATAAGTTGTCGTATCTCCCTTATTTTTATATAGCAACTCCACCAGCTTCTGTGATTGTGTCTTTAGAATTTAGCAATACAATGAAAATTTGGAACATCTTTGTTTTCTTCATTATGTATCCAAGTTTCTCTTAAAAGTAATATACACTGCTGGCCACCGTAAATGCAACACCCTGAAGGAAGCATGCAAATAACATGAAATTTACCACATGCATTAGCGGGGGTGAGATATGCAAATGATTAGAATTTCAGCGCAGACACACATCACGCGCGCCTATGGCGCCACCTCAAAGCCTATTTAAAACTTGGAGATTTCAACGATTTCAAGTTCGGCAATTGTGCTTTTCTTGTGGTTTTTTCAAAAAACGATCAGTTATGTCTCGTAGAAAACAGCAATCAGCTTTTGATCAAGTATCCGAGTTCGACAGAGGAAGGATAGTGGCCTAACCGAGAGTGCGGATTATCTTTCAGGGAAAGCGGTAGTCGTGTTCGACGAAACCAAACAACTGTAATGCGGATATGTGACTGTTGGATGCAGGAGGGTACGACGGACAGACGTGGTCGATCGCATCCACCTCAGTGCACCACTTCACGTGAGGACAGGCAAATTGTGCGCATGGCAGTGATGGATCGCTCAGTCACATCACGAACCATAGCGCAGCACATTGAGTCTGTAACGCATCATTCTGTATCTGCGCGCACCATTCGGCGCCGTTTACAGCAGAGTGGTCTGTCCGCAAGACGTCCATTGCTTGGTCTACCCTTGACGCAAAACCACAGACGTCTCCACCGCCAATGGTGCGATGAAAGAAGGATCTGGGTGGCAGAAGGGAATGAAGTTGTCTTTACTGACGAGTCACACATCTATCTGCAACACCACAATGGTCGGATTCGAGCCTGGAGACACCGTGGAGAGAGGATGCTGAACAGCGGCGTTATGCCCCACCACACTGGTCCTGCATCATGTATTATGGTATGGGGTGGTATTGGATATCACTCTCGCTCTCTTCTAGTACCCATTGCCGGTACTTAAACCCTCTAAGTGGATGACCCGCTAATTGAAACTCACTTGGAAAGCGGTCTACTTTTTCAAAGCTAGTGGTAGCGAAAAGGTTTCTGTTTAATTTTGCGAACTTCTTCGAAAGCGCACCACAGTTTTATGCCTTCCCCTCTTAAAACTGCGTGGGGTCCTCTAATGGTTTTGAAGGGGACAATTTTATTGCTTTTTCGGTTTCTGTGTTGTTGGAAAGGGGAGGTTTCTCATTTACAGCTGTTGCCTAGGGCGAATATTGTGTGATGGACATTTTATCCACTTCACGGCCAACAGAAACTTCTCCCAATTTATTGCAAACAGACAAATAAAGGGTAAAAAATAAAGTTTTAAAGAAATGATTCATTCAAAGTTGAAAAAATATTTTTAATATATATAAAAGCAAAAGAAAATTTATTTTTTTCTCCTGTTACTTTTAAGAACTTTAAAAAAATTTAAAAAGAACATTTTTATTTCGGTGTTACAATTTTAACCACAGAAGGTCTCTGTAATCATTGTTGAATATCAGACGAAGAAAACTCAAGAATATTTTCCTGTTATTTTTTTTTAATTATGAGGTAAAAAGTAAAAGAGATTATTTTCTTTATTTAACAAAATTATAATAAATGTAGCATCATTATATATGATGAATAAATTTGTAAAATAAAACTGGGATATCTGCACACACACAATTTATTATATTTTTAATTAACAATAACATAAAAAGTCATTTCAATACTTTTAATGTATGCAAATTTTAATCCTTATCTTTATATTTTTCTGTTGAATGATTTTTTTCGCTATAAATCAACATAACAACTTGCACTGAGAGAAAATCCCCTTCTCTACTTCAGCATTTGAACACATAATGCACATTCAATCAGTGGTGAACACAAGGGAAGGGATTCTTGGGACCAGACCCCTCAAAGCACTTGATTTTTTTCCGATTGATTATAATCTCATACATATATAATAAGTATTATATACACTGGTGTGCAAAAATTAAGGACGAAGTCGAAAAATTAGCATATCTCACGAAGAGGCAGAGCGGACAGAAAGACCAATCAGGAGATTAAGTAAGGTGATGTACGGTAGCACATGCGCAGATATGCAGGAAGACGTAATGGGGGAGTGTCTGAGTAGTATAAAGCATGTTGTCGGTGTAAGATCAGTATTTCTGGCAAAGAGATTGCACGCCGTATAGCAGTTAAAATCACACCGAGTTGCTGCCTCAGCGAGAAATGGCGAATAATCAATCTGTTAGACTACATCTAGATGCTTTTACCCGAGGTCGAATCATTGGGAAGATGGAGGAACGCCGCAGTGTGACAAGTGTGGCTGCAGAGTTCGGAATTGCTCACAGCATCGTTTCACGACTTTGGAGACAATTTCAAACTACAGGAACAGCTATCCGGGGGGTTCAGTAGTGGTCGTTCACGAGGAACCACACCCGCAGATGACCGGTACATTGTCTTACAGGCCAGAAGAAACAGGCGGCAGACAGCGGGAGAAATCGCTAGACACACGACACAGGCGACTGGACGACCGATATCGCGTTTTACCGTGGCCAGAAGACTGCACGGTGGTGGTCTGTTTGCACGACGCCCTGTACGGTGTGTATCTTTAACGCCTGCCCATCGGAGAAGGCGTTCTCTGTGGTGCCGGGAACACCGGAATTGGAGAGACAATGAATGGGGACGAGTACTCTTTACAGATGAGAGCAGATTCAGTTTGAGTAGCGATTCTCATCGCATACTCATCTGGAGAGAGCGGGGAAGCCGCAATCATCCCTCGAACATCATTGAAAGGGACAGGTATGGAGGTCGCGGTGTTCTCGTTTGGGGAGGCATCATGCTTGGTAGTCGTACAGACCTTCACATCTTCGACGCAGGTTCAGTCAACGGGACCCGTTATTGTAACGAGATTCTTCTTCCATATGTGCGTCTTTTTAGAGGCGCTATGGGTCTGCAGTTCCTTTTCATGGACGACAATGCACCATGTCATCGCACAGTAGCTGTCGAACAGCTCTTAGAGAGTGAGGATATTGAACGTATGGGGATTGGCCGGCACAATCTCCGGATCTCAATCCCATCGAGCAGCATGTATGGGATTTTCTAGGCAGACGCTTGGCAGCTCGCGTACCTTAAAACCAGTAACGATTCGGGAACTTCGATTGGCGCTGCAAGACGAATGGGCAGCAATGCCTCAACAACTCATTGACACCCTCATTCTCAGCATGGGCAGACGCTGTGAAACCTGCCTAGCAGTCAGGGGAGATCATATCCCCTACTAAAGACCGGATGTTTCTTGCTGGACACCCATCACAGGGATGTTTCGGCCTTCAGTCGCATTGCGCTCCATGCTACTTTTTCAATCAAGCTTCTTTTTATCCCTCTGATTTCTCTTTTAGTAAGTGTTCCTTACATATTACACATGTCCTTACGTATTGGGGATCTTACGGTATTAAATGTGTTGATTTGGAAAGCTTTTGTACAAAGTTATATTGAAAAAACCGTCTCGTCCTTAATTTTTTTTACCAGTGTATATAATAAGTATTATATATATACATAGTTTGTACAGTAAGTAACTGTAATTAATAATTAATTTTATTAATGCTAATTATTCATTCAATAATTAATTTTTTAATGTTTTTTGTTCCCGAAAATCAAAAGAATGTGTTAGGTGGCGAATTGGAGTATAGGAGAATAGTGGACTTTGACCCTGGACCCCCTCCTTGAAAAGTTCCTGTTTGCGCTGCTGCATTCAATCAATAAAAAATATATTTTCTTAACAGTGTGCTGGCGAAAGTGTTTCTAACCATTTTCTATTCAAATTTAATTTTTAATCTTTCCGTTCCTTTAGTATTTCATCCTTTAAATGCATATTCGCACATATCTATAAATGGTAACTATATCTTTCTATTCAGTTATTGCAAAAATGTATTGCCAATTAATTTTGTCTTTTAAAACAATTTACATAAGTACAATTAGCTGATAATTAATAATATAAGTAATTTTATAAGCAAAAAATTTTAACACTTAGAAATGTATCCTTAATTCCAGTACTAGAACTCTACAAATTGTTATTTTATTCTTAAATATTAACACAGTAATAATTCATAATCATCATCATAACTCGTTCTATATTGCAAAAAATCCCTACCTTTTGCTTCTGAAATACTATTATATTAAAAAAATTTTTGTGTAGTTTTAGAAAAAAAATTACACCTGTGGAAAAAACGGATCATAAGTTTTGGTTTTTAAATAATTTTCTCGTAAGTATAAAGAATTTTTCTAAAGGCATAACAATAGCTTAAATATAAAAAAAAATCGGGGAAGGGAGTGCATTTTTTAAGGATCATATACTTGGAAAACTTGCTCCAGAATTTTTGATCTGAAAACCAATTAGGTTTCAAGAAATTTTAATTTTCTGAGTTTTGATTTTAGTTTCGGTTTCATTTTAAAGCATTTTTGCATTCCTAGATTTAATTAATTAAAAATATTTTTTTAACACAATCCATTATTTCGGCTGAAATGGCCATTAACTGCAATTTTAATTTCTAAAATCATTTCTGTTTGCTCATGTTTTTAAGTTTTTGAGTTTTCTCACACATTTACTTAATTAAGATTGATTTAAAGACCAATATATTTTTTGCCGCATAGTTTATTTAATTTAAAAGCTCTTTACTTTGTTTTCATTAATTTTGTTTTCCTTTTGAAAAATGCCATGACCAAAATGTACGCAGTCTACTGTGAGAAATAATACTTAAAAGGGATGGAATACGACTGAAAATGGTAAATCTCTAAAATCCAGCTTTCAGGTGATATTACAATTAGACTACAGAAAACAAATGTTGCAGAATGAACTAACTATTTCCCTGATGTACCACAAACTACATTATAATAAATATATTGTAGTACTACTTTACAGTATTTTAAAGTCATGCAACAAAAACTTAAACTTGCTTAACTGCCACGAAGGGGAACTGAGAAAAAAATAGATATTATTTACAAACTTGGTGATTTCTGGATTACGTTTGTATCACTACTATTTTCTGTATAAATATTTTGCATTTAAAACTCTTGTGAATATATAAGGTTCTGATAAAACTGAATAATTGATCAAATTAACAATTGTTATCAATATTATGTCGAAGAATATTTTGAATTAAAAAAGATATTTTCAGTCATATTTATATATATTTCAAGTAGAATTTTCATGTAGAACATAAGTTGGATAGTAACATATAAAAAAAATTAAAGCTTTACATGCATAGGAATTTTTTTTATGCCTTTACAAATTTTAAATGTGTTTTTCTCAGATTTTTAATTTTGAAGATGAGAGTGTTTTCTAATCCCTAAGGCGTTTTTCCTGTACAAGATAGAGTCTTGAAATATCTTGTAAATATTCCCTAACATATGTTCTATAAAAGTTCAAATGGATTTAGGTCTGAGAGCTCTAGCTATTTTTTAAAAATATCTTAATGTAATATTAAAAAAAATGTGTTTTTCCAGGTTCAGCCATAAAAATAATTATTAAAATTCAACAAAGAGATATATTTTAAATTTTATACCTTTTGTTTGCAATAATCTAAGAAATAAACATCACTTACAATAATTAAATATTTTTAATAATTTAGCATTTTAGAAAGGTTTTAAAAACTTCAAAACTGTTCAATGCTTTAAAATTGTGAAATAATGGCTTCTCAAACTAACCTATTGTTTTCAGAATCAATATAATAGTATAATCTGAATATAAAACAAAAATTAATTTTACTGTGACAAAACTGTTTACGACGTCTACTCATACTGTAAAAAGAATGAAAGATAAATATGTAACATAGTGGCAGTCAAAAACACATTCATAATAAGTAAAAATTCTGTCCCGCTACTAATTCCAATGCATTTTCCAAACTGTAGCTAAAAACAATTATATGTTTATTAGGCCAGAAATTATTTATATTTAGATATATTTTTCCTTATTAAGTACATAATGAATAATGGCAAGATAATTTGTAAAATACTGAAAGATTTTAATGAAGAAAAAAGCCAGACATAATTTTAGATAGTTAGAAATTTAATTATAAAATACACAAATATGCATGTTTTAAAAGAAATAAGTTGGCTAAGAAAATGAAATTTACTAAAAATTTCCTGAATAAAGTAAATCAGATTTCATCCTCAAATACATATAATTGTAAGAAAATGTTTTATTCAATTTACAATCAATTACAAATAAACTTTTATAAAAAATAATTTTAACAGGTATAAATAGCAAAAAATATCAAAGAAGTATAAGAAAGACACATACATGTCGTTTACAGAAATGCCACAGTGTGATATTTTTCAAAACACGGCACTGCACACAGTCCAACATTACAGTCTTTACATTGAAAACGAGTTTCTCTTCGAATACGTTTTCCATTATCATTTATCTTAAGGTTGCATACCACACATTTTCACGATGTTTTTTTTTTAAGAGTCTTTTAATAGTCTACACTCCTGCAAAGAGAAGTCTGAATTTAAAGCTATAAAAACTTACTATTCCCAACAATGTCATTTATACCTTTATTTTTTGTAATCTATGAATGCGTTAAACTATTAATTTGTTATGGCGACTATATTTAATATTAAATGCGAAAAAAAACGAATAAATTTCAAACTGAAATTTAAATTGAATGTTTCAAAAACTGTCATCGATATTCTCATAACTTTTCCATATTGTCGTTTTAGCATCTCACACATCTATCTTCTATGTAAAAGTCTATTACAAGTTCATTAAATGTTTCAGCATATTTTTAAACATAACATGCAGTTTTCAACCAAATTGTGAGGCTCCGGTAGCTTAATGGTCAAGGTAACGGACTCGTAGCTGGCGTGTCATGAGTTCTACCCCAGTACCACTGAAGATCTGCCGTGTAGGGGAACGATGCTCAAGCGTCGTCCTCGTCACTTGACCATGGTTTAAAATTACGAGGTCCGTCGCCGAGTGAGTGAATATTAACGTCGCACTGTTCAGCTACACGAAGGTATTTGGTGATGGACCTCGTAATTTCGAAGCATGGTCAAGTGATGAGCGCGACACCTGAGCTGGCCCCTCTCTCCTAACTACCACACTTTCCCAACGGAGGAGGTTTGAGCTCTCTACAGATTTAACGTGCATCGCCCCCCTACACGGCGGGTCTTTTATGGCACTGAGCTCGAACTCGTGGCATGCCAACCATGATCCGATACCTTGACCACTTGGCTACCCCAGCCACAGGTCCGTCGCCAAAAGCCGTTGAGTAGAGAAGAGAGAGAGCGACGTTAATATTCCCTAACTTAATTAAATAATATGAAATTTAAGGAATACATGAAAAAATATTAGAAGTGGAATACCTATATATGTATTAAAAATTTAATCTAAATATATTTTTCTAAATATCCAAAGAATTATTAGTATTTATGGTAAATATATATTTTTCAACTGAGTATGTGAGACACGCATAAATATCTTTTTCGAAATTCAAATGCAGAATTTCAGTGCAGCTAATATAAAATTCCTAGTTTTGCATGGTTAAGATTATAAAAATGTCCAAATTTTAATAACCTTTTCTTCAAACAACCACTAATGGAACATAAATGATGAGGGAATTTGCATAAATAGATATTTCTTTAACTTTTTAATTTAAAAAGAATCTTTATATTTATTTATATGCGCAAATGTTAACTGTAAATTTGTCCAGATGCTTTTGATTACTCTTTATTTGAAGATTCAAGTTTAAAAATATAAGCTTGTAGTTTACGTTCTCTTTGAATGAAATTAATGTTCAGACATTTAACATTCAAATATTCGTTATCTGAACAATACAAAACTAGGGATTCTATGTCAGATGCCCTGAATACCTGGCTTTAAAATTATAAAAAACTAAAAGATTTAAATAGGGTTTTTTTAGCAACGTGTAAAAATTTTTAGAAAATAATGTAATACAGAAGCTTAAAATTATTCATGTTTAGAAGTGTCCAAAATTTTAAAAGATTTTAAATTTTGAACCTTTTTCTTTCTGTTAATTTTTGACACATAACGAAATAATCCTTTTTAAAAAAAAATCCCTGAAAGTATTGATTAAAATAAGAAAAATGAAGCAGTAAATTATCCTCAATGTTTTAATATATACTTTGAATTTAAATACTATAGATATTTTTTAAAAATTTAGACATACATTATAAAAACTTAATTCCATGCGCGACCACACGTGGCACGCATTGTCCAAAGGTTTTTTGTCAATCACCAGATTGAATTGCTTCCCTGGCTGGCTCGCTCTCCGGATCTTTCGCCGAAAGAAAACATGTGGTCCATGGTTGCTCAACGATTGACTCAGATTACATCCCCAGCTGCCACACCAGATCAACTTTGGCAACGTGTGGAAGCTGCTTGGTCTGCTGTACCCCAAGAACACATCCAAAGTTTCTTTGAATCGATACCGAGGCGTGTGGCAGCGGTGATCTCCAACAATGGCGGTTACTGTGGCTACTGATTCTGGCAGGAACCACACTTCACAAAAGTCTATAAATTTAATCATTTGATACTTGGTCAACATGTTATCTACAAAATAAATTTTGTTGTGCTATCTCTTGTCTTTCTTAGTGTTGCATTTACGGTGGCCAGCAGTGTAGTTTACATGTTGTATAACACTGAAATCGAGATCCATCGCAAGAGCACGTAAACTATGACAATTCAAATAATACATTGATATTCCCTTTTTTGTGGAAATGAAGTTTATGAAGATATCTGTGATTTTGTTTTAATATTGTTTTGTGATAACTTTTTAAATTTATTTTGTAGATCTCTAAGAGATGTAGATTCTCTTAGGCGATGGAAGAATTTTGGATCGGAATTTTCCGTAACACTGTAAAGTTGCTCTTGATAACGCAACATGTACCAATTGTTGAAAATGTGTTTTCTCATTCTTATAACAAGTCTTGAAGGATTTTACATTGTAACGGAAAATTCCGATCCATTATTATATTACGAGCGTTATAAACCCGAGTGTAACAATGCTTGGCTTTTTAAAACGCATCCATTCAAGTTCACTCTCCAGAAAAACGCGCCTAAAGAAGTTACCACTTCAAAAATGTAAATAATAAATATGACTTTCTCTTTAAGCGCAAAATAAACGAGCCGCTACAAAGTACTGTGCCTTATGACTCGAATAAAACTGAGTATGTTGGTCAAATCTGAAAGAGCATAGGTACTAGATTCCGTAAATCAAAACTTGCAAAAAATGTTATATTGTAAAACTATAAGTGGGGAAGAAAATCACCTGATAGATAAATTTATAGACAAACTCACACACTTTTATTGATATATTATGCGGTAAACTAAAGTTCCAGATATAATATGCGTGAATCCTTATGGGCTATTATTATGACTTTTGCTTGGTTGGATTTACCATGCAAAGTAATTATCAGAAGGCAAAAACCATTGAGATTACTTTATGCTAACATTTAAGTGTTGCGTCTATGACTGTTATGTACAAGGTGCATAGGAAAGTCGTCCCTTTAACCTGAAGGTGTCGTTCTCGTTCCTTGCCCATGGTTCAAAATACGAGGTCCGTCACCAAATGCCCACGTGTAGCTGAACAGTGCAACTTTAATATTCACTCACTTAACCTGAAAATAATTTTGAAGAGAGAGAGCTGCAACTATGCAAGTGGGGTCACGATATAGTAAAGCGACTTCACCCAACCTAATACATACGACAGAAGCACCGTAATGGCGAAATTTGGAAAAAAAGGCATTGTAAATCGAAAATGAAAACATATAGAGCAAATTTTCTAAAAAGCTTTACAGCATCATTTAATTAGAACGAAACAATATTTGGTCCACACGAATAAAACAAATTGTTACATAGATACCTAAAAATGATAACAGATTTTTGCCCATCACTGTTTGGTTGAACGAGCCACCGTTTCAACGTATTAGACTAATAAGTCGAAACAATATCGACTAACGGGCGATGGAAAATCTTTCATGGGGGGCTATCCTCAAGACACCGATTTGGTTCATTAACGCGTAATGCGGTATCTGGAAGGATCGCTTACTAGGACCTGTGCTCTACGAAAATACTTTAAAAAGCTCAGAGGTACCTACAACTTTTACAGGATATCACATCTGTCATTGTAAATGACATTCCTTTTCCCGCACTGCGGTCCTTTTGGTTGCAACAGGACTGTGACCCTAAACACCACATAGCTGGAGTGCGAAACTTTCTCAAGGATTGTTCTGGATAACAAATTATCAGGTATGGTGGTAGCATTGAATCCATGATTCTCTATGATCAAAGGACTTCACTCCTTTCTATTTCTTCTTGTGGGGTTACGTAAGAATAATTTTTCACCTTGCATGCTCCGAAATGTGCATGCAAAATGAATATTGATGTGTATCGGGAGCAATTGGAAAATCTTCAAACGTACTCGACATAAATTTGTTATCACTTAGCGCCAGTTTGCCTTCGCGGTTTGTGTGTGTGATGTTATCAAACAATATCGATGAAGTATAGGTATTTTATGCAATAAATTGTGCGTACTTTTTTATTCCTATTGCTATTCCTTTAAAATGTTTGCACAAAATGGAGTGCATTGATTTCGGACATATTACGGCATAAAAGCACATTTTATCTTATCGGTGTGGACCAAATGTTGTTTCGTACTAATTAATAGGTGCTATAAAACTTTTCAATTAGAAATTTTGGTTCATTTCTTTTTCCTATCATATACACTCAGGATGGATGCAGTAAAACTTCCTTTTCAGAGAATTATCTTCACCTAAACTGTTGAGAAAGTGTTTCAGTGGGAAACTCAGAATTCAAATCAGTCTTTTAACACTACGATTTAGAAGTACGCCTCAAAACATGAGGATTTTCCCAAACTATAGTTGATATTGCTGTAAAAAGCTGATATACGTATAAGAGAAAGTAGTTATCTCAAATTTGTTATGTTTAAATTATAATTATGAAGTTTTATTCTCAGTTACAGATGATGGTTCGTGTAGAATTCTACATTGGTTATCGACCATCAAACAACAACACGATCTTATGCTACGAGATTCCTGTTCTTGTTACGTAAGTATGGCTACTGAAAATATGCGTATAGTATTTGTCAGATACTAATTTTTGCTGAAATATATTATGTTAGAATTTTTTGGTTAAGAATTGTGTCAAAATTTCTGCAGAGAAATTAAATTTTGGATACATTTCTGCAGTTTAGATTTCACATCTAAGAAATGAAAGTTTTTACCTGATGCAATTTAAAAACGAATACTTCCTTTTTTTTAAAATATATTTGAAATAATAATTTATTCTTTTTACAACAAATAGCATTATAGGTATAAGAACTTAGTACTCGATTTGTTGCTGTATTTAAATATATACACACTAGTGTAGTACTATGTGTAAAACACTTAAGCAACTTTTCATACTGTACCGAAATGAAAGAGATATTCAACAAAAGTTTTCATCTCTTTATAAAAGCCAAATTTAGAAAGAAATAAAAAATTTGCTAGACTCGTTCCCAAGATATTCATCCCCCCAATAAAATTTTCTTGTCACCCCCATTTTCAACCTGAATCATTTTACTGCTTTGTGAACTTATACTTCATACTTTAAATTCAACTCGATCTAATACAAGTAACCATAGATTTTTATCAGAAGCTGAGATGAAATAGTGGGTAAATTTTATAAATGAAACAGGGTTTCTGGGTATCATTATCGGTAAAATATATTCTGCTGAGTTAACAAACAGTAGTTTTCGCGATTTTTCCATAAAGAATCAACAGTAAGATATTTGAAAGAAGTATAATTCTTGTTTACTTTCATTAAAGACATGATGTGTAACTAAATAATTATAATGATATGCTTAATTTTCATGTTTGTAGGTCTGATTCCTGATGGAAAAGCTGAGTTACTTTACCAGATATTCAAAACCGGGTTTGAAATTCCTACAAAATCAAGTACTGCTTCGTTGCATTTCCTTTTGTAGACTTTTTGGAAGCTTGTGGTTTACCAAGACAATTTCGTTATATATTAATTATGTGGGAAAAAGATGTCTTAAAGCCTCATCACTTGAATAAATTTCAATGAATTTTAGACTATTCCATTTGATAAAATGATATCCTCTTAACAAATTTTAAAAAAATGTAGGTAAATTTTGAATCATTTAACATTTTTTAAAACATTTTATGCTGTTTTTGTTTTAAAATTTCTGAAAGCTGAAAATGGAGTACATCGAACACCTAGATAGAAAATTACTGACTTAAAACATTCTTTTTAAAAATGAAGAATTTGAACCTTTTTATAAGATAAAATCAAAATAAAAAGGGAAGAAAAGTAAGAGAACTGTTTTACATTATATATGTCGTACAACTGTATTGAGAGACTCATTTTTTTAGTTTAGATGAGCCGTTCAAGCAATCATTCTTATGTATCACAATTGTTTCCGTACTTCTTTGTCGAAAACAAATATCACCCTATGTCGAAAACAAATTTATTTTAAGTTTCTCCAGTTCTTCTAGAGATATTCAACCAAAAGTGCAAATGCTCTCAGTTTTTAACACGTACATGTATGTTGCTTCTATAAAACGGAAAATTTATTCAAGAAAAATTCAAAAATATTAGTTTCTTCGAGAATTTTATACATTAAATACTTAAATGTTTTAAAGGAAAAATGAGTATTTGTTATATAAACGTAAAAAAATATTTTCGTATTTACACGCTTTTAAGGTATTTTCGGAATTTCTGACGATAAACTGGTTTATATATTACTTTTTACATAATAAAACGCTCTTCTGTTTTATATTATAAGGTGACAAACCATCCTCGTTTATAGGTTCTGTCCTTCCTCAAAAAGTAATCACCTACTTATCCTCCTTTTCAATATTTTAATACAGATCTGTTAAACTCTGAATTCAGAGACGAACCAAATATGTTTCCAATATGTCGAAGAATGGTCTGAAACAAATATCACAGGAAATGAGTTTTCAATGGTATTTTATGACTTCACCGCAAGTAAATTGGGCAGATATAGAAAACTGTGTTGAGTTTTTATCAGAAGAAATGCTCGATATTAAAATCGATGACAATGGTCTGTTTGAAGAAGAAAGACGACAGAGAATGCATAGTTAAATTCTAATAAATTAGAATAATTGGGAAATAAACATGCTGAAATTGATAAAAGATGGGTGAAAATACTTAAACCATTTAAAAAATGAACACATTCCATATGAATACATTGTACTGCCCTGGAACTAATGTAGCAATTGAAGGAGTTTTTTCAGTTAATAATGATTTTTGGACAAGTGAGAAATCAAGATTGAATGTTAATATATTAGCTACAGTGCTTACCGTAAAATTCAGTATGAAGGATATTTTTTGCTCCAAAATTTCCAATGTAAAGGGTCTTTTTTTAGAGGTATAGAACTTAAAATTGCAATAAAACAACGATGTATTATTCGATTGACATGATTTTTTTTATTCGAAAGATAATCTTGTGGCATTACATTTTAAATATGATTTCTGGCATATGATTGCCACGGCTGGCTCGGATGTAGTCGAATCTGAACGTCCAATTTTCGATGACGTTTTCCAACATTTGTGGCCGTATATCGGCAATAACACGGCGAATGTTGTCTTCCAAATGGTCAAGCGTTTGTGGCTTATCCGCATAGACCAATGACTTTACATAGCCCCACAGAAAATAGTCTAGCGGTGTTAAATCACAAGATCTTGGAGGCCAATTCACAGGTAAAAAACGTGAAATTAGGCGGTCACCAAACGTGTCTTTCAATAAATCGATTGTGGCACGAGCTGTGTGACATGTTGCGCCGTCTTGTTGGAACCACAACTCCTGGACATCATGATTGTTCAATTCAGGAATGAAAAAGTTAGTAATCATGGCTCTATACCGATCACCATTGACTGTAACGTTGTGGCCTTCATTGTTTTTGAAGAAGTACGGCCCAATGATTCCACCAGCCCATAAAGCGCACCAAACAGTCAGTTTTTCTGGATGTAACGATGTTTCGACATACACTTGTGGATTAGCTTCACTCCAAATGCGGCAGTTTTGTTTGTTGACGTAGCCATTCAACCAGAAGTGCGCTTCATCGCTAAACAAAATTCGCTTATGAAAATCGGGAACAACGGCAATCTCGTTTTGGGCCCATTCGACGAATCTCTATGAGGCGTTAGTCTATTCATGATGAATTGCCAAACCAAACTGAGAATAAATCACTTGACAGCTGTTAAATAGGTCGCCATCTTGGAAAGTAATGCCAACTTAAATTTCTATACCTGGAAAAAAACACTCTTTATTAGAAAATATATGTCGACAAAAAATCATTCAGTGGAAAAATACTCGTTAAAGTAAATAGTTAAAAGTGTTATTAGCGTAATTTTTTGTTTGAATTAATAAAATGTTTCAGACATTCACGTTGTAATATTTTCTCAAATTTTTCATCCTTCTTTTCATTGTAAAAAAACCTGACACCTTATATATAAGTACTTGTATTCCAAAATTATTGTAATTAGCTAGAAAAGAAGAAAATATTTTTTATAGAACATATTTTGGGTTCCTCACTGAGTTTAAATTTTTGAATGAGAATACTTGAAAGACGTCTTAAGAAATTCTCAATACCATTCGAATGTTAAAATCTGGTTTTCTTTCTTTTCTTTTTTGGAGCCGTAACTTTTCAGAATTTCAAAAGAAAATTGCCTAAATTAAGTGATAGGAAGCATTAATAATGTACGCACAAAACTGCAGCAACAGATATATATATATATATATAATTAAATTTCTTTGGTCAGATGTCAAGAGAATATTTGGTTTCCATTACAAAGAAACGCATAAAAGTTCTCTGACATTGTTATAGCAATGCTCACATTCCTTACACCTATTTTTCTAACCAGGGCAGGATTTGGATAACTGCAACATGAACTAGTGCCCAAGAAGTTAAATAATAAAAAAGGTATTTGTTTGTTTGTTTGTTTACGGCAGCTTTCGATGTATATTAATTAAACTACATTATACATAGGTCGAATAAATGTTTGGAATGGCTCAAACAACATTCGTATTTCTAAATTTCATAAATTTGTGGGGTTACCTATATATGAACCACTCATACAAATCCCCCCATTAAAGAAAAAATTCTTCATATCTCCTCCCACTTTCAACTTGAAGCAAACAATTTTCCCCATCAGCACTTTTTTCTGATGAAGCTTTGGTATGTATTTGTTGTCGGCCCAATTATCATTTACGGAACAGGAGTTTGGGGTGGGTCTCTGAAAGGGGCGTAGCTACCACCGTATCAATGATACGGGGCTCCCTAAAACATAGAAGCAAAACATGGCCTATGTTAAGGAGCTCTTAGAAAAGCCCCCCAAAAGAACTTTGATACAGGCCCTATTCGGGTCTAGCACGCCATTGTGTGGTCTCTGACCTCCACTCAAATTCAAAAACTGATATCCATCCAAAGGATTTGCATTTTAAAAATCACCATGGCTTAAAAGACCTCCCCAACTGATGCAAATTTTATTCCGGTATTCCTCTTACTCATATTATTTCCGTTATCTCTTTTAAGTTCCAAAGGAACAACAAGCAAGATATCTTCTAAGGTTTCACACAACACACACACATTCCATCTCTAAATTCGATTCAACACTATCTCTTCGTACTCTCCGTCGAAGAGGGAAATTTACACTGACGATTCCAGAATTGGTTCTGAGAATGGTTTCTCAGCAGGGGCGTAGCTACCGCCGTATCAGTGATACGGGCCCCCAAGCTACAGGAGCTCCAGCATGTGAAACTACAGTCCCACTAACAGGGTTGTCATATGTAAAAAAAAAAGGCTCCGAAGGAATTTTGATACAAGACCCACTCATAACTAGCTACGCCAGAGTTTCTTAAGTGTACTTTCTACGGTGACTTCTTTAATTTCAAGATTAATAACTATGATATTGTTTCTTTAGGCAGTGTTTTCCGCTATCAGAGTGCATTTCTTGTCAGCTCAAGGTAATATAAAAAGTAAAATTTGCACTAACTTGTTCTCTATCTTCTAATCCAATAACCATGCTAACAACTCTAGATATCGTCACTCTATATTAAACACACGCTTTCTCAAAATAAACATTTTTCTCAACTTATACTGGACGGAAGCTCACAATAATATCTGTTCAGTCTATAATTGTATTTATTTTTTGTCGTGAAGGCCATCCACCGACTGAGCACCTCCGCCAGTGTTTCGATGTAACCCTCCGCAACAGTTCTGATTGTAGCTTCCATCTTGGAACAGTGTGCGAATAGCACCGTCTCGAAATAAAAGCAAATTACAGTCCAATAGTAGCATCGCTCTTGAAATAACTCGAACCAGAGTTCTCTAACGAACATTTGTTTAACACAACACTATTCAATATCCCTTTTAATGATTTTGCAGACTTTTGAAGATTAAAAAAAACTGTCCTCGGGGATGAGGTCTTTGCTGACCAACTTCTCTGCCTCGCCCTTTTCTAAATAATTATTATTGATATCCACTACACTGGATTTCCTGCTGAAATGATAGCCAAAGTCAGCAAAGGGTCAAACTGTTTATTAGAAACCCCGATATTTATCTCTCCCTCCTATTTCTAAGTAACTTTTTTTTCTAGCTAATCATGTCATTTACCCTGCTAATCTTCATATATAGGCTGAAGTTACTTTCCATTCCTAATTGTTTGTGCGGTTCTCCCGAGCATACTAATAACTTTTCATTGCCTATTTGAGGCCGAATTTCATCTAATAAGATCTAGTCACAGGTAGATATTCCTTCATAGTTATATAATACTTTTTCCAACAATGATTCGTAAATTAGTTCCTGTTTCCATATTTTGTAACCTATTTGCAACAGACTGATGAAATTTTGACTCCCCACCCCTGCCCTCTTTTACTGTTTTTAATACAGTATTTCTCCTGTTCGTGTATTGTTTCCTGTCAATCCCAGAGGACTGTTTGGTAACTTTAAACCTTCTGATTGAAGTCGAGCCTTCCAAGTAAATAAATTCAAATGACGAAAAAGAGCTGACAAGTGGCTGAAATTTGTTCATCGCATTGTAGTGATGTGCAGTAAATTAAAAACCGAATGCCTATCAGGTACCATTACTATACGGTCCTTCTGGTACCAGAGCAGCAGCAACATTTTCTATGTGAACATTCAAATGTAAAGATTGCAATTTTTGGTCGTTTGTTGAATATTCATTGCATTTTGTCTGTTGTAATGCCGAATACTGTACTTGGATATTATAAAGCAATTTCGTAATTATGGTAGCACTAGAGTTATTCAAAACTAAGTAAACCACAATTTTTTTAAAAAAATTACTTAAACTAAAGAAAAATAATAAAGAATTAACAAAGTGCAACAGATCCAAGAACGCCCCCTAGTGGACTAAAAGTGACTCCTTTTCTGAAGCTAGCTGCAGCTAGGCCGTTTTGAAAGCAAGCATGTAACTTGGTATTTTATCTTTTTCCTGTATTTTCTGTGAGGTGATCAGTGCCGATTTAAGCTCATTTCGGATCCTGGGCGCAGAAGATCTACAGAACCTCTTGGCACAGGAGGAGCGAAATTTATAACCATAAAATCTGGTTAAGTCCAGCACCTCCAGACCCCTGGGTGCCCACCCCAATGTATAAACCGGCCCTGGCGGAGATGTATGAGAATAAATGTAAATACATAAGCTAGCCGTATCATCACTGCCACACAAAAGGGGAAAGAAATTAATTATTTCAAAAAACATTTTTGTCTCTTTCTGCTTTTATTTTGTACAAGGAAAACTCTCAGTTTTAATTATTTTTTAATAATGAGTAAAACAAAAAAAAAGTCTATGGTTTTACAATTTTTTTAAAGAAGTTTTAACTTTAAAAATCGACTCACACATCAGAAGCAATTTCGTTCAAACGTTCTCATTTCGCCAAATTTTTTTAAATCTTTTAAAATAATTAGCGGTAGCATTTTTATTCAATTGAACTGAATTTTTTACTATTCCCCCCAAATAAAATCATGCTTTTATCCCCCCCAAAAAGCTAAGAATTTTTTTGAAAATATGGATGGATAGAGAGAGAGGTGAGTGAATGTGGAAATAGCGAATTAAAGTCAAATTGCACCAATACAGATGGATCGAATCTGTAAAATAGCAAATAAAAAGAAAGAAAATGAAGCAATATATCTTACTACAAAAAAACCGCTATGTGTCCCTGAAAATAATTCGCCAACGAAACGACAAAATAAAATACTCTGTAGAAAATGACGCATGGTAGAGGATTTGGACATATGTTTATAAAGGGAGTTTTGAGAACCACATAAAGGCTCATAAGACTATCTGTAGGACTTTGCTTTGAAAATGCTGCTACCTTGCCTTTATATTATACTCTTTATGAACTTTCAATAAAAATTAGAAAGGCATGGCAGATTAAAAAGGCCTACACTAAGTAAGAAATTAACAATGTAACAAGTAGGAAAAGTAATTAAAAAACTATCAAAAAAGGTTCCTTAAAATAATTAATAATGGAGGGTACGTCAAACAAAGAAATTGAGCATTTGTTGTCTGACCAAGAATTACTTTTGCAATTGACGGATTTCGGGGTGGTAGGGTATACGATGATAACGATTTACCCATGGGGGCTAACAGTGCAAATTCGGCCTTGATTTTATATTTAATACTATATTCAACAATTGCAGTTATTTTGTTACATAATTCACGCAGTTTAGCGCTGCCATCTATAGTATATATGTGTGTGTGTGTATTTAATCAAATAAAAATCTCTCTTACTTTTTTAGAGTGAGTGAGTTAATATTAACGTCGCACTGTTCAGCTACACGAGGGCTTTTGGCGACGGACCACGTAATTTTGAACCATGGTCAACTTACTTTTTTAGAGCATCATATTTTAAGCGATGTGTAAGTGCATCGCAAGATATTTTTTTTACAAAAAAAGTACGAAAACCTATTTAAGATTATGAAACCTTGTCACAATAAAGAAAATTATATGTATGACGTCAAGGAAATGTGTCAAATCTATTGAAATATCTATTGAATCTCTCTCTCGTATTTGCGAAGCGCAGCGTGAGCTTTCGCCACCTAGGACCGACCGGAAATTTGTCGCCTCTCTATTTTAATTATTAGTCAAGAAAATCAGTAAAAGTAAAAAAAGCAGGCTTGAATTTTTTTTTTGATTAAAAATTTACTTATTGTGTTTTTTATTGCAAAATATTTTATACAATTGTCAATATCAATATGTATGTCATGTTCAATTGCCAGAATAGTTAAATTTGTTAGCCTTAACGTAAACATAGTCGAACTGAGATAATTTTTTATTAAGAGCTTAATTTTAGCTTGATGATTTTTTTTTTGGATTTTAGCTGAGAGAAGCTTGTTTCACAACTGACATTACCGATGCCAGATGTTAAGCAAATTTCAACATTATGACAATGTTTGGTAAGTCATCTTCAAGTTTGGACTCGATAATATATTTTAATAAACACACAGAGCCGGACCTAATGAGTTCTTTTTTACTACCTGATCTGTTGCAGCTACGAAAGCTTATAGACGCACGCTCTCAAGTTGGAATTCTTCTTTATTAATCTTGAGGAGCTTGATCTAAGTTAAGTTCGTCTATGCTCAATATCACTTCAGGCCTTAAAAAAGCATATTTTTGCGCAAGATTCTGAAACTGTTGGAATCTTTCTCGAATTTCAGCAGTTACTCTGTCTATTGAAGAAAACATTATTCGCCTCAAGCTATCTTCGTACGATAACTGAACATCTGGGGGTTCAAAAGAAATTTCAAGCTTTTCACATAAACATTTAGCATATATTAAAGCGTCATCCACGAATTCCTCTCGTTTTGCTTCTAATACGGTCAATAAAGCACGCATTTTTTTGGCACATTAATGGATATTTAGTCCCTCATTTTGCACAAAAATTCTGTGTGTGTGTGTGAGCACCATTGACTTCATACAGTACCGGTTGCCAGAAATCTAAGTAACATAAAAACGAATGCGGTTGTGCATAGCGACTAAAACTTCTTGCATCTGTGCGTGTATTAAAGCTTTAACTTGTTTCCATCAGTTTCATCGCGCGGGCACGATTTGGAGTTAGAAATATTTTTTGAATTTTAATATCGCGTTGCTTGCCACCACCCCTTTTTAGTATGCCGCCCGGGGCTATTGACCCCTCTGCACACCCAAGCAACGCCACTGGCGAAATATTTTAATTTCTTAGACGACTTTTACCATTTTACCAATAATTCAGCACTTTGCCCCACCTAATAATAAAAACTTAAATTACTGCCATTAATATATGTTTCTGAAAACAGTATTTACAATTTTTTTATACAATTACTTTATGTTTAACGCAATCGGTAAAAATTAGAATGTGTTTACAACTTTGCGCTCTTGTATGATGGAAGTAGATGAAAGATAATTTACAGAGAAATACCTCCAAGCCATACACCAAATATTTATTACTCAAAAGAAAAAATACAAAAACGAGAGATATTCCACAAACTAATAGCTTAACACATTTTAAAGCAATTAATTGAGCATTCTCTTATAAGCAATTATTACTGAGAACACTCATTCCACAACTTTAAAAGCTTAATACATTTTGAAAGAATTTACTGTGGGTATTATTACAAGCAATTCACACTGTGTAAAAATTGAAATCAGTGAGTAAATATTTATTATTCAACAAAAATAGAATACAAAAATGACAAACATATTCTCCAACATTTATAACATAACACATTTTAAAGCAATTCAGTTAGCACATAATATAAACAATTTACCGAGTGAAAAATTAAAACCTATCACCAAACATTTAACATTCAAAAGAAAATACAAAAACTAATAAAACAACTCTCACGGTTTAATACTTTTCATGATGTCAATTGTTTAGTACTTTTGAACGAAGGTTATAAGTAGAAATCATTGTCAGTAGCGTTCACGGAGTATTGTGGGGAATATTTTATATTTTAAAAAAACACTTCGACGCAAGCGCAAAAGCTTAATCTCCATGCTAACTAGAAATATCAACAAAAAAAATTAAGTTAATTCCTACTTAGGTCAACAAAGAAATTTTTATTTAAATTTAATTTGTGATTTAATATTTAAAAAAACTGTACTAACATCGTCAACTACTACAAGATTAAAAAAAATGTATTAAAACTTTGTAACAAATGGTAATATTTATTACTTATTTATTGTAATGCCTGCCAGATGGCACCACCAGAGAGAGTACTAATTGAGTTTCCCCCTGGCGGGAAACCGGGAAAAGATTGATTAAGCCGGTGAAACTGCTAGTGTACATCGCGCGGGAAATCGTTCCCCACGTGTTCCTGCATTTTATATATTTATCATGTTAATACATTTTACATATTTATCTTAGAGCTGGATAAATGTACCTGTGTGCAGTAAATAAACTATATTTAGCCCTGAGGTGAATAAACTTCATCAAATGATTTATCCATTCATCCCAGCGTGTTAAAACTTCAGTGGATGAATAAAAAGTATTTAATTAACGATTGAAAATATGAACAAGATATGTATACAGTCGACTCTCGATAATTCAAAGTTCGAGGGACCAACGAAAAACTTCGAATTATCAAGAGGGTAGGAAAAAACTCCCACAATACACGAAGTGTAATTTTTTCTTAACACGTTTAAATTTGAAACTATGTAATGTAAAACAGCAATTGTACTAATGTATAAAAATATTTTAAAGTATTTTTAAAAAGTACATATTATGCAGTATAAATATTATACAGAAGTTAAAAGTCCTGTATTAAAAGAATACATTTGTATATTTAAAACAGTTATTATAAGAATACATACTGTACATAATTATTCTTTCTTTCACGAAAAAATCGGTTTAATCTGTTATCGGTTCCCTTAGACACTGTCCCCAACATCATTGGTTCTTGAAGTCAAAGTCCAGTCCGCCTCAAACCCTATTTGGTGCCACATGCCATAAGTCACACAGATGAGTCACAAATCGTCATGTCACTCAGACGCAAAATATACAATCCTACGCATCACTACACAATAGCGGCCCATCGTTTCTGAACACATGTGTAGAAAGGTCACGTGTCTTACGAAAGATATGGACGGTTGACAACAAGTGCGGCCAGTCTATTATCCACTTGTAGAAAGAAAGGAGTAAATGAGTCTTTGACTCAGGAACCGGGAAACAAAAAGAAGCGATGGCAGACAGATGGTCATTAAAGGGGGAAGGTACAGGGAAGACACGCAGAGACAATACAACACAAAACATGTAAGCTTCAACCTGATTGCTACAGAACTCTACAAGATAGTAAGTGTTTGAATTGTCGAGAGCTATATAAGATAATTTTGAATTATGGCGTGTTGTAGTCTGGCGAGCCACAGATTTTGCTTCGAAATATTGAGTGTATACCAAAACGTATTGTTTTAGTCCGAAATATCAAGAAATTTTCTAGGTGCTGAGTATTAGTTGAATTAGCGAGAGGCTCGTATTAACGAATGTTTGCATTAGCGAAAGTCGACAGCATATATATAGTGTGAACTAATTAGGAATTGAAAAATTAAAAGTCTGCTGGTCTATAGAAGGGATTTCAAAGCCCTGCCTTGCGCACACTACAGGACCTCTTAAGTTTTTAAAAAAAGTAATGTGAAAAGGACAACAACAGCATGAAGGCCCAAACTTTCACAGATTCAAAAAAGTTTTATCCTCTTGAGAAATCGAACGGTTTAACAAATTATTTGTTTCAAAAGCTCTTTTTATAAGGATAGTTTTCTCGCATAAAAAAACACAACCTATAGTTAATTTTGCATCTAAAGGCATATTACCTCAACAAAAAAAGCACAAAACTATTTTAAAATTTATGTAAATTTTGTATAAAACCTCTTCTGCTTGTATAAAATTAGTTTTACTTATTAGAAGTTTGAAGTATTTTTTTACGAAAACATTTTAAAACTGTTTAAACGTTTTAACTTTTAAATTCTATTATAAAATTAAACGGTATGTGCTCGAATTCGAGCTCGAATCCATCCTTTTAAAATAATTATAAAAGTTATCGAGATGAAAAACCTTAGAACTTCAAATGAGTCAGGTAAAGACAATAACTTCTAAGCCGGTCCCTAAATCTTCAAACTTCCACGCCATACCGTATTAAAACCATGAAAATCAATTAAATTTGATGTGTAACAATATTTATCTATACAATGGTCCTCAATAGAATGGAAGAAAAATTGTACTATCGTGTTTCCAAAGCTACAGAATGTGAGCAAAAAAATTCACATTTCAACTGGAATAAAAAAAAAAATGTCCAGTTTTTCGTTTGTACTTTTTGCAAATTTGGAAAATAAATTTTAAAAAACCACACAAACTTCTTGCGCACACATGAAAACACATACAAATTAGTATTAAATTATCCATCATTTCTAAATGGAATAATTTATTTAAAAATATCTTTATATATCCACGAGATACTTGATAATATTTCTTCAAAATCTTTGGATAATTTTTTTAGTTTCTAAATATATAATAATAAAAAAAATCCCGAACAGCACTCTATAATGAATATATAAATACTGTGAGAAACTCGAAGTCAAAACATCCTGTGCAGCAGAGTTCTAAATTAAAATATGCTAAGCAATTAGTTAATATATGTAAAATGTTAAATTCATAAGATAAACCACATGTAAAGCTGAAGCAAAAAAAAAGAAAACAGTTCTGTGTCTGTTTATTAAATGTTAAGGTGTATAAATATTGAACTTAGTTATATGATAAAAAATAAGAATTATAAATTTTCAACAAAATTTCAAGCGTTAAGACGATTACATTAAATTATGTATTTCTCTAGCCAAACTATTCATTTTTACCAATTGAAAGCGCAATAAATAAATAGCATCACTAATATCGGATTCCAATTTTGCCTGAGGCATTGTATCATCGTTAACAAGACGCTGAAGCTGGTCTGCTTTAGACATTGATTGGTGTATCTCATAAAAATTGAAAACGTGATTCAATATATTGATATCCTTCTTACCCATATGATAAGCACTAAGCATAGCATTTCCGGCAGAAACGCATGCATCTATTATTGCAGGATTATCATTTGTGTACTCAACAATAGATTCGCAAAATTTTTTCCAATCATCAAACGCAAAATTTTCAGAAAAAAATTTATCCAACTGTATAACTATGTCAGATACATCATCCATCTGAAAAGATTTTTTTAAATCTATCCACAAAATCGAACTTCTAGAACTGAAAGATTTGTCTCTGTTTTCAACAGATATTTCAGAATGGAATTGCCTCATAATTTGTTCGACATTTTTATGTTTCTTAAGACATTGAGATAAAGTAGAAAGCAGGAGCTTCGTAGCAAATGCGTCCCTTTCCATTATTTTTTTAAATTTTGTAATATAATCATGCACATTGACAGCTTGATCAGCAGAAGTTTTGGTACTAGCGACATCTGTGAGAAGTGTTGCAATACCAGCAATTAATGTCACTCCTGGAACATATTGAGCCACTCTGGAACATGCATTAATACTTTTCAACGCAGCATTGGTTTGATTAAAACCTAACTGATCATGATGAACTTTCATCTTTAAATTTTCCAATTCAGTAATTATACGTTGTCTGTTTTCTTTCCAATCTAAATAATTCGTCGGAAAAAAGCTCCATTCTGCTTTACATATTCTAACATTATCATAAATCTGATCAATTTTCTGACTATCTAGATTGAATCTACTCTTCGATCGATTTTTCAAACCCTGAATGTCTGTTTTAGGTCTAGCGCCAGTATTATTTGTGTCAGATAATGAAGATTTCTTCTCAGCAGAACCTTCATTTTTATTATACTTAATTAATGTAACAGATGAATTATCATAAAGACGACCATTTAAATTTTCCAATTTTCCATTGGTCATTCCATTACATTTGTTTTCGTAATGCCTAGTCGGTGTTGCCTGATTACGTCTTCTACCATAATCTGTAAAGCAAGGCTTTGGTTTTGGAACAACTTCCTTGTCCTTTTCAGGGCATTGTATATTATGTTGTGATATATCCTTAATTTCTGAAGAATGATATTGCTTACATTTTGCTGTTAAAGTAGAACCGTGATTTTCTCGACTGCCGAAAGAGATTACTGCATGAGTTGGTTCAACATTTGCTTCGACTTGTACCGCTCTGTGAATTAAGAAATAAAAAAAAATTAGACAGTAAAATGTTAAAATTATTTTATGATACACAGGGTATATTTCAAATGATGGTCCCAGTTAAAAGTGGGTCACTACGAAAGGTTTTTGTAAATGGAATGTATGGGGAGGGGATAAACTGCGATCACTTAATTAAGCCATACTTCTTAAAAAATCGTCTAAAGGGCAGAAATAACCCTCCTTCCTGTAAAAAACACTGTCAATTTTATTATGAGATGTGCCTGGAAATCAGCAAACAATTATGGGGTTCCAACATGACAGACAGGCAGCTTATTTTTTTTTCTAATGGGCTGACATTGGTATTTTATTCAACCTTTGCAGATCTAGTACATTCTCCAGGAGCTGGTATCACTTTTTAGCATAGCACCCTATAAGCGATACCAATTACCGCAAGTAATTTTGACGCCCAGTTTCCTCCCCAGAGCTCTTGACGTTGCAAACCTGTACCAGGATTTAATTTTGCCAAGAGTGCCTAAGTCAAACATACACTCTACTGACCTTTTACATGCCATATAATCATACCGCTGTCAATTTTCTGCATCATGAAAATCCACCGACATGGGCCGGGGTCAAACCCGCAATCTTAGGTGCAGAAGGCCAGCGACAAATCAACCATGCCACCCAGCCTTTTGCCAGCTTGTTGTGACAGGAATGTACGAATTATGTTGACTACTTTTCTTTCACAACAGATGGAATGGCCGTGATGTACTCGTTGATCAAACTCTCAAATATCCTAATCTGTCTTTCCTGGTCATGTTTTTTTAAATAGTTAAGAAATGCCGTGAGAACAGACACCATCTAAGTCACCAGAAGACTTAATAGCGCTTATTAAAACTGCCGTATCTAAAATGATATAAGATTTTAAATGAGTAAGATATTTTATCACTGGTGTCATGCATTACAGTTATTTGCCGACATTACAGTTGTTTGTTGTTCATTTGAGAAATTTCTTTTTAATCTTTTCCTTAATACAGATGTTTTCCCCTTAAAATATGCATTTTTTGTGTTCAACTTTTTGACCATTGGCTTGGCCATTGCCTTCGAACCCAATATAGTTTTCGGACTTTTACTTGTTTTAACGACTTTTATCCCACTTTCAGTTACACCCCCATACAAAAAATTTTTAAAAATATTTTAAAAACATTAGGAAATATTTCAGAATTAACAGAAAAATAATAAACCTTTTGCTGTCTTCTACAACAATTTTCTCACTGCTCCTAGAAGCCTTTTTAACTGATGGTAATGAGCTTTCACTAGATTCTACAGTATATGGCAAAACGAGACTTGTTTGATTTCCAGATGAACTTTGTTTTTCATTACTCGGATCATTCATAGGACCAATCCAGCTTTCTATATCAGTTGATTCTTTATTTACTTCAGCATTAGCTGTTCTGTAAGAAAAAAAAATCAAAAAAGCCCATAAATTTCAGTAAATAAAAATTGTTACTTTTCATTATAACAATTCCTTTTTGGCTTTTTTTAATTGCCAAATCGCCTGCATTGCATTGCCAGTTAGGCTTGGCGTTTTCCGAGAGATAGTAGTTGTTACAGAGAGTCTAGTACAGGGATGGCGAACCAATGGCAAGCGTGTCATTGATGGCACACGTTCAATATTTTGGGCAAGCCACCGATCAAAATGGTTTGCATTTTAGTTTAAAGTAACAAAGCTCACAATGAAGTATTATGAACAAACGCGAGTGATCGGTCGTAGCGTGTGGGGATTACAATTCATTGTTAATGTCTTGCCTTAGTTAAATCGTGGACAATTGCTAATGGTGCAAAGTTTGTCAACACATAGCATAATCAATTTCATGCAATATTTTCAGAGATGAATAACATTAAAAACTCGCTCAGAAACCTTTTGGCATATGACTAATTCAGCATGCATTCTGCTAAAAGAGAGAGTAACACCTTACAATCCCAAAATAAGTTATTTGTCATCTAATCTGCAACAACAGAACTCACACTATTGTTACTTTAATTTGAATAACGCGTATATATATAACTAAAATATTTACTACTATATAATTCAAAAAGGTTTTTTAGTAGTAAATAAAGTTTTAAGTATTTAGTTTTGTTTTCCAATAATCACAATTCAAAATTATTTGATGGCACGTCTATACCTCATTAAACATTTCTTTAGTAAAAATAGCAGGCTGATCCATAAAGATTCACCACCCCTGGTATAGCATATTGGAAAGAAACAAACCAAAATGCTAAAATTTGTTATAAATAGGAACGATATGTTTACAACGGAAAAATACTTAAAAGATTGGATAACAGCCCTTATTGCTTTATATCCAATAAAACCACCAGTCAATGCTTTCTTGATGTACATATTTAAGAATAATAAGAAATTGTTTTAAAGTATGAAAAATATAAGAAATTCTTTAGATATTTTTTTACATAACTTAATTCTTATAAAAAAGATTTCGAGATAAATTTCAATCAAATAACTAAAGCAACTACTCTTACAAAAAATAGGAAAAAATACTCTTTAAAATTTTAATTACGAGGAAAAATATTACAACCAGTAATTATCAATATATTCTTTTTCTGTACCCCCTCTCCAAGTTCCACTTCTCATAAATGGCACTTACTATTTATAGCGGATCCGATCAGGGTAAAAAACGCATCCACAAGAATTTTCCATAACACTGGCATATAGATCAATGCTACTCAACCTGCGTTCTTGAGTGGCCCAATCATGGCCCATTGCACTAAGAAATTCAATTTTATTGGAGAATAACGTACAAAAAATTTAACAGGATATTCCAACAATCAAGCAATTGAATGTATAATTTTGCTATCAGTTTTTTTTTAATAGTAGAATGTAAGCAAGAGGCTTGGTCATAGATGAAAGAAAATAGAAACTATCCCATAACTCAGAAAAAATTCATAAAAATAGATATTTGTGTGTGTGTTTGATATAGTATTTAAACAAAGCCAAAAATTAGTTTTAATATTTTGATCAATTTTGTTTGTCAATATTGCTTTGGTCTTATAGTGTGCTTTTTACATTATCCGCATGTAATAACCGTCATATGTATGCGGCCCGACGGGAGAAAAGATTGAGTACCCTTGATCTAGATCAGGGATGGCGAACCAATGACGAATTGGAAGAAATTGAAAAATTTGAAATGCAACTGTGCTTGATTACCAATCTAATTCAATATGGATTCAATAATTTATTAAAACAAGAAAAATGTTGGAGTTGATTGAAACAGAAAATTAACAAGCAATATAAGTAAAAATGTCAGCAACGAAATTTTGGAAACATGGAATTCGATTCCAGATACAGTTAACGGTTTGAAGAAGTTGACTCTTACTTTTTAACCATATTTTCATATACCTATGCCCGAGAATCATTATTTTCAGAGATGAATAACATTTAAGACTCACTTAGAAAACCATTTGGCAGATGATTCTAATTCAGCATGTGTTCTGCTAAAAGTAACATTTTACAATCCTAATGCAAGTTATTTGTCATCTGATCGGCAACAACAGAAGTCACAATAATGTAACTTTAATTTGAATTACACGTATATCAAAAACATTTACTGCTATACAGTGCAAAATGTATTTTTTAATAGTAAATAAAGAATTTTGAGTGGTTAGTATTTAATTTTTTTATTATTATTATTTCCCCAAAAATCACAAGTCAAAATTATTTGATGGCACTTCTATACCCCATTAAACACTTTTTTAGAAAAAATGGCACGTTGATCCAAAAAGGTTCACCACGCCTGATCTAGATAGTTCCTTCACCACCTAGTTAAATATTTCAAGACCATTTATAGAAAATAAAGAAAAACTGTTCTCTTAGATAAGAAATTTAATATTTTGATAAATGGACACTAAGCATAGTAAATATATTTCAAATTTTAGCAAGGACGAATTTTTAATTTAGAAGCAATAAATTCCTGAGCTTGACTTGCCGTAAGACTTTACTGGCTATCCTAAGCAGCAGAAGCTGTCCCTTAACAACCACCCGACTCTAGTAGGTGCCAAGGGAGAGATGCATGCAGTCGCTATGAAAAACAGTCCATCTTCTTTAACCTTAATTTTTGTTAAGATATTTGTTGGCCGGGTGTAACTTAACCCTAAGTAATAAATAATTGTTATGTTAAAGAATGACTTCACTGAATTATATCCGAATCTACCATATTTGGTTTAATCTTTAACATCGAATGCTTTAAAGAAATAAATTCCATAAGCTTGCCCTCAATTACTCCTAGAACAATTCCATGGTTGTTTTCTCATAAAATTTGATAATAAAACACACTTCCTTGTCTACAATATGCTTAATTATCCTTTAAAAGAGTCAAGCCACTGTAAAAAAAGTACCAAACATAAGCTCAATGATTTTTCATTATACGAAGCTAATGCAATAGATGAATCATCAGATGCACAATCATTTAACTCAGTCATAGCAAAGCGTTTACTTTTGTTACAACCTATTATATTAACCTTTGGGATGAATTATTCTTTTGGAAATAAAAATAGTCAAGGTAGCTGAGTCATCATGGTTACATTCAGGTATTGGCATTTGTTTTGGCAGGCATTGTTTTTATCAACTTATTGATTGATAACATAGCACATTGAAGGTACATATTAGTGATTGGCCTCGTAATTTTAAACCACCCTCAAGTCACGAAGACGTCATCTGAGCTGCTATCCCACTCTTCAAGCTTCCACACTATTCGAAAAAGAATTTTAATTACGGGAGACTTCACACGCATCTAACTCTTTACATGGCAGATCTTTAGGCACCAGGATTCAAACTCACGATTTGACAGAAACAACACCGGATACGCATGCGCGACTATGAAAATTCGGCTTCAATGACCATTCGTGATACTTCAGATTGTAACAATAACAAACAATTAACCATATTCAGTTTCGTTGTCACGTTGTTTCCTCAAAAACTCGAAATTTAGTGTCCGGGAAAGAGAACATTGACCTCTTTCCCTTGCCTACTAGACACGCATGTGTTAATAGAAAAGTGAGTTTCTTTTCTTTTAGAACTGTTCCTGAATGTTCCAATTCATTGTAAAGAACTATTATTTAACCAGTTTCTCAAATAATCTACTCTTTAAATTTCTAAAACAAGACCACAAACTTATTTCAAACTTAACATTACAGAACTACCATATGTAGACACTCGGTTACCCTACATACTTGAGGAAAATCACTCAGTTGAATTTTCAAATAAATCATTAAATTAAATTAATACCAATCAGAACACACAGCATTTCGCAATTTTATCAGTACACACAGAGAAAATAAAAAGTCTCTGGTGGTATCTCTAAGTACAGGAATACTCCAGAACTGTGTTAATTGGTTTTCTGGAAAATAGAGCATGAAATACAGGGGTGACCAAAATTGTGGACACTTTTTTAAATTGTTATGTTTTTTAAGTTTGTATGCTTATAGAAAATTTTAAGTTGCACAAAATGCTATTTTATATCATTTTAAAGAGAATTTAATGTTGAACTTAATACAAAAACGAAAATTCAACATTTACAACGCACAAAAAGTTATGCTGCAATAACTATCGATATACATAAGATATTGATGATAGCAGTGAGTTATAAGAGCCTAGTGAGGTTGCATTTATTCTTTATTACAGCTTCACATCGATGTTTCATTGAGCTGAAAATAGTTTTAAGCTCTTCCTTTGTTATTACATGATGCCAGGAAACAATTATATCCTCAATTAGTTCTTTTTTATTTCAAGGGTACCTCATTTGGACAAGAGTTTTCAAACAGTACCACAAGGTTTCGATAGAATTGAGGCCAGGAATGATATTTAGTCAAAAAGCAGTGACATCAAATAGAAGAGTAGATTAAACACGTGAGATGAGAATGTGGTATTTCCTTTGTTAAAATTACATAACAGGTGGGTAGTTCAGTGACTACATTTAGAGACCGAAAGTTTTGTTTAAGATGTCAGGAGACAAATTTAATAAAAAAAATGCAGGACAAGGCCAAAAATGGTGCACCATATTTGTCGATAGCAGAAGAACAAAAATAATATGTTTCAGAGGTAAAAGAATTTCATAGACATCCATCAGAAGTGATACTGGTGTTTCTCTCTGTCAGTTCAAAAATATTTAGTCGATTGGCAGATGTAAGACTAACAGGTAGAATTCCGCGAAAAAAAGCCGTATCTCAATTTACTGCTGCACTAAAAGGGACTACAGTAGGCAATGGGACACATTAATTGGACAAATGGTTATTGGTCATAAGTTATATAGAGGAACGAAACTAAAATATCGTTATTCGGTACTGATAGTCTAAAATATATCAGAAGTAAGTTAGGATAATAGCTACATCCTGACTGCATCCAGGCAACTGTGAAGTATCTACATAGTTTTATCATTTAGTCATGCATATATGTAGATGGTATCGGTCGCCTTCGTATCATCGATGGGACACTGAATATCCTAAAATACATTGACACCATTCTAGAAACCAAGCTTCTGCCTTTCATCTGTGATCTATTTCCCAACAATGCTTCATTTATTTTTCAGCAAGAGTCTGCTACTGGCCACACATTAAAGAAATTGAAAGACTGGTACAGTTCTAAGATCATGGAGTTGTTGTCCTGGCCAGGAAAAATTCCTGACATCCATCCTATCGAAAACTTGTGGCACCATTTGAAAACTCTTGTCTGAATGACGTACCCATGGAATAAAAAAGAACTAATTGAGGATATAATTGTTTCTTGGCATCATGTAATAACGAAGGAAGAGCTTAAAACTCTTTTCAGCTCAATGAAACGTCGATGTGAAGCTGTAATAAAGAATAAATGCAACCTCACTGTTATCATCAGTATCTTTTGTATATCGACAATTATTGCAGCATAGCTTTTTGAAAATATTTGAATTTTCATTTTTGCATTGAATTCAGCATTAAATTTTCTTTAAAAAGATATAAAATACTTAGCATTTTGTGCAACGTAAAATTTTCTATAAGCATACAAACTTAAAAAGCAACAATTTAAAAAAGTGTCCGCAACTTTGCCCACCACTGTAAATCCGCAATGAGTGAAACATTATTTGTTTTAAAAAAATAAGTAATTCGTTTCAATCAAAATTTGTAAAAACAAAATTATTCCTTTGTTTACCTAAAACTAATTAAAAATAATAAAAAGAGAAAAATAGAAATAATGGGGGGTTTTCTCTCTATGTTTAACAATACGAAAACATAATTTTTTAGCTAGAAAATCAGCCAATGTTTTTTCGTCTCATTTTCTTCTCCCTCCTTGTTTCCCTTTTCGTTCATTTTGTGATTATACAGGGTATCACACAATATTTTTAATTTTCCCTTTTTTCAAATGCTCCTTTTCTCATGCTACTTCTATAAATCAACGGTCTCTTGCATGGTGGCATGTTATTGAATAATTCTTCATTATTCAATGTATTTTTTTTTTCTCATTCACATATGAGATTCGTCATTAGAAAGATGTTAGTCCATTTTAATATATTCCATGATATTTGACTACATTCAATTAGTCGTAGCCTAAATCATGTCCAAGTTTCAAAACGTGGGCTAATTTTCGTATAACATTCTTTAAAAGGGGGTTGAGAAATTTTTCGAGGTAGGAGATATGAAGTTCATTGCCTGCAAGATTATTTTTCTGGAATATCACAATTTTTTGAGTTAAAGGGATGGAAAAGCATGGACGTCTTGAGGCATGGGGCTAACTAGTGCCTTGCCCAGGGCCTCAGCTACAATGGGGGCCTCGTCTCATTCTCAGCTCAGCCTTACTAAGATCATGATTCGAATAATTTCAACGATCGAATGTTATTTCCGGTTGTATTCTCCAAAAAACAGGGAATTTCGGACGATATGACAACTGGCTGCATGTGATGACCGTCGTCCATGTACAGGCCTAGGTCTATCACCATACACCATTATTACTCATTCGGTCAAAAGGTGGCAATCGGTCCAGCCGGTTGGTGTAATTGTAAGTCATGCACATTTATTTGTTTTGGGTTATTATTTATACGCGTTTTTGACAACTTATGCTATATACTGTCTAATGTTAAGGGTCATAGGTGGGGACTACATTTGTGTAAGGGCCTCAATACGCCACTGTGGAAAAGTAAGAAATTTTTTTGGCAGTATTTTTATTTTCAGAGAAATTGATAGTTAGGTCTGCTTATATCATTCTTCTGCAATAGTTTCTCGTTGCTACAATATCTTTACATAATTTAAGATAAAACAAATTATTTCTTGATTTTTAATTTAAAAAAACGTTCAAAAGAGTACATGCAAATGGATAGTACGCGAAAAAGCGGTTTGAAAAGGAACTAGATTCGTCTGTGCCGCGTCTTTTACTTTTTACATAGAGGAAAAACGGTTTGTGACAAGCAAATAATAGAAAACTTGCTTATTTTGACCTTCAAAGCGCACTGAAAAGGTTCAAAATACTGTGTCTTAAAACTCCTAGTGGTCCTGGGTAAAATTAGGCCTCACTATAACTTTTAAATGTAGACTTTATACAGCATACATAATCAAATACTTGTACAAAATGTAACACGAAACAAATATGCACGACTCACAATCCAGCTCGACTAACTGCCACCTTTCAACTAAATGAGTAATGATGATGTTTGGTGGTAGGCCTAGACCTGGGCATGGATCAGATCAGTGGCCCACACAAGGGTGGGGGGATCGGGTCTGGAACCTCCTAAGCCTTGATTTTTTTCTGATCTATTATACTCTTATGTATATAGTATACAAAATTTCACTTCGTTTTTGTTATTAATAATTAATTTCATTCAATAATTAATTTTTTACTTTTTTTGTTCCCGAAGATCGACAAAATCAAAAGAAAATGAGCGAGAGGAAGGACTGTAATAGTTTTGCTCATGATACGAGAATAGAGAACTTTAGACCGTAGACCCCTCCTCCCCTCGTTGAAAAATTCCTGTGAGCACTACTGATCATCGTACAATAATGCAGTCTTACCCACGTTGTCAGCTGACATACACTTCGGAATTCCCAGGTTTTGGAGAATATGTCTGAAAATAATATTTGACCATTACAGTTATTTATATCCCAATCTTATTCAGGCTTAGTCGAGAACGAGACGAGGCCTCTAACAAGGCTGAGGTTCTGGGCCCAATTGACTCATGCCTCAAGACGTCCGTGCCACAATATAAAAATAACTGAACTCTCATCTAATCTAGGCAGCAAGGAGAAACGGTTTGGAAGGTCAAAGAATATGTTTCTGGAGTAGTAAGCACTCTGTTTTCTCTTTCTCAGAGGTATAGTTTCAAAATAATAGAATTCTTTTCACAAATACCCTCGTTATGTGTTAGGTGGATCCGCTCCCTTCGTGTCAGTGTCTATAGCTTCTATTAAGATGAATCCAAGCAGGAGGCCCTTTATACATTTCAGTTTCACTTTTAAGTTTGGTTGGTGAAGGGTTAATATAAGTTTCTCTCTTACAATTATCTTTTAGCAGTATAGATAAATAAAGAGGAACTCTCTTATTAGCAGGTTAAATATATCTCAACATTTAAGTCTTAAAATCAACCGTTGCCATTCCAACAAAATCTGAAAAACAGAATAAATATTTTGAGTCGATGATTTGCCAACCAATAAAAGATGCAACCGCTACTGTTGGTAAATTCAAAAGTAAATTTAATTGTTGCACTATGTGATAATTCAAATTACTGATGGACAGTGCAATCACGAACTGTGAGTTACAACTTGGATTAAAAACTACACAAAATTTTATCAGAGCATAAGGCGTTAGCCAAGTCTCCACTATTTCAGTGATTTCACTGAACTGAACTGAACTAAACTGAACTTTAATTGTTCCTTTGCGTCAATATTTTATGTTATACGACCAGCAAAATTTGTTCCTACAAGAATTTTATTTTTCTTATATATTGAACTTTAAAATGAACTTTTATGCTTAAAACAAATCTGGCAATAGAAAGGTTAAGGCATCAAATTTCCAATTGTTGTTTGAACTACTGTGTAATGCAATGCATACAAGTTAAAATTCTATTTTGAAAAATTTTTTTTAATCCATTCGGGAAAAAAAGTTAAGAGAGGAAAAAGAAATATTAGTTTCGCGGCACTGAATTCGGTAAAAATGCTGAAAGCTAATTTATTTAGTAATGCAGTTTATAGAAGCAGAAAAAAAAATCAGTCGCTTAAAATTTAAAATTAGTAAATCTGTTAGTAAAAACAGAATTTAAAGATATTTGTAACCAGTTTCAAAGGAACATTTTGTCCTGAATTCTTTGATTTTGGCGACTGTAAAATCCATACATGCATTGTAGATCTAATTTTACTTAAAAATGTAAAAATTGTTATTCATACAAAGGTTTAGTTTCATCTATGAAAATTAAAGCTAAAAAATTCGAAAATAAAATTTTTATACACAAAAGAACAAATTGGAAGAGGTTTTTCAGCAATTATAAACTTTGTAATCGAATTTATCTGAGCTCCCCAAAGTTACATATAAAATTGTATGAAGAAATTCTAAATGTTGTAATACAAATAGCTGAAGGGTATGACAAATAATGAAGTTGTTTTATAAGTAGCTATAGATAAATGTGTTATTTTATAGCATCATATAGAGCATACATAATTAAATGATTTCATTGCTACTTTAGGTACTTGTGTGTTAACTCGTCAATCAATAAATTGATGAAGGTTGGCGCAAGTGTAGTATGGGGGGCATTTTGTATTTGGGCGATTTTTCTTCGGATTTGGTGATTTTTATCTAAATGTCTCATGGTGAGATATTGAATTCATTCTAAAATAATAAATAATTCTGAAAAGTACCTTGGTGACCGCTATTAGTCGCCAAAAAAAGGACCGTGCCAAGTGGCCCCTCTATACTACACTTTAACCTGAAAAAAAAGGTTTTGTATAGGCTTATTTACATTACCATAAATTTAAATTGCACAATTACTCGAAATCTATTATTTTTTAAAAATTACTCAGACATTTTAATGTAAGTGAAATAGCTAACAATTATATTATTCACTAGGCAGCTTAGTCTTTCTGTTTTTAAATGGATGCACATTATACAGTTTAAAACAATTTTTCTTTGATTGAATAATTTGGTCACTTTGAAATACTCCATTATGTTCCCTCCTAAGATAAAATTCCTCAATTTAACTTTTTTTTTGTAAAAAATATAAGAAATTTATCTAAACTTATGAACAAAATTGCTGTATACAGGCATTCGCAGAAAAGCTTTTTCATTACTGGATATGTACATAAAAACATTATACACATTAACATCCTTTTTCTCTCTTTGGAATATTCCTCTAACTTTGAAAATACTCCTGTACACTATTTTTCTTAGCAGGTGGGTTCAAAATTGTAATCAATAAGAACAGCATATAAACATACTTATTAAGCTCAAGCATGCATTGGAACAGTTTTGATTTTGATGAAAAAGGTTGACAGGCTAATGTGCAAGCATCCTATTTTATTAGATGGTACTGAAAAAAAAATCTGAAAATCATATAATGTGCATGTAAAATGCTCTAAAAATAAACATACAGAGTTTGATCACTGAGAAGCCTATGAAATATGACAATGTAATTTTGAAAGTTCAACAGCAAAAATAGAAAATGAGGGTGCGTCTACAATATTTCAGATATTTGTAAATCAAAAATTGAAGCATACCAAGTGTTATAATAATGGAAACTCAAAATAATTTTTATGTGCTTGGTGATAGCCTAGCAAATCTATAAATGTGTTTGTTATAATCCCAAAAAAGTATGATGCATTTATATAGACATGCTTCATAATTACTATGGTAATGCTATGCCAGCCACTACTGGGGGGTTAAACTACATCCTTGTGTATGCCATTGGTTCTAGCAGCTTGTGCCAGTTTCATCACTCTTGATAAGTTTAAGTCATCATTGTTAAATTAAAAAAAATTAAATAGCTCAAGTTAAATTTAGGTTTATTTGGATCCTATTTTAGTGCACTGTTCGGTGCTGGTTTATTTTGTTACCAAGCAAGCTACCGTTCTTTTTATGCATGAAACTAGTAATCTATAGTTACATTATTTCTGGCGACCTTATTAACTATATAATACCACAATAACTAAACCATAATATTTTTTTACTACTGTTCATACTTGAGAGTACCAGAAGTCAACTGAATACAAGGATAATTAATTTATTTTAATCATTTGGAAACAAGATAGCATAAGGAATTGATTAAATTGTATTTGTGAGAAAGTTTAAACGCTGAAAAGTATGAACATCCATTGTGTAAAAATTGCACAAAATTGGAAGAAAACATATCATTGATACATTTGGAAATGTCACATTCAAGGAATAGATAGTCACCTGATGTGAGCAGAAATATTAGTCTGATATGGTTTAGCAAAGTCATTTGAATGCGAGTGAAATTTGCTAGTTACTAGATATTGGTTTTAAATATCATTGAACGAGTTTGTTGTAAATTAAACGAGTTTTAAAAAAGGATGCATCTTTATAATAATGTTGTTATTTTCTTCATCTTGCCTTCTTATTTTCCTTTTATTCAGCTTCTAGTCTAAAAGTCCCACACTTAGAGCCAATTTGACACAATTCAAAAATTGTCACTAAACAGTGCATCAAAACAGAATTTTACCCTTAAATTTGCGAGTACCATTTTGCTGCTATTATTCATAATTTTTTTAAAAAAATTTAAATGTTGATTTTTTTTTAAAAAAGTCATTCAAGATAAGTAAATATAAAACAATTGCAGCAAGATTAGTCAAAATTTTGTATTAAAGAATTACCAACAAGTTTTAATTATGTTTACTTAAGAGTAATATAAACACAATTTTTTACAGGCTGACATTAACATGTTTCCTATACAATAAGAAATTCTTGCCACTCCCCTGTCTACGTTTTTCTGAACTCATGCATCACCTTTTTTATTCTTGTTGTTGCTGAATTTCTCCTCCGTTTCTATTAGTACATGTTTGTCCCAAGATACAGTACCTTTTGTTTATTCCAATCATTTTCAAAACTAATACTTATTAAAATTCATTAAAAGATATCTTTCAGTTTTCAAAGATTTCTAGATCTTCCAATAATTAATGGGAATGATATTCAAAAATAGCTAATAAAAAGTTTTATGGTAGATACCACATAACAATTTTCCTTCAGGGCAAAAAATGGCAGGCCATTTGATCTGAAAAGTCTTCACTTTTATAGTGTTTTATTTTAGAATTATCCTTAGTTTCTTTATTTATTCACTATTTTGATTATTTTTTTCCCTGTGTCTTTCAAATTTATGCTTTAAATAAATAGAATTCAGCATCTCTTTTGTCCTTCCAGTAAGCAATTTCATTGCAAATTTTCTCTTAATGTGATACATCTTTTTTTCTCTTTGATAAAAGAAAAAAATAATAATTTTTACAAATTTATGTAAAAAAAACTATTTTTAGCTTAAAAACGTAAAATTGTCCACTTAATACTTGTCTACAAAAAATAAATTCTAAAATAAAAGTCTTACTGAGCTGGTAATAATTAGTACAAAGTGCCCATGCTTGAATTTTTTTAAAAAACAGTTTTTCCAGAGTTCTATAAACTAATATTAAGTTGTAGGTGAACTACCCAAGGGAAAAAATACTTATGATCTAAGTACAGAATGATTATTATGATCTATATATAGATGTACAGAAAGAAAAATTTGAGACCTCTCATGACAGTAAACAAGTATAACTATTTACTTAATGACAAAAAATATGTTACATTTAAATTGATAAAAATTTTATTACATGCTGTACCCTATTATAAATATATCAGATTTAAGTTAAAAGGATAATATATTACACTCAATTTTCTGAATAATATTTTTCTTGGTAAACTGCAATTGATCACATTTGGATGCTTTCTACACACTAAATATTTTTTATTCTTGTAGATGATTTAGTCACAATTAATACATGAGGTAAGCAAAATAATTATTTAGATTTAGTTCATCCTTTTTAAGAAGAAAACTCTTTTAGATTGTTAGAACTTTTTATTCTCATTCTTACATCACGCTACAATATATCAACAACTTTTTGTTGCCAGATCATGAAAACTAAATTTATAAAAACAAAGATATTATATAAATGGAGATGCAACATTCTCTTTGTCACATCTTAAAACTAAAACCTCTGTTGTTGTTTTTTTAATTCGACTACTCTGAAAAGTATGTCATACATGAGCAAAAGCCTAAGTCTACTTAATTTCTACTAACAATGCCAATCAAATGTTTAAAAATCTATATTTTGAAATTCATCTAACCATATAATAGCTATTTATTATCACTTAAAAATTCATCCTTATTAGATCAGTGCTTCTCAAACTTTCAATGTTTGTGACCCAATATTCATTCATAATTTGCATCACGCCCCCCTCCATACAATAGCAATGTATTCAATTCAATAATACTTTTATAATACGACTTTAACCTCTTAAGTTCCCTCAACGTATATAAATGTCTCGCTGAGTCTGTGTGTTAATTGCCCTCAGACTTATATATACGTCTGACCGAAGTTATATCTTTTCTGTGAACTGCTATCCATAAAATTATTCCGAAGACTTTGGAAAGTAAGGAAGTACTGGTAGTGTTTGCGAATGATTCACTTATTTCAGAGGATTAGATTATTTATTCCTTCCCGCAACCCAATATATCACATACGCTTATCTACGTGCTAAACGGTGGCGTTGGGGAGCGCGCGAATCGCATAATTTTTAATCTGCATTTAAGGATTATTTATAAACCATACAAATCATCAAGATAAGTGTTAATGTTGGGATCTAATTTTATACATGACAAATCCATAGGGGGTCACTGGTAATTATTAAACATGTCCTTAACTTAGTATTGTTAAGTTAAATATAAAATAGAATGTGCAGTACTGATACATTTATAGGTGTATTATAGTGTAAATGAGTATTTCATTTATTACTACGTCTGAATGTATTTGTTTGTTTACTTTCAGTAAATAAATAATTTTTAAATAATCATTTGTTTTTGACTTTTCAATATGCTCACGCCCCCTAGGGTTGCACGCCCCACAGTTTGAGAAACACTGTTATTAGATCATATATTATTTCAGCATTACTCTTTCAATTTCCCAACTACTTATGTATTTTAAAGTAGTGCACAAAATAATATTAAAAGTATCTATTTCTTTTAATAACTGTAAGTGAATTAATATGGGCAAACATTATATATACAATGAAATATTTTCTATGCGAAAATTTTGTTTGTTGTAGTGAACATTCTCAATTACCTGCTTACACTCAAAAACAATTGCTAATACATAAATGCTGACCACAAACTTGTGGTCTGTATGTCGCTTTGAATCCTAGTGCCAATGTAGTCCTGTCATGTAGAAGGGACACACATTGGCATAAAGTGGAACTTCAAAGTGGAATGCCAGCTTAGATGTCTTTCTCACACCACTTGATCATGGTTCAAAATTATGAAATCCTAATAAACACTTGCTCACCACAGCAAATATGCCTCATAATTTTGAATTTGTTAGAAGTCAAGGTACATACCAAGGCTGACATTTCACTCATTACATGAAAATTTTGGAACTCCAACAGGTATAATGTGCATCTATCTTCTACTCAATATGTGTGTTCAGCAGAAGCAAGATTAAAATTTGTGTTTTGACTAAAAATTGCCAGTCATGAACTCATTGCATACAAGATTTCAAAGAAATTCAAACCATTGTTAGGAAAATGTTCAATTTTTATTTTTTTAGAAGTTCTGAACATTTTAGAGTTTATTGAGAAGTATGTTAATAAAGTGCAAGTTGATGTAATACAGACAGAAATATATGCTGTAATTATGGTACACATTCATTATTGAAAATAAGACTAGGCAGCAATTGAAAATCTAAAAGAGGCTATGAAATTAAAAAGTGTCTTGAGAATTATGATTCTCTTGAAATTTTGCAGCTTTTACATAGTCAATTTATGTCAGAAATGCAATGATGAGAAGTCCCTATGTACGAACTCCTCCCTCACTGAGGAAACTGTCTGCCTCAAGTCGCAATGATATGTCACCTTATTCCATTATTCAAATATTGGTGGTTAGATTTTAATGGTTTTCTTTTGAATTTCTCCGAGTATTTAAAAGAGGAAGAAAAAACAACACAAATTGTCATCAAAGTATACAAATGAATGAATCGCAGAAATGAGCACATGCACCTTTAAAGCATTTTTCTACTAGTGTACATATACATTATAAACACTTAATATAAGTTTTCAGCACTTTAAAAAACTTGACTAAATATACAAATCTCTTCTGTGTTCATTAACACAGCACTTTGTTACAAATATTATTTTACTTACTCCTTGGCATCTTTGAAACTTTTATTCTTAATCTTCTTTCTATTTTTATTTTTTCCCATTTCCTTGCAGTGGTTATAACCTACAAATAAGAATAAGTTTTCATTAAATGTATAAGCAGTATTAAATTGAAGAAAAAAATAATTGACTGGAAGGAAAAATAAGATGTTTGTCATATATGTGGTAGTACTTCCCAGAATTATGAAACAATAAGGATTTTATTCTGATAAATTGTTTTGGAGACTGATAAAGTGAAATGCAGAATAATCCTCTGTTCTTGTCAGTTATCCGAAATTTTAAATTGGCAGATTTTTAAAGACAAACGTTGCATCATTCTTGTTTGAAAAGTCTAAGAATTCCACTTCTAATTCATTGTTTACTAGATAATATAATTTGAATTCCTGATTTTTAAAAAAAAATTTTTGAAGTGTTTCTAAAAGGAAATATAGTTTACATTCTTTTGATACAATTTAGAGCAAAATGGGAAAATGTGTTCAATACAGTGATGTATGGCTAAAGATTTGATTTCAATATCAAATGTTTGGTTTGCAAGAATATATTTTGCTTAGAATTCCACTGATGAATCTATTAAAGAAAACTGCAAAGAATAAGTATTATATGAGAAATTATATGTGAAAAAATAGTTGGCTTAAAGAAAAGAAATTATGTATAATTCAGATTTTAATAGCAGGAATATATGGGTTCAAAAGGGCAAATGCAATTAGAGGTTGATGTCTCGAAAAAAAGTGTTTTAAAAGATACTTTTCTTGAGTCCATCAAATAAACCGAATAATTTTATGAAAGATGTAGGTTTTAGAGAATTCAATTCTAACTCTTTGGAATTCCAATGGAAAAATATACTCAAAAGCAGTAATGTGAATGAAAATTTTCCCCATCTTTCTTGCTGCTCTTAAAAAGACGTATCTCTTTCAAAAGAATAATTCTAAAAGAAGTAAATATTTTAGGTAGATGAAATTCTTCAAATTAAAGTTAAGTTTTATAAAATCCACTAACATCCAGTAACTATCTTTATAAAAATATTAAAATTTGTAAAGGATGTTTTTTTAGAGGTATAGAACTTTAAATTGCAATAAAACAACGATGTATTAGAATTTTTTTTTATTCGAAAGATAATCTTGTGGCATTACATTTTAAATATGATCAAGCAAGGCGTAGATTCATCGAATGGGCCCAAAACGAGATTGCCGTTGTTCCCGATTTTCATAAGCGAATTTTGTTTAGCGATGAAGCGCACTTCTGGTTGAATGGCTACGTCAACAAACAAAACTGCCGCATTTGGAGTGAAGCTAATCCACAAGAATATATCGAAACACCGTTACATCCAGAAAAACTGACTGTTTGGTGCGCTTTATGGGCTGGTGGAATCCTTCTTCAAAAACGATGAAGGCCACAACGTTACAGTCAATGGTGATCGGTATAGAGCCATGATTACTAACTTTTCATTCCTGAATTGAACAATCATGATGTCCAGGAGCTGTGGTTCCAACAAGACGGCGCAACATGTCACACAGCTCGTGCCACAATCGATTTATTGAAAGACACGTTTGGTGACCGCCTAATTTCACGTTTTGGACCTGTGAATTGGCCTCCAAGATCTTGTGATTTAACACCACTAGACTTATTTTCTGTGGGGCTATGTAAAGTCATTGGTCTATGCGGATAAGCCACAAACTCTTGACCATTTGGAAGACAACATTCACTGTGTTATTGCCAATATACGGCCACAATTGTTGGAAAAAGTCATCGAAAATTTGACGTCTAGATTGGACTACATCCGAGCCAGCCGTGGCAGTCATATGCCAAAAATCATATTTAAAATGCAATGCCACAAGATTATCTTTCGAATAAAAAAAATTCATGTCAATTGAATAATACATCGTTGTTTTATTGCACAATTTAAAGTTATATACCTTTAAAAAAACACCCTTTATTTTAATTATTAGAATGTATGATGGTTTGACATTACTAATTTTGGAAAACTGACTATATCTTTATAATCGGTTTAGTAATTGCCAAAACAAAATTAACAAGCAGCCCCCTATATTTTGTTTTAACCAAATAATTAAATTAAAAATAGTCCAATAAATCCAATTGTATCATATATTGGACTATATTGCCGATAATAGTCCAATACATAATACAATAATAGTCTAATACAATGTATAAGAATAGCTTTTGATATCTATATATTTTTGGATTTTTTTTCAAAACTAAAATGAATAATAACCAAATTGTACACAAACTTAATTTCAGGATAAAACTATGCACTATAACATTTACCAGTCAAGCGCCACATTCCTTTTGTTCCAATTGCATATATATATTAGAAAGTCAATGTATTTTCCAATAAGTAAGCTAAACGCAGAGTCACAACAGCCCATACAGGGCCAAAGTCTATTGTGCCCCTTTAAGTTTTCCTGACCTTGGACACTGAAGTGCGTAAGCAGATTTTCTGGTCTCTCAGTGTGACACAATTTTCTAATAAATAGCATGTATGATTTTTTCACCATTTAGACAAAAATTCTTTATACAAAGAACTGAAGCTGTTACAATAGGAAGGAGAATGTCCACTAAATTTCTTTGTCATACATTCAAAGGATCTTTTTTTCCTTTGAAGGAATTTTGGTTTAATTAATTACTTTTTATTTGTTTTATACCTTTCAAATCATTTGAATCAATTGATTTAAAAAAAGCGGGGTTTTTTTTATCAAAAGCATTTTTCATTCATTTTGGATTCTTTTGTATATGATTGCCAATAATAATGATAAAACAAAACTTAAATAATTGCTTAAACACTTTACAGAGGCATACATTTTTGTCAGATTTTTTTAGTAATTTAGCAAATATATATATATTTTTCAAACATTTTTTAATGAGTATTGAATATTTTTAACCCTAGTATTTAGTTAATTTTGAAACTCACGAACTTCAGACAACTTAAGAGTATTTTCTTATTAATTCATCATATTGCTGTCCATGCATCTCAAACTTTAAAAATTAATATTTTTTAGTAATCACCATCAATATATCCATTGACCAAAGAATATCAGCTTTAGTTGAGACATTTAAAACTTTCTTTTCAGAACATCACATTTTACACTTAAATATTTAAATTAAAAAGGAATTTTAAAATTGAAAATTTGAGACTCAAAGCAGTTTTTTGATGAAAAATGGAACATGAAGCCTTGCGAGAATGATTCTTTCTAACAAAAAAAAGTCCTTTACATATTTTGAACATAGATTTTTCAAAAAGTGCTTTAAAATAATTTATATCCCTTCCCTTTTAACCCCTTCACATTTAATACTCAAAATGTGCTTTCACTCCTAAAGCTGGATTCTTGCATAAGTGCACTGCCTGAAAGGTTTAAAATTCCAACATGCTAAGAGGAAAGAGATGCCATTTATTATTTAATATAGTTTCTCTTTAGAGAAATTTATACCAAGAAAATTTGTCTTTCTACTTTTTGTACATATTTCTATTATCATCTTCACTAACTCTGCTGAAAAATCTTTGCTGTTAGAAAACAATTTTGATTTAAAATCTTATGGAATATGTTTTCAATAAAACCTGCTGAAGAAAGGATAAATCTCGCTTGTATTCGAAAAATCATTTATTAAAAATAATTAATGATACATTGTAAGATTATTTATATATATTAAATTAAAAATTTAATAGTATATTGTAATCTAGTATATTTATATGATGCTGCTATGATTTTTGTCTGAGTTAAAATATAGTTTCTTATTACAATGTGAAGTCATCAATTAATGTGAGAAACATTTTAACTAAGAGAACTAGCTCGCTTTCTTGTATAAAAGCATCATACACCCTAAAGATGTCAGAATGATGGGGAAAAAAACTCCTGCGTAAAAATTTAAATTTTATAATAAAATAAATTTTACTGCTATCTTTTTTTATTGATAAAATTTTATAATTCAAAGAGAGAATTATATTACTATCATTAATTTACAACAAAGTTAAAGGAAAAATTGCATGCAAATTAATATACTTTCATAAAAAATTAAGTCATCTGCTCTACAAATTCAATGTGATCTTATTAGTATGCTATTTTTATATGCATGTAAAATTTGGATTTATAAGTTAGTTAACTATATGAAAGAATTATATTTTTTTAACAATAGTTTTGACATTAAATTAATTTTTGCTTCAATTTTCGACTGATTTACTTCATTTATTTATTTCTACAATTTCTTTATTAGTTCTTTACATGATGAAATTTCTGTACTTAAATACTCTCTAAATTCTCTTTATGAATAATTATAACTAATTTAATTAAGCTAGCTAATTAAAACAAATTTACAAATATGTTAATTTCAAAATGTCAGGAAATATAAAAAATGAAATTCGTGATTAGAATGAAAAAAAGATCCGACACGCGAAATGCTATTGTTTCGAAATTCTCGATATGAGTAGCAACATTATTGCAAAAATTCAGAGTAGTTTAACGAATTTTAATTTAATAAAAGTAGGAAATACCTACGTGGAAATATAGAAATAAAGACGAACGAACCAGACCTGCTCTCAACAACAAAACGAAAAAAAAATTATTCTTTTTTCGAAAGAATTAAGCAATATGTTCACTTATCAAGTAATTTTTTAAAAGTATCCTTTAAGAATAACTTTCTCAATATAATATAATATTAATACATATATATTAGGTTGGGGAAAAAGAAATTATTAATATTTCGGCAGATGGCTGTAGCTTCCATATCACCTGAAGTATAGATCAAACAATTTCAAATTTATGCTCATTGTCGACGTGACAGTTGAGACTAATAAAAAAAAATGTTTGGTCCATTCAGTTGTTAGTTACAGGGTGTTAAAAATCAAAGTCAACAAAGAGAAAATTCCATACATTTTACAGTTTTTTTTTATAAAGGCAAAAATACAAGCCAGGTGACTGAAATTGTACATGGTGTTTATGGTGCCAGAACCGTAACAGCAAATTACGTGCCACTTTGGCTTCGTCGATTCCGTTCAGGCATTTTTTACGTTAAAGATGCACCTCGCATAAGCAGGCCCTGTCTATAAAATCACATAAATAATCGAATGTTAGTAGTTGTAGCATCACCCAGGAGCTAAAGATCAACCATGAAACATTTTTAAACTATTTGTGCAAAGTTGGATGAAAAAAAAGCTTGATGTTCGGTGCCACACCAATTAACACCAAAAACAAGATGGATTGAATTTCCATCAAAGAAGCCTTGACCAGACGGAATGAAATCAATCCATTTCTTAAGTGGATGGTGACTGGGGATGAGAAATGGGTCGCATATGACAGTATTGTGCGAAAATGATCGGGGGTCAAAGTGCGGTGGAATAGCTCAAACAGTGGCCAAAGCAGGACTAACAGCCAGGAAGGTTCTACTGTGTATTTCGTGGGGCTGGAAAAGGATAATTTATTATGAGTTGCTTCCGTATGGCCAAACACTAAATTTAGATATCTACTGTCAACAACTGGACCATTTGAAGCCAGCGATTGACTAGAATTGGCCAACAGAAAAAGTGTTGTGTTCCATCAGGAAAACACCAGGCCAAACACGTCTGTAGTGACTCGCTAGAGCCCCTGGAAGATTGTTTGGGAAGTTTTAATGCATCCACCATATAGTCTAGACCTGGCACCAAGTGATTACCATCTTTTCTCGCATTTCAAAAATTCCTGAGTGATAACAAATCGGAATCAAGAGAAGGCTGTGAAAACGATTACTAGAGTTTTTCTCCAGTAAGGACCAAGACTTCTCTGATAGAGGCATTATGAAGCTACCTTTAAAATAGCAACAAATTATACAACCAAACGGTTCTTATTTGACCTAAATCGGACAATCCCAACATTTTAAATAAAGTCGTGAATTTCATGCAAAAATATTGGATTTCTTTTTCTCCAACCTAATATATATGTGCTTATAATAATATTATATTAAAGTAACATTTAAGCTATTTTCTTTTCAAAACGCACATTATAATATATTGAGATAAAATTTCATCATCAGGATATCATATTTTAATTGCATATTTATGCCAGTAATTAAATGTGTATGACTTGAAAGAATAAAGAATCACAAAAATGAAAATAAATTAATCTTATTTATTAACTAAACTGAGAGCAGGAACCCTCAGCTAGGAATTATTTACTTTGATTACAATAAGTATGGTCAAAATCTGTATTGATGGATGTAATTTCTGGTGAATTAATATATAACAGTAATCCTTCTTTAATATTGTTTACTTCTTCAGTATTTGGATTTTTGAGTGTACCAGCAGAGCATCTTTTTCTTCGTGTAGAGAAATATCCAGGTTGTTTTTCAATCTTCTTTTTAATATTTATAGTAGAGGATTTAATCATTTAAATTCTTTTATTATTGTGCTCCTTTTTGTTATAGAAAATATTTAATGTACTATCTAGGTTCCTATGAATTTTATTTTCTTTTTCTGGTGTACGCTCGTGTTCATCAATAAAAGCAAGAATACTTTCAATTTTTCTTTTTTTGGATTTATGGCCATCATTGTTAGTAGATTTAGAGCTACATAGTAAAACATCGGATGTGTGTTTCTTTCAAAATATCATTTTGATTTGAATAAATTTCTTGTATTTCTTCATTTTGTGTGTATGTGTAATCCTTTAAAAACATTTGGGCAATATTTTTGTGTGGTGTGCTTGCAAATATTTTCTCTTATTAAACTGTCTACAAAAGTGTATGTATAAGAAAGAATACAAATCTTTCAGGCAGTAAATTTCATATTACATAATCTGTTGCATTCTTCTTCTTTCTTACATATTAAATAGTTGGAATGATTGGATTCAATATTTTCCACTCGCTATCTGCTAATTTTTTAATTTTGTTGCTTTGAGTATCTAGGCTTAATCTGTGGCTATTGACAATTTGTGATAGTTTATCGGAAGAAATGTTTTTTTTTTTGTTTTTTGTAATTTTTATTAAACGTTGAAATATAAAGTCTCTTACAATTTTTAAGAGACCATTTATTGCAACATCTAATCTCTTGACATGTTTTCCATCAAAATAATGGTACTTAATATTGTATGAAGGGACATGCACAAATACATGTTTGTATTTATGCCCAGACCCTTTCTGTAACAATAGGCCCATTTTTCAGGTCCTTGAGCATAATTTTGCTAAATATATTTCCCGAATTCAGAAGTGTCCGGGTCATTTAATAAACCTTCTATGAATTTCTTCATTAGGATAGAAAATGTTTCTAAACATAGTTCATCTTTCACTGCCTTTAATGCTTTATTAACAATTTTTCTCTTTTCAGGGTTTTTAATTTTGCTTAAATTTTGGTGCAAGTTTCTTGTGACAAGCACAGAATAAGACATTTTTAACTGTGCCTTTCACATAACCCCAAGCATTATAAATTGCTGCAGTATCATTAGTCATAAATGTTGTAGTTTCGATTTTACCTACAGCTTTTTTAATGGCACTAAATTATGAATACATCTTCAGAACTTGTGTAGGAAAAACAAAATGCCACAGGTATTCCATTTTTATGTTCATCAACTTCCAGAACTGAGTATATTTTAAATCATAGCTGTTTAGCCCATGTGTTCCATCAATGCACATTTTGTCCTTTCCATATTTTGCAATTATTTCTTTCTGAAAATCTGTCATGATTAGGAAGGCAAAATTTTCATCTTTTAAACAATAGTCATTCCCTGATCATCCCTGCTATTAGAAAAAAAAACCAATACAATTTTCTCCCTTATTTTTCCTTTTTGAGCCCATAACTTGACACTCACTGCATCAATTTCATGCCTTTTAACATAACCATTAATATTGAAGTCGCTTTTTATATTATGGATACCCTTTTTTTCAATAAGCATTTTTCTGCCACTGTCCACAGTAATTTCTTTTCTAATATCTTGCCAAAATTTTGTTTCACTAACATCTTTTAATCTTTCCGAAAAATAAACAAACAAAACTAACAATAGTAACTAATAATAATAAAATTAAGAATAATGAAAAGTAATATAAATAAAATACTATACCAGCAATAGCTGTCCTATCAGACTCTAATAACCTTAAGTGCTCGAACTAAGTTTCATGATTTTGATGCTTAGGGAAATACTGCACTACTACATTTTCGGTACTCTAACTTTTATTACTGCTGGGCCACTAATTCCTATTTTGGCAGAGCCTTAAGACTTTAAACTCTTGAGACCTTTCCCTTTTGGTTTGTATGTCCCACTTCGACAACAGTGATAATTCATCACTATGTCTCCATTTTTAAGTGTTTTACTTCTTCGCTATCTAACATATTTTTAACATATAAATATATATATATATATATATATATATATATATATATATAAAGAAGGTTTACATTTATTAATATTAAATTACGCAAATTTCAGTAGAAAAATTTATACGTAAATGTATAAAATTCAGTCTACTACAGTGTAAATTTATAAACTACATTTTTTTAATGCAACTGTACATACCACTGAAAGCATATTGAATTCCTTCAAAATCTCTCCATTTAAATCACACTGTTGGCGATTATTTTTAAATGCCTTTTCAAACAGAAAGGGCGAGTGTAGACTTGATCACAAAATGAGCAGATTAAATCTCTGCTATGCACATTTATTTCAGCCTCCATTTAAGAAAACAATAAGTATGAAACAATTTATTACAGAAAATTAGAAAACAAATTGACTAATTAAAATAACAAGAAAGATAATAAAACAATTAACAAAATAAAGCATAAAAATAACAAGAAACCAAAAGTAAAAATTTTTAAATATGTAAATAAAATGCAATGAGAACTTCAGGAAAAATCGTTCGACTAATACAGCGATACAAAAAAAAAAAAACTATTCAATTATTTTAGTTTCCATATTGCGTAACAGATGGCGCTAGCACTGCATTAAAAATTATATGGGTGTATTAATGCTGCCTGGATCTCAAACTGTGGGGCGCGTCTCTGTTGAGGGACATGATTAGTGGCGTAACCGAGAATATTAGCTCCCCTGAAAAGACAAGTTTTGGGCCCCAAGCCTGATCTTACAATGGGTTACGAACTTGGCATCAGTCAGGCGGGGGGTTACGCCACTGGGCATGATAACCCAACATGGGAGGGGGCGCAAGCATATCGAAAAGTCAAAAACAAAAGATTTAAAATAATTATTAATTTACTAAAAGGTTGAAAAACCAAATACCTTCTGACATAATAAATAAAATATACATTTATATACTGATATAGTTATAAATTTATAAATGCTGTGCACAAGAGTATTTGTTAATCAATTTATCAATATGAAAATAAGTTTAATAATTACTAGCGAATCCCCTGAGCTGGTCAAATACAAAATTTAATACTTATCTTGATAATTTGCACGTTTTATCATTACAGTCATATTGTAACTTTAAATCAAAGTACATTTTTTTGTATGGGGAGTGGACACGATGAAAATCGGGTCGCAAATATTGAAAGTTTGAGAAGCACTGCTATATATGACTTATTAAGCTGTTTTCAATTTCTGCCAAAAATAGGACCGAATTTGGAATATTTTTTTCAAACAGAAGAAAGAGGAAAAGCTTGACATCTTGGGGAAATGGAACGCGAAACGTTCCTCTATCCCAGTGTTTCTCAAAGTGTGGGGCGCGCCCCCCTAGGGAGGCGCGACGACCCTACAAGGGGGGCGCGAACGTATCGAAAATTTAAAAAAAATTTTTAAAAGAAATAACCGGAAAGAGAAGTAAAACAAAATGCTTTCTTCCATAATAAAAAAAATACACACAACAACACTGACATAATTTATGTTTATAATCTCGCTTTTCTCCGTCATCAAATAGCTATCTTTGATCCCAAAACCAAATTAAAGAAAAAAAACATTTTGTTTTATTTGCTGTATTTCCTCAATGAGAGATTTTTTTATTACCTTTTAACATAAAATATTACTTGTTAAAAGAAAAAACGAAACCCAGACCCTGAGAAAAATTCTAAGAAGATAAACAATTCACCACTGTAATTATTATTGAAATACTGTACATTAGTTGTAGAAAAAGAAAAGGAAGTCATGATTCACTTTTCAGCCAGGCTGCATACTACGTTTGCTAATCATTTGATTGACCTTCAATCTTATGGTATGGTTATTATCAATATTAGTTCCCTCCCATCTTTTATGCGTTTGCTTTTCGCTTAGGGAAATTGTAAATAATTGAGTTTTGCAATATTTGGAAAAGAATTGATTGGTTTAACATTTCTGTAGGATAATTGAAAAGTGTCTGATTTGCGTCCTTTATTATGGTCTTGTACTTTTGAATCATTTTAGTTCAGTTTTATTAGATTTTTTCTCAAATCATCAAATAATTGAATAGTCCTTGAAAGAAGGTAAGTATACTTTCTATAAATTAAAATATTCACTAGAATTCCGATTTGTATCGTGTACAGTAAAAATAATTCTAAACAAATGATTGGGGTGACTCAGTCCCCCCGCACTACCATTAATGTTAGTATCGAGTACACGCCTGCTCCCGGGTTAAACATTTTGAAGTCTTCTCGCTTTAAATATTAAAAAGTAACACAATTATTCTTCATCGGAATTTTATATTCTTTTTCATAATTTAACATTAATTCTAAATGCTAATTGTGTGAGGTTTAAAATTACAGTTCTTTTAAACAGTTATTTACAATTATAGTATTTATCTAAAAAAAATCATTTTACATTTTTATATACAATGTCGTGCACACAGTTTTACTCTTCTTACAGTTCAGCTATTATATCAAGAATAATGTTTTATTTTTTTAAAAAATGAACTCGTGCGAAGAGTCGGTGTTTCAACCTGTATACGTTTGATGTATCAGTACTTAAGAAGGTATTTTATAAATAATTTCTTATTACTGAATTTGGCCGCGGTAGCCGAGTGGTATAGGTATCGGATCGTGGCTTGCCTTGTCACGAGTTCGAGCCCAGTACCACTAAAGACCCGCCGTGTAGGGCAGCGATGCACGTTACATCTGTTGAGAGTTGAAACGTTTTCCCGTTGGTATGGTGTGGTAGTTAGGAGAGAGGGGTGCCAGCTCAGGTGTCATCCACGTCACTTGACCATGGTTCAAAATTACGTGGTCCGTCGTCAAAAGCCCTCGTGTAGCTGAACAGTGCGACGTTAATATTCAATCAATCAATCTTATTACTAAATTAAGAACAAGTTTAATAATTATTAGGGACTTCCACGGGCTTGTCTTGTAGAGGAAAGTTTTTCAAAGGAAGGTTTAATATCAGAAATTGACACTTAAAGAGTTATTTTTCTATATTTAGCTGAGATCTATATCTTGTCTTCAAGGCATCCACTGCAGAAAATCCGGTTTGAAAAAGGTAGGATGTTGAAAATGGTAATAGTATACGAAGTGCTTTTGTTTTCAGTACAGATAATTCCTCATACACCTCTACCCAAAATTCAAAGAGCGATTTATTACTAAATTGCCTTTTAATTTTTCACTGGATGTGAAATCTATGAAGATTTCTTCTTCGGAAGTTGAGAGCCCTTCTGGAGTATCTTGAAATAGATCCCTAATCCACTCGTAACTTGCTACCAAGCTGTCCTCATCCAGAAAATACTTTTTAAAATTCTTTGCCAACATAGCTAAATGATTTTACATGTTTTAAAACAACTTTCACATGTTGTTCTACAGATTTGTAAGTTTCAACACATATGGAGCTGGGGCTTTTTTTCCACATCATTTACTTCAGTAGTGGTAAATCCAAAATTTAAGTATTTTTGAGAAGATCGCCTTGATTTAATTTTCGGAACCATGCTCGTTCGTCTGTGTACTTGTTGATTCTTTAATATGGTGGAATGTTTGCTTACGACTTAAAAATGTATGTATGATATTGTTTTAATCTACTGCCGTAAATATTTAATTACCATGAATTACAATTAACGTGGAAATTTAAAAAAATGTACATTCAAGCTAGATTCGGTAACTTTAGGAGTATCGAGTCGACCAAAACTGACTGGAATTGTACGCGGAAAAGCATTTTTACATGTTTTGCGCAGACGTCCGATAGGTTGCCCAGACTCACGCAAACGTACCCTATAATGCCAGATGTTATGGATATGATAGAGAGCGACATTGACTAGACTATTTTTCTAATGACATTTGTACTTTGAGAAATGAATATGCTGAAGGAAATAAATCTTTAATTAAATACATCATTTTGCGATCTGTTCCAATTTAAAAATTAGAGAAAGAAAAATAACATAATTCTAAGTAATATATATTTTAAGTAATTTTCTTAAAATACATATTACTTAAAAGTTAGATATACACAAAATTTAATATACTTATCGTATTAATTTGTACGGTTTATAATTAAGATCGTATTGTAACTTTAGCGTCTCTCTCTCAAAGTGCATTTTTATTGCAGTAAATACATTATTGTTGTACAGGGGGCGAGACAAAAATTATGATTGAAAATTGGGTCGCCAGTATTGAAAGTTTGAGAAACACTGCTTTTAATGTATGAGTGGTGCACAGAGTATTTTATGACTAATTAATTAATACTAAATTAAGAACAAGTTTAATAATTATTAGCTACTTCCATGGGCTTGTCTTACAGAGCAAAGTTTTTGAAAGGAGTTCTAAGATAAGAAATTGACCCTCTGAGTTCTTTTTCTATATTTAGCTGATATCTATATTTTGTCTTCTAAGCAACCACCGCATTTTGCAATATGTTCCAATTTAAAAATCAGAGAAAGGAAAAATAACTTAGTAATTATCCTATTACTTAACTTTTTTTTGCTTAAAAGTAACATATACAAAATTTAATACTTATGTCATGAATTTGTACGGTTTATAATAAATATTGTTGCTTTATCGTAAAAGTGCATTATTATTGCATTCAGTATATTATTATGTATAAGGGGGGCGCGATAAAAATTGTGATTGAAAAGGGGGGCGCCAGTATTGAAAGTTTGAGAAGCACTGCTCTATCCCATATCGAAATGTATTTGGGTCTTGAAGTGGAGAGGCCTCGATTGAGAAGGAGCTTCCTGATTGGTGGACTGGAAGGAGCAAGGATGTGTGTCTACGGTGACTTCTTCGGAGACATCCGATGTGATGGAAATTTTTTCAGAGTAAGCGGACGAGAGACTCGTCTGCTATTTGCCGAAAAGAATCAGTCTATTCGCTGCCTTGAAGTTATGGAACAGAAATTGATTGGAAAAAAGTGCTTGCCTGTATGGGTTGCAGATTGAGAATAATTTAAAATTAAGAAAGGAAACATAATACAGTAAAAAGAATAATTAGAAAATGGTCTTTCACTACGAGGGGAATATCGCAATTAATTACTAGGGGGATTATACGAATCTAGAAGGATTCTTCTGGGCCTCTTAGTATTGACATTGGGATTGTAATTTTTAAGATTTAAGACATTAAAGTTGTTGGAATTTATGGTAGATTATCAAAAAATTTATTTGCCATTTTTTGAATATATTTTTTAAAAGGATTGTTAACAGCTTTGTAAATATCTCTATTTTTAGTGTGTCTACAAGCCTTACTTATTTTCCTGTTTAAAGCCTTTTAGGCATTTTCTAAAAGTTTAATGTTTGAATTAGCTGCATAGCCCCACACAGGGCGAGCTTACGTTAAGATGGGCAGCAAAACAGCAGTGTAGAGAAGTACTTTGTTGTAAAGATTCATTTGAGAATTCCGGAAAATTAAGTTTTTTTCAAGTATAAATGTTCTCGCCAACATTTAATACTATATTCTGTCTTCACTTTTCAAAAGAAAACAGCATGTGTGTTTTATCTTACTACTTACAGTTACAGTTATTATTTTTGTGGGATATGAAGCGACAAAAGCTATTATCCCATCGTACTACTTATTTTTATTCGGGTTAACCTATTTTTTCTGCAATAAAATGTGGTTCGCATTTTTTCTTTTATACCGTAATGCTAAATGAGCTATCTATCCCTTTACATGTTAAAGGAAAAAACTTAATTATAAATGGAATATTTTGAAATTTTTAAAACTACATTTTTTTATAAGTAGATGTATGATTTACAATGTTACAAATTTTCATGAAAATTGATATATTTTTTTTCTGTCTGAAAATGTGCTCCACACACACACATTTAGTTCAGGCTCTTGTACCTTTAACGAGTGACTGTGAGAGTTATAGTCTGCCTATATAAAGCAACATGAGGGTTATTGGCAACGGACCTCACAATTTTGAACCTCGATTAGGTGATGTGGACTACATCAGAGGCACCTTCCTGTTCAAACTACAACACCACGCCAACAGGAAGATTTTGAGCTCGACAGATTTAACGAGAATCAACCCCCTACATGGTGCGTTTTTAGTGGCACCAGACTACCACGGTCACTGTGCTTTTGGCGAAAACTGTATTAATATGGAAACATGTTATTTTTATTAAATTATAAACCCAATTTCGTGTTATTTTTCTTGCAATATTTTTAATTTGTTAAATTTCAATTGTTACTGAACAAGGTTATATTAGCAAAGTCTCACGTTAGTAGCTCGAAGAATACAGAGCTCAATAAAATACCACACATCTATTTCATCTTGAGAAATTTCGCATTAAATACTAGACTGTGCTAGCCAAATGGTCGTGATCATGAACTCGTGGCCGGTGGTGCGAGATCATGCCTTGGTCGTACGGAATACACCCCCTACATGCAGAAGGGTTGAAACTGTCGAGGCTCAAATTACTCACTTAAAGATGATATACAAGTTTCGGAAGTAGTATGCCAGCTCAGATGTCGTCCTCATCATTTGACAGAGATTCAAAATTATGACGTCCGTTTCCAATGGCGAACACCAGCTTCAAAAATGCGACGTTAATAACAAAAACCAAATCATTTGCATTAGACACATTTCATGTAATGTCACCGCTGTTATTTCTTTTTTGATAAAGCCTAATATTACTTACAAATAAAAAAAAATCGTTTGTATTATTTGCTATGAATTACACCTACATTTTTTGAATTATTAGAAACATTCAAAAAGTATTGGTGCGGTTACTTAGACAGGAGTGCCAGCTCAGCAGTCGTTCTCGCCACTTAACTGAGGTTGAAAATTATGAGATCCGTCGCCAATAGCCTCTTGTTGCTTTATAGTTCGACGTTATTCTTTTAATTTTCATGCCCGAGATTATCTCGGGCACGGTGCCAGAGCTCCAAAATGCCACGCCCTAGTACTTTACAAGGAAATTTGAATTTTTTTTGAGTATATACATCCTATTGTTTTATACCCGAATACATGTTAAGAGAAGCTTACTTTGGTGTCCTTTCTTGATACCTTATCACACACGTATGTCTCGGAACAACTCGAGTCTCTTTAGAACAACCGTTTCAAGCAGCTGTGAGGGTGAAGGGTTGCCGTAAACAAAATGATACGCTCTGACGTCCGCCTCGCTATATCTCCACATTAAAAAATTACTCGCTGATTTTTCTACTTAGGAAAACGAACATCCAATATTGTTTCCTTTATTCCACTCGCACTTTTGTTGGCGGTCGTAAACAGAAATAGAGCGCCATTCTGCTTAAAAGATTAGACGCCATTAAAATATTATGTACCATGAAAAAACTATACGCTATTTTTAATGCGTTTAACGAAGCCGAGGCTGCCATCTTTATCGCTATCTTGTTTGGGACATAGGGAGCCAAAGAGCTCTATTGGCTGGAATTTCGAGCAATTCTTTCAGCTCACACGAAAAGTTGTTCGAAACCGTTGTTATGGCAACTGGGCAAGAATCGCTTCAAAAGTTTGCTGGAAAGAAAAAAAAATGCTCCGAATACGTATAGGTGTAATAAGGCTTTTAGTCTTTTGCATGATGGCGAAATTTTGTTCCCAAATCATCAAAATAACGTGATAGTGAAAGGGTTAATAAGCACTCCTCACTTTTTACCCTAACGGCCACACTGACTCCTCCAATCCTAAAAACGCTTAGTAGAGCATCCACCAACATATACAAGAGTTTTGAATTTGACTAAAATTTTCTTTTCGGGATTAGACGTCGAGTGACGTTGTTACATTTCCGGGAGATTTTGTACAATTGAAACTCCCCCCTCTAATGGGGCTGCGTATTGGTATTTTTTACCTTTGCAGACATAGTTCCTTCCCCAGGAGTTGGTATCACTTTTTATTTCGGCACCATATAGACGATACCAATTGCCGCAAGTAATTTTGACCCCAGTTTCCTCCCTAGAGGAAAGGCACCTGAACACTGACGATGTGAAATTGAACATAGGACTTTAATTTTATCGAGGGTACCCAAGACAAACGAGCATTCCAAGGGATTTTTTACATACCACATAATCATACGACATAGCCGCTGTCGATTTTCTGCATCATGAAAATTCACCGACTTAGGCCGTGGTCAATCCGCAACCTTGGGTGCAGAAGGCCAGCGACAAACCAAATACGCCACTCAGTCGGCTTCGTACATTTTAAAAATAAATTTTGACTCTCGTTTTTTTTCTTCAGATTTTAATGCAATTTTAAGCAACATAAATGCTTTTATAAACTTCAAAAATCTATAAAATCTGCGGTGGGCCGGATAGAACATCAAGTCGGGCATCCGGCTCGCAAGTGATTTTCTACTCATCACTGCTGTAGCTTTTTTTTCTTCAAGACAATTTTCGGCGAAACGATTATTACACAGTTCCAGTAAAATTGATAAAAGAAAGTATAAAATGATATCACTGTAAAATAATTCAATATATTGAAATTCTAAATGAATAATAATTTTTCTTTTGAATTTTCTCATTCTTTTGAATTTTGAGTAATTAATTAATTATTTTTTTATTGAAAACAATTATAAAATCCCCGGGTACCACAAAGTATCACACAGGGCTCACAGAAATAAGTATTAATCATACACTACAGATGAAAGAAGGAAAGAAAAAACTTTTGAGGGTCTGATGGATTACAAATATTTAAAACAAATTCAACTAATCCACAGAACCTTTTAAGAGCACTTCTAGTGAAAATAAGTTGGTGAAAATTTGGAAGCCAAGTTATATTAAGTCCTTTGAAAGCCAGTCTTAGGATCTTTCTTTTTCTGACAATTTTGGAACACAGAAGTAGCACATGTTCTACATTTTTCTCGCCACCAATATTATAATCACAGGAAGATGACGGAACTAAATTAAATTTGTACAAGTAGCATTTAAAGTTACCATGCCCAGTGAGAAATTAGGTTATTTTGTAATAAGTAAGCTGCTTTTTGTAAAAAATGCACACACACAACACCATGAATGAATCATCAGAATTAAATGAAATTTAATGCACAAATGGCTTGGATTAGTACAAATAAATGACGAAATTTTCAAAGCAAAAAAAAAAACTATATTAAGTCCCCGAAATATCAGTATTTGATGTAGCCATCACGCGATGCAATAAGTGTTGCTATGCGACGTGGCATGGAGTCAAATAGATTTTGAATGTCTGCTTGTGGAAGATAATTCCGTATTTCTTGTATGCGCAGCAAAAGTTCGTCTTTTGAAGCTGCAGGATGCGAATCACGAGCGAGACGCCCACCAACCAAATCCCACACGTACTGAGTAGGTGACAAATCGGGTTAATAAGCAGACCAAGAAAGAGGTTACATGTTTTGGGCTGAACAGAAGTCTCGAACAGTCTTTGCAACATGTGAGCGTGCATTATCCTGCTGAAAGATAGCTCCAGGGATGCCTTAAAGGAAGGAAACGACTTCGAGCTGTAGCACTTCATGAATGTACCTGTTACTATTGAGATTACCCTCAATTCGTTGCAAATTGAATTGTCCATGATACAAAATCGCACCCCAAACCATAACTCCGAGTGTGCAAACCGTAACTCTGGTCCACAATGTCGTTCGATAACGCACTCTGGAAGGCAGCGTTCACCGGCATAGCGTCTAACACGGATGCGGCCCTCATTGTCCCTCAAATCGAAGCATGATTCATCTGAAAAGACAACTTGGTTTTAAGTAGCTTGTCAGGCTCTACGCTCATGAGCCCATTACAGATGCAGCCGTCGATGGTTTGCCCTGAGGGAGATCCTGTATTAAAGCACCTTTGCACGCAATCCACGGTGCGGCAGACGTCGACGAATTGACGAAGCCAGCATTAGTACACCTGTAGCAGTAGACCGACATGCTGCCAACTGCCAGGAGGAAGCTGTACGTTCCTTCACCATCATGCGGAGCAGATGTCAATCGTCGCACGCTGACGTCACCTTCCGTCGTCCACTGCCAGTTTTTCGAGTTGTTCGGTGCTCGTCGGTCCACTGATTCCAAACTCGCATCACTGTGGAAATGTTCCGCTGCACACCATCTCCTATTGCGCAATAAGAAAATCCTCCTGCTCGAAGGCCGATAATCCTCCCCCGTTCAAACTCAATAAGTTGTTGGAATTTATTCTTATTTAGTCGTGTAAGCATACATAGGTCTCACTAAACGTTTGCCACTAACAAATAATCATCAACTTTTTTCAACGTCCCGCTACAGCCCTCTATGCATGCGCGATGGCTCTAAAACTTAACTATTTTACGTAACATCCTATAATTGATATTTGCTGCAAAGTTCATTTAATTCTGATGATTTCTTCATGGTGCTGCATTTTTTATAAACAGCAATATATAAAAAATAATGGCATGACAGTCTCTGGAAAAATTTTCTTTTTTAGGCTACTTTTATTTGAAATGAGATATTCTGGGTTCCAAGACTTCACCGTTATTTCTTTCGTAATCTTTTTGTAAAATGATTAAGGAATATTAACGGCAATGTCGATTTCGCTCTTGGTGGCAGCTTTTGCCAATCGGCCCTCTCATTTCCAAAAATGCCTGTGTGTCCACGAACAAGAGCGAAAACTATTGAGATGTTTTTATCTTTTAGGCTTTTAAGTCGCTTTTGGATCTTGACGATTACGTTGTTAGATAATTATTTAAGATTATGTAGTTAATTATTTGAATGGATAATTTTTTAGTATCGAATGAACAATTAATATTTTGAGTATTGAGTGAATAGTTAATCTTTTGAGTATTGAGTAAATAATTAGTTTTTTTTTCAATTTTTAATAAATAATTTATCACTGAGTAAATATTTGAATACTTAGGGAAAAATTAATTTTGTGGTATAGAATGAAGAAACAATTCTTGAGTTGAAGATGTGGGAAATAGCAAAGTTAAAGATAGGTGAGCTAAAGTTTGTTGCTGAGGAAATAGGTTTCACAGTACCAGAGGATGTACTAAAGTGGTTGATTTATAGAACGTTTAATTGAGGAGAACGAGGTGTATAAAAATGATAACGAATTTGTGAAAACCAATTTAGAGCAAGTGTTAGAAGGAATTAAAAACTAAAAATCCGATCAGATGTGTCAAATCAAGCTAGAACTCCTTAAGTTAGAGAGAATTAAATCAGAATTATAATTGGAACAGTTAAAAGCTAGTGTAAATAATACCGAGATTTCTCTTGTTAACGGAATTGACACCGAAACTGAAAAGTTCAATTGATGTTTTAATAAAAAGCGTTAGAGTGATAAAAATTAAAAGTGCCAAGTGTATATATATAAATCGGAAGGGTGAGATTTCTTTTTGCTTCGTTAGAGAGACTTTACTGTAATAAAAAGATACGGTGTAACTTGCAGCAGAGATTTTGTTGAATTTATTAGGGGAAAGTGTTTCTAATATATATATATATATATATATATATATATTTAATTATATAACTGAGAAAGATATAAGCAATTATGCGAAAAGCAAAATTATTTTTAGACAATTCGAACCAAAACATCGCAAGCAGTGTTAGAAAATTTTGAAAATGCAGACAGAGAGATATGTGCAATTCGCTTCTCATTTTACCGTGAGTAACGATTACTGTTTAAAGTTAAGAGTAAGAGGCTTTGGCACCTTAGAGCAGTGATACTCAACCTGTGGCCCACCGGGCCTTTTTAAGTGGCCCGATCAGTGCCCATTGCTCTGAAAAATTCACTTATTTAAGAAATATATAAAAAAATTTGGTATCAAGGAATCAAATATATCAATTTTGCTGCCGGTGTCTTACGAGTGCGAATTGATATTCTTTTTCTATTTGTAACGGTTACTGTTATAGATAATAGACAACAGTGGAGTAGTAACAGTTTCTATATATATATAGAGTGGAACTAATTTTTAACTATCTTTCATATCTTGCAAGCGAAAAATATTCGAAAAAAATATATCGTTTCAAGACGATTGGGAGGTTAACTGTAGTGAAAAACAGACATAGATCAGTAACTGTTTGATTTGTTACGAAAGTGCTGTCTCGAAATAAAGAGGAATCATTCAATAACACTTTTCCTCGAAGATCTCTTTCAAGAGGTGATAAGTAGGCTTTCTTAAATAGTTTTTGCAACAGTAACAAAGTGTTTTGTCTGTGGTAATGTCACAGTGATAACAAAGACATGTGTGATGAAGTTTGTCATATTATTGGTAATCATATGAAACCATTTACTGATGCAGAAATTATGAAAGAGTGTTTCATAAATGCTTCTAATTCGTTGTTAGTGACAAAAAAATAAAAAATAGTAATTGAAAAAAGAAAAACAGGGGTTAAAATATTTTAATTAATTTTCCACAATTTACCGCCCCCACCCCCCTTCTTTATCCTCATGATGCGGCCCGCGTGAAATTGCTAATATATGTTTGCGGCCCAGCAGAAAAAAGGTAAAGTACCCTTGTCTCAGAGCAACTCATTGCGTCGGATAAACTGTTTCAGACATTAGACAGAGAAATAGCCGCTTATATGTTAATATTGGACAATCCTGAATTTAGACTTAAGAGTTAGGTAAAGAGTTGGATTCATATTTTACTTCGGTAGGTAAGATCATAAATGAAATGAGAAAAAAGCAAAACATTTATAAACTTAAACCCTTAGAGGGTGTTTTACTGAAGGGAACAGTAAAAATTGTGATTTATGTTTAAGGCTGTTTTCGGTTAATATGTTAAAGAATAGGACCCAAACTTGGAATATTTTTTCAGATATAAAAGTGCTCAATCATTAATATTACATTCCGGCTTCCCTATCCTATAGGGAATCACTTACTTTATCATACTACTCATTTTTATCCTAGTTGACATTTTTCTTTTAAAAATGTGTTTGACATTTTTTTCCTATAGCCGTAATGCTAAAGCAGCTATCCCTTTACATGTTAAAAGGAAAAAACTAACTATTAATGAAATATTTTGAAATTTTAAAAACCCTGTATTATAAGGTAATGTATGTGAGTTACAATATCACAAATTTTTATAAAAATTGAGACATTTTTTCTGTCCGAAAATGTGTTCCGCGTTAAGTTCATCTCTTGTTTATACGGCGAAATCAGCCTTAAGGAATGAAAACCATTCATTATAGGCTTGACTTTCGTTTAAGAAACTTCGGATCAAGAGCACAGCAATGTAGTTAAAAAAGTTTGTTATCTAAACTTTACTAGTAGAACAACTAGTATGCCAGTTTTTAATCAGCGGAAAACACGTGATTGCCTTTATCATGTGACCGTCATGAATTTAGTTCATTGTCGTAAAATATTGGACAGCACGTGCACTAATGGCATAGGTGCTAATGTAGTGTGTGGAATTCTAAAATAAATAAATAAAAATAAATAAAAAGTTAATCTATAAACTTTTTTTCTGATTGATTAAATTAAAAAATATTTTTTTTTTATAAAATATTTTTTTTCCATGTGAACTTATATTTCAACCACTCTCATTTTCCTTTGCATTCAAACTTTAATTTATTGTTTATTAAAAAACACAACTAATTTCAATAAAAATCCAATTTTTTTCTGTAATAATCCGTATTTCTATATTATAATAATTTAAATTTAGAATTAAAGAATTCCCAAACTCTCTTATTTTCGGATTATTAAATCCACTATTATACATAATCAAGGTAATATATAGATTTCTATAAATACTCTGTATGATTATTGATGTAATTTTCAGTCAATATTAATATCCTCTTCCTAAAATTTTAGAACAACATGCATATAATATAATTTAATATCTGTTACCATTCACATATGATTTTAAAAGTGCAGCTTTTCCGATCCTTTTTCAGCTTCTTTGTATAAGGGAAATTAGCACTACACTTTTTCATAAGAAAATATATACCATGATTAAAATTAAAACTTATGAAAAGATTTAAACACAATGTTTAAAATAAAATAAATGTAGATTACACTTACATATTTTTTAATACAGTATGTAAGCCATCCGTACAACTTCAGATTTTGTTATAGTTATACATTATCTGAAATTTCTTTTTACAATAATAATTTTTGTGTCTTTACATTTTCACACAAGAAGTATTTTTTTTTTAAAAAAAGGCTACACACAGGATTGCTTTATCCTTCTATTTTTCATTGACAATACATAATGTCTCTTGTTCAGATACGTTTTAAAAAATTGATATTTCAGAATATTTTTTGCAGCACTGTCGAGCATAACATGCTATCTTCCAATTGTCTCCACTGTCACTGTTATTCTTAAGGTCATTATTCATTAAGGATAAATATCCGGATAGTCTGGGTTATCTGGATAATCCGGATAGTCGTCATCATAGTCTACTGGAGCCTTTACAGGTTCTTCATTTTCTGGCTCCTGTAAAAATGTGGAATTTTTTTTTAAGAAAAGAGAATTTAGCAACAGTCGAATATAACAAGTAATATAAAAAAAATTAAGTCAATTCCTATACTTCGAATGGATGAATAGAAAGTATTTTATTAACGATTGAAAATTTGAATAAGGTATATATTTATATATATAATGATCTGGCATCAGACATGTTTAGTAGTTAGGCCATATGTTACGGAGAAATAAATGGGTGATTAATTTAATACTTGAAGAGAGATAGAGAGATGTAATGATAAATAAAAGTTAAGTGCTATAGAGGGAATTTAATTTTAAATCTAATTAGATTATCCTTACATTTGCCCCCTTCATTTTAAAAGGGAGTCACGGGCATGATTTTTCTCTCTAAACTTCATTAATTTTCAATACGTACAAAACAATACATAACATTATTTGAAAACACATATTACACACAGTAGAAATATTTAAGTAATAGGAATACTAAATGCAATAAAATAAACAAAACGAAAACAACAAACACAATAATGACACTTCCAAAATATTAATTGATAAAAATTAAATTCCGTACACAAAAATGGACATTAGCTTTTTCAAATCCATGTGACATCCAGAATAAGAGCTCACGTTTCTTCTTATACTTTCATAATATTAGATTCGTATTATAGCTAGCAGATAATGTATTCACTTTTTTTAGTATTAGAAAATAATATATCAAACAATAAAATAGTAGATATGAAAATATATGTTATCATACAAATATTAAAATAGTAATTTTGTATAAAAATCTACTCTGGCGCCATCGTTGTAATATCTAATATTGTTACACAAAATTTGGCACATATGTAAAACATTTATAAAAACATTAAAATATAGACACTAATAAAATAAAATTCTTAATAATATGAAAACAGTGTACAATAACTTATATACACTATACAACACAATAAACAATATTTTATTTTATATGCGTTATAAAATATAAGAATATAAGAGCTCTTTTTTATTCATTTTGATTCTAGAAATGAGTTTATCATTACCTTTAGTATTTATGTATCAACGAAGACTATAACTTGATAAAATACAATTTTCACAATATTCACCGTAACTTCAAAATATTGCATACCATATTTTGAATCTCTCCGTAACCTTCTAAGGGTATTCATTTCATAGATAAAACTCTTCTCTTTCCCTTACATCATACATTCATTAATATAAACTGTATCATACTACTTATTTCTGAACACATCTCTCTGAGAAATCTGCGTGATCAAATCATAGATATTCAGGGATGCTAATAAGAAAACAATAAGAGGTGTACATATCAAACTAAACACGTTTGTCCTCTTAATGTTTCAAGACATATACAAAATTTATAATGATTGAATTCTCTTTTACTCACTGTATAGTATCTAAACATAAGCTTCAAGTTGTTAAATTAATTTAAATTTAAATAAGGAAAATTTCGAGAAACAGTGAATCCTGATATGTGGCTAGTATATCAAAACACACAATTTCAAAATAAAAAAGATTAAATGATATGCAATAAAGTTACCTATGAATAAAATAATTAACAAAATAATAAAATTCAGTGGAGAAAAAAGAATGCAACGTGACTTTATTTTTGTTTCTCATCAAAATCAACATCATTAGTATTAGTACATTAGAGTCATTTCTCTAATAACTAAATTTATATCTTTTAACTTTAAAACATCAATCCTATCATAAATGTTGACTCATTCGACATTTTAAAATAAAATAATGAGAAGTACATTAAAATTTCTCAAAATTTTGTATAATAAAACACATACACTCTGCTTTCTTATATAATATATAATTAAAGTATAAACAATATCTTCTTCAACACAAAACATACTATAAAAAAAAAGTTAAATATCATATTATCTTACTCTTTCTAAAAGTTTTGTTTAACAAAACTCAGTCACTTCAATGTTACTAAAATGAAAACTATTTATTTCACTGACCTCTATTCCTTAATGGCAGAAATGTTTGGTGAACGGTAATCCATATGTTTATTGTCCATTGCCTTACACTAGTAATTTTTTTCTTTCGATGTTGGTCCTTCAATATTGGACTCGATGTTGGTACTTCAATGTTGCATTCGATGTTTTTCCTTCACTATTGTATTGTATATTGGTCAAAATTACGGTATTATTGTACATATTTTCATTTTTTTTAAATTTTATTTTTCAAAATACCATTCGAAAAAGAAGAGTATTTTATTTCTCTGGCAGTAGTCTTTCTTGAAGGGGATAGGAGCAATTCTCTCTCTATTTTTTTCTTTTTGCCATTAGAACGTTGTTTCTTTCATTCGTGGCAATCTGGCCTCTTCAGAAAGACAGAAATATCGTTCGGTAGAGTCCCATAATTATTATTCACAGAATTTTTCAGAATAATTGGAGTTTGTTTTTATTTTAATATTATTTTACTATTAAGAATAGTAATTAAATATTCGAAATCCATTAGTAGTTAAATCCTGCCTGCTTTAATCCTGACATGCTTCGAGTCAATATCAGACTTAATTTTAAAAAGGAACTTTATACAATGGATTCTTGACATCATCTGACGCTAAGAGGCAGAAAGAGAGAAAAAACGTCAACGTGAAATCTAAGTGTTTTACCACTTAAACCCAGATGTGAGAAGTACCTCTGATTTTATGAGTGTACTTGAAATCTAATGCTGACATATAGGGCTATTAAATATAATGATCTGGGATCAGAAATGTTTAGTTGTTAAGCCATATGTTTCGGAGAAATAATTGGGTAATTAATTTAATATTTGAAGCTGTAATGAAAAACAAAAGTTAAATGCGAACAAATAGAAGGAATTGAAAAAGAGCATGATTTGTCTGCATTGTTGTAACAATGCACACCCGATTTGGCTAGTTTGGCTGAAAAACAGGTTTTCGACCCCAACTTTTATCTTTATTTTAACAGTTATATTGTTACAATAGAGACGAATCTAAGTTGGCGTCAAAAACTAGTAATTAATTTAATTATTTAATAAATATTTGAAAAAAACTGTATTAAAATCAAGTGTCATCCACTATAAATTTATAAAAATTTATTTGAATCTAATTGGATGAATAGAAAGTATTTTATTAAGGATTAAAAATTTGAACAAGATAAATAAATATGTAATATAGAGAGAGTGAGAAAATATATAGTAGGAATTGAAAAATAAATCAGGGTATGAAGAAGCACATTCAAAAGCGGGTGATTGATTGTCAAATGTTGATATAGGTCACAGACGAAATATCACCATCTGCAACTATTTCCTGTCTTTCTTAGCGCGGTTTACAGTAATAATTCAGTAAAATCAATATTAAGCAGCAGTAGGTAGTTTTCAAGATAATTAATATAGGCCGGCTCTGTAAATTTTTCAGGCAGAATTTTCCTCAATCTGTGTATTTGTGCGTTGGACAGTTCATCATAATATCAAAGTTCTCATTTACTCCCTGGCACAGCGTCTCAGTCTCAACGCACTTGAATATATTTGAAGGAGGAAACGATATGACACAGGAAAAACTTCCAAAGTTAAGCACTGTAAGATATAGTTAGGTGATTCTCCTCATATTGAAAGGCCAGTTATACAACTGCTCAAGAGACATTTAAAAAGTGTTAGAATGATCAGCCGTCATTTTCTAACACCCTGGCTTTTAAGAGCCCCGGATCTGAATCCTTGCAACTTCTGGCTGTGGTGTTATCTTAAAAATCTTGTGTCCAAGTGGCAAAAATGGTGGACAACATACTGAATATGTCTTGAACAAGTTAGTTAACAGGTGTTTTCATTGTTACATTTTATACGGTTTTTGGTCTAAGGACAATTAATAACCGATTTTTTCCATCCAGCGTGGTACCACCACTATCCTTCTACCTTGCCTCGGTGTGTGTGGTAGGGGAGGTGCTTTCACTTACTCACTAATACTTGTAACGGGTACTGTTAGGGTTCTACTGATTCTCTTGTAAAAACTATTCTTTAACTGTGATTTTAGTTTAAAAACCGCTTTCCGTAGAGATGATTTTATGCAAATGTAACTACTATTTAAACCCTGACGTTGGGTATGTGAGGTTAATAGTTAATTGCTGATCGCTAGTTGTGAAATCTAAGGATAAGAAAAATGAACTGCGACTGGGAGGTCGTGCATCCTAAAATTAATATTCGCTGTAGAATCCTCCAGGAGTTGTGGATGTAAATAACATTGGAGCTGACCGAGCTATCGGGGTTCGAGGAGGATCGTCACAAGCAGCCTACAACTTAAACTAGGTGATTTTCAATAATCGTATACATCAGATAGAGTGTTAGGATTTCAGATTGTTCCCAGAGTCAAGCTATAAAGCTGTATATGTTCATAAAGTGTTAAAGATAGAATAAAAGTAGATACTTTTAAGATCATGTCTGCTTCTTCCTCGAGCCCTCTTACATCCACGACCTTCGGGTTGCGACACTCTGCCACAACTGCTGAATGACTTCGAAGTCATTTTTCCGTCACCGAAATGATCATGTACTTTGAATAAAATCACTAGCGTAGCTTGTCTTGAGTGGGTCCTATATCAAAATTCATTGGGAGCTTTCTCAAGGGACCCCTTAACATTAAAAATTTTTTTACATGTTTTGGGGCCCCGTATCATTGATAAGGTGGTAGCTACGCCCTGAATAGTACAGTTGGTTTAATATGCAACTCATACCAAAACCGTCTTTATTTGATGCAAAATGCCATTTGTAACCGAATCCACTTCCGTTTTGCCGCTTACAGCACCATGTTTGGAATTTTCTTTCTTGTCATGTACCAGTGGTCTTCAAAATTTTTCAACTCATGGAACCCCTAGTACTAGAAGGTGTTTTCGTGGAACCCCTAAAACTAGAAAATATTTTCGTGGAACCCTATTCCCCACACACTTAAAAGAATATATCCTGTGTGTGTGAATTAATATTTAAAATATATCAACACAACAATAGTGCAATAATCAATGTAAAAGGAATTAAAAAAAGCATTTAAAATTTAAAAAATTCAATATAATTTACTCATTAATAATATCAATCTATGTCCCAAGTGTTACCAACCTATGCATTGTTTAGTAACTGGGATATGTCCTTACATTTTTTCACACAAACTGTCGAAGTCTAGGACTATTCAGATTAACTACACTCGTATTACATATTTTTAGTTTCATTCGTTTCTATACTTTGTTTTTGTAGCCACTCACGTTGAGAAATACTTTTCAGATATACACATTGTTCTGAACGTCATTAGTGGCCGTGGTAGCCGAGTGGTGTAGGTATTGGATCGTGGCTTGCCTTGCCACGAGTTTGAGCCCAATGCCACTAAAGACCCGCTGTGTAGGGCAGCGATGCACGTTAAATCTGTCGAGAGCTGAAACGTACTCCCGTGGTGTGGTGTGGTGTGGTAGTTAGAAAAGGGGGGTGCCAGATCAGGTGTCATCCACGTCACTTGACCATGGTTCAAAATTACGTGGTCCGTCGCCAAAAGCCCTCGTGTAGCTGAACAGTGCGACGTTAATATTCAATCAACCAATCTGAACGTCATTAAAACGTTTATAGCTGTGTGAAAAAAATTGTGTATTTTGCATGGATAAACTGGCATAAAGTTTAGGAGCTGTTCTTGCTTTAATTTAGACTTTTAACATCGAATATGTTGATAGAATGTTCCCTCTACTTTATTGTAGTTTTTTCCGCAAATTCAAAAACGCGCATTTTCCGTTAGAAAAATATTTAGTTTTGCAAGCTATTGTACTAAGGAATATAAAATTATCACGTAGAACCTGGGATAGGTAAACAATAAGATATTCCCAATCTAGTAGGTAATATATATAAAATGGTTTAATATTCTTTTATTATATTATAATTAAAGTTTAAAAAGTATTGCAAAATAAAGTTATTATGTATAAATAAAATTTTCAGTTTCTTAATGTGTGTGTGTGCGTGTGACAGAAGTGAGGATTAAATCTATATGTGGGCTTACAAACTTCTCACAAAGAACGTGAATCCCTTTTGCATACACATTTATAAGTTTCTTTTCAATATATTTTATTGGGATTCAGGAAACCTCTGAGTGTGCCTCATGAATCCCCAGGGTTCCATGGAACACAATTTGAAGACCACTGTCATGTATTATACCCACCTTCTTCAAGAACATTTAGTTCAAGTTTGAAGTCATTTCTCAAGTTTGTAAAGAGACCAATGGTTCTTTTTTTACAATATCTTTAAAGTGGAATTTTCCTGTACTATCCTGTATTTCAATTAAAATTTGAACAGTAATCTCTACACATCCATCACTAACAAATTAATTTCTCAAGCAGGGGTGATTTTTCTCCAAAATTTCATCTTACTGTTTTGAAATTAAAAGTATGTAGCATAACTATTATATGTGGCTGTTTGTATTGTATGTTTGTTTTACTCATGCATTATTTTATTTTAAAAATGCATTTTATTTTTTTATGCATAAAATATATTTCTTTCTTCTTACTTCTTATAATATAAATCTAATTTTTATTCATCATCCATTTTCATATAGTGTAAGTTGTGAGATTTTTTTTTCGGTACTCTCCCTAAATGTTGAGAGTTTTATTTGGAGTGTGTAGTTATGCTAGTACAGAAAAAGACCCTTGAACACTTAATAAAAAATATGATAAAAAAACTTTCAATGAAAAAAATATTTGACTGAAAAAAAGATTTATCTCGTAAAAAATCGATTTCACTCAGTGAATATCGTTTTTACTAAGATCTTTTAGTTTATTAACAGTAATATTGTTCATAAGTACCAGATTAAGAAAATATAATTTAACTCAAGGATTAAGCCATAGGGAGCCGGGAAAAAACAAAATCTTTAACTTAAACAACATCATTCAAAATAAATAATAAAAAAAAATATTTTCTAATTTAAAGTATTGAAAAAAAAATATTTCACGAGAATGTCGTTTAAAAGACTAAATTAATGAAACAGTTCTGGTCCAAATATGAGAAATACACTGGTGTGCAAAACAATATAAATTTTAAGCAGATGGTAGCCATGCAATTGCAGAAAATGGGTTATTGCGATCAGTACGATGAACACTCATTACAGTAGAAAGATGATGCGTATGCAAATGTCATTAACAGAGCATCATAGGCGACGTTAGTGTACGCAAAAAGTGAGCGGTAGGTGCGCACAGTTAAAGACTACAATAAAAAGAAGAAGGGGGAGCGCAGTTAAAGACATTCTCTGCAAGCGAGAGTTCCTTCGGGAAATATGGCTAGAAGATACTCTTTAGATGACTTTATACGTGGAGTGAGTGAGTTAATATTAACGTCGCACTGTTCAGCTACACGAGGGCTTTTGGCGACGGACCACGTAATTTTGAACCATGGTCAAGTGACTTTATACGTGGAAGAATGATTGGAAAGCTAGAGGAAGGGCGTAGATTGACCAGTCTAGCCAAAGAGTTCGGAATCAACATAAGTATCCTTTCACGCTCTTGGAAAGCCTTCCAAACCATAGGTATGACTGTTAGAAAGATTGGTGGAGACCGCCCTAGGCAAACAACTGCAGTGGATGACCTATATATCGTCCTGAAGGCAAAAAGAGCACGATACCAGTCAGTAAGTACATTTGCTCGGCAACGGGGTGACAAGTGTCACTGCTTACTATGGTCAGACGCCTTCAGAAAAGTGGCCTATTCGCAACCCGACCAGAGCGCTACATCCCTTTGAAAGTTGGCCATCGGTAGCACCGTTTAGAGTGGTGCATCTCATCAATGGAGCCATACCTTCTTTACGGATGAGACGTTTCAGTACCACAAGCGGCTCTCAACGCCAGTTGATTAGGAGACAGGTGGGGACACGGTTTCATCCCAGTAACATCACAGAAAGAGACCGTTATAGTAGTTCTGGAGAGGCATTATGCTGAACGGGCAGTCTGTGCTCCAAACTTTCGACAGAGGTTCTGTAACCGAAGATTGCTGTTGTAAGGAGGTGATCCTTCCCCATCTACGTATTTTCTAAGACGCTATTGAATCAGACTTCGTTTTTATGGATGACAATGGATGGCCATACCGAACTTCTGATGTTCTTACTGGAAAGTGAATATATCACTCGAATGGATTAATCAGTATTCTCCCCCGACGTAAATCACATAGAGCATGTGTAGGATGCTTCGGGCAGACACTTTGTGGCACTGTTACATCCTCCAAGGAACTCCTCAAAACTAAAACAGATGCTGTTTTTGGAATAGGCACTCTTGCCTCAAGAACTGTTGCAATATCTGGTGCTTAGTATGGAAAGACAGTGTGAAGTAACCATTGCAGTAAGGGAAAGGCATATCTCATACTAAGAAACATCTGCTTGTTGTTCTTCCTTCTGCACAATCAATCATGTGTATCGATACTATGAGTTCAATAAAGCTTTTTGTTGTTTGATCCCATACTATATGCGTTGTATTCATTTTGGCGCAACTATGCTTCCGTCATCGTTTAAGTAGAAAATTCTGCCACTCATTTCTAAATTTCATGTCTCACATGATTTTTCGCGGAGTTGTGGCAAAAAAGTAGTTTAGCAGACCAGTATATATTGATTGATGTTGAATTAGTTTCTTTACTTTTAATAAATTTGCTTGAGTAGATAGTTTATTCCGGTAAAATTTGAACTGGAAAATTTTCCTCCAGACCTTCATACCGTGTCACCATGAAAATCGTTTTTTTAATTATTATTTTTAAAAAGTATATTAATTCCTGTTATATGATTATTTTAGATTAAATCATAAATGTAAATTCGATATTTACTGCTTAATAAAATTAGGAACATTTTGGAACCTTACAAAATTCAAACTGTATCAATTCCCATCGTATAATTTTCTCGAAAATGATAAAAACCACAAATGCTCTTCTCTGGTTATTAAATGGCATTTTGAGATGTTATATCAAATTATCTTTAAAAATGCGTAAGATCCCTCAAACTAGCAACTGGTTGTGTTTGGTTTGAACAAAAATTATCCTTTTCTCTTACTCGTTATTTAATACCACATGTACTACATACCATGAACAATATTAGTTTGTTTAAAATTTATTTATTGAAAGCAAAAATTACATAAAGGAGAAAAAATCTCACCTCTTCTTCCGGCCCCTCTGGTAGTACTGCTGGAGCATTAGGACAGGCCTCTCCTGCAGAATAAGAACAAAATTAAAATGTATCTAATTCATTCTCGTACAATTAAGATTTATATAAATGAACACCATTTTAAATGCCTCCCTCATTAATTTCAATAAAAGAATCTTAGATGGAGTTCAAAGGAAATTTATATTTTCTTAATATTTCTTAATAATTTTTCTTATGTTTAATAACCTTTTATTTATTCTATGAGTTTGACTTGTTTGTAGTTAATTTACGTTGTATAATCCAAAATTTCGGGGACAAGATGTACAAAATCTTACCTTGAATAGTTCACAGCACCGAAGCATATCCGCCTTCTAAGTCAAGGATGGCGAACCAGTGGCACGCGTGCCATCAATGGCACGCGACACAAAATTTTGGGCACACCAGCGATCAAATTATTTTGAATTTTATTTCAAAATAACAAAGTTCACTATTAAGTATTACGAACAAACTCGAGTGATCGGTCGCGTGGCGCACACTCGTTTGTTATTTTCTTGCCTTAATTACGTTGTGGACTACAGTTGCTTAGGATCCAATATTTGTCTACGCGTAGCCTAGTCAATTTCGTTGACACGACTGTATTTTAAAGTTAATTTGTGTTATGTTTACGATTTTTAACTGTTATTTAACAGGACTGGTTCAGTAAAAGAACAAAAAATGCAAGGCAATAAGTGTAACAGAGAATTTCAAACTTGGTGAATCCAGAAATCTAGCATTATTAGTAAGGACGAGAAAGAGGTGTGGGTTTTATGTTCTTGCACAGTGGTATGAAGAACATTGTCTGTAAAACGATATTTTGAAACAAATCCTCTCGTCAAAAAAGGGATCCACAACAAATAGATTTAATTTCTTAGAAACCATTTAGCAGATGGCTCCAATTCAGCATGCATTCTACTAAAACATACATCTTATAATCCTAATATAAGTTATTTGTCATCCAATCTGCAACAACAGAAATCACACTAATGTTACTTTAATTTGAATTACACGTATAACACTAAAATATTGACAACAATACTATGCAAAAACAATTGTGTTTTTTCGTAGTAAATAAGAAGTTTTGAATATCGTATTAGTATATGGGTATATATATATATATATATAAAGATTTAATAGATGAACTTAAATTTTTTGGCATGTCTTCCCGACATCACGTAGATGGTTTTATGCGTGGCCGAATTATTAGAAAGATCGAAGAAGGGCGAAAAATAACAGGTATTCCCATATATATATATATATATATATATATATATAAGTACGACGCCTGCAGAAGACAGATATATCGTCCTATCAGCAAAAGGAACAGGCGCACCACAGCTCAGCAGGTGGCAAATATTTCTTGCTGCCTCAGGATATATATATATATTATATATATATATAGTTTTATATTATTTTCCCAAAATAATCTCAAGTAAAAATAAGTTGACGGCACGTCTATACCTCATTAAACACTTCTCTAGAAAAAAATGGCACGTTGATCCATAAAGGTTCGCCACCCCTTGGGGGACGATACAAAGTTCCCTTGGGTGACGATACACTTCTACCAGCGTTCCTATTACTTCTGGAAACACAGCTGGTAGCCGTTTTTCGCTACCTCCCGTTAAGCCTCCTGCTATGCTACTTGTCCAGCAGTGTATATAGTTTTATATTATTTTCCCAAAATAATTTCAAATAAAAATAATTTGACACTTCAAATAAATAAGTTGATTTATACCTCATTAAGAAAAAAATGGCACGTTGATCCACTTTCATCTGATGACACAAAAAAAACGTCCCTGTAAATGTTTTTTCATTGATGGGAACAAACAAATATCACAGGGGGTTAAATATGGTGAATAGGGAGGATATGGCAGCACGTTAGTGCGAGTTTTGGCGAGAAGCTTCTTTGCCAATTTGAATCTATGTGTTTGTGCGTTGTCATGCAGAAGATACCAGTCGTCACTCTGCCAGAACTGAGGCCGCTTACGACGAATGGATTCCCTTAAACGACGTCTTCGAAAAGTGTGTATCTTTAGCAATTTGTGCAAGTGTTTGACGACGATCCTTTCAAACGCATTCAGACACCAACGCAACATTTTCTGCGTTTCGTGAAGTCGGTCGTCCAACGTGTTCATCTTCGATGGATTATCGGCCCTCTTTAAAATGCCGATGCCATTCGTAAATCTTAAATCTCGCAATGATAGATTCGCCATATTCCTTACTTAGCATTTCCAAAGTCTTCCTTGGTATTTTACCTAAGCGTTGATAGAATTTTATGTTCAATGCGGTTCAAGAATAGTCATTTTTATTACACCCCAGAACAAAACTAAATAGCTTCGGAAGATAACAGTTGCGCGCGCGGTTCGGTCACATAACATGAACTAAACCACCCTGGACAGGAAGAGGAGGATTGGTTGAATCCATTTTAAGTGGTTTAAATTTAGGTACTTCTTTCGTCGGAAGCAAAGGCCCCAGTCCCCGAATTTTTGGATCATACTACGTATTTTGTGTAGTTACGATTTCAATTTCATCTATCGATCGGTTTTTTCAACGAGCATACATTTGGTAGTCTATAGTGGTCACAGACAGCAGCCGAGATGTCATGACCGTGAATATGACAAGAGCGTCCTTAATTATTCACATTTTATAAACTATTCTGGATTTATATAAGTTATCCTAAGCAAGTAGAACTAGACTGCTAATTTGTGCAGTAAATATGACATAGTTAATCATGTCCAAACAGAACAAATGTTTATAACCATCTATTTATTTAATATTTCAGATTTAGTCTCTAATTTCTTAAGATAATTGGAAAAACAAAAATTTGAATCTGTAAAGCAAAAACCAATATGAAAAAAAACCGTTTACATTTGTGAAAAGTAACTATTTTTCCAAATGTTATTATTTTTATAGAACATTCATGTTAAAATATGACTAATTTTGTGCCATAAAATAAGGAAAATAAAATCAATTTAATCATGATTTAATACACAAATAGAAAGTTGCAAGTTAAATACATTGCTAAACATACAAAATGTAACACCATGAAGGAACCATTTAAGAGGCGTGAAGTTTGTACCATGCGTAGGTCTTTAGAAGGCATGCAAATAATTAACTTTGCTGTGCACATGAAAATGATGCACTAGTAGCTCCATCTAAAACACTAAATAAAGAGTGGCAAAAGATAGCTTTAAATTCTAAAATTGTGTATTTTCGATGTTTTTTTATGTAAAAAGCTTCAATATTACTCGTTAACAAATCCAGAATTTAGTTGAGTTCATTTCTGAGTTTGAGACAAGCAAAATTCTTTTCTCTAATGGGGCTGCGGATAGGTATTTTTACCTTTTCAGACCTAGTAAACTCCCCAGGAGCAGGAATCGCTTTTTAGTGTGGCACAACACATATAAGCGATAATAATTGCCGCAAGTAATTTTGACGCCCAGTTTCTTCCTAGAGGGAGCACCTGAGCTCTGACAGTGCGAAATGGTACTAAGAAATTTAATTTTGTCGAGTGCACACAAGCCGAACGGGCACTCAAGGAATTTTTTTTCATGCCGCTTAATCATACGACATGGATGTTGTCAATCTTCTGCTTCATGAAAATCCACCGATTTGGGTCCGGATCGAACCCGCAATCTTAGGTGCAGAAGGCTAGTGACAAACCAACTACTCCACCCATCTGGCACACAAATTATGCAAGATAAACTGTGTATGCAAAATTGTGGGTTCACTCCTAGGAGAGCCCACACCCTTGGCGTGAATTACTTTGGTTAGCGATAATAGCGCCATCTTGGTAGCCCTACTTTTAAACATTGCATACGACAACCCTAACTATTTCTAGCATTTTCGTATTTTGTGGGCGCGCATTTCGAATTTCATTTTGATGTTGGGATTCAGGCTGGCTGCGTGTGTGAGGGAATATACTTTAGAATATTTTACTATGTTGAATGCGAAAGGTAAAAAAAATGATTGAATGGTGTATGAAGGAAGGATTGATTGCTTCGAGATATGAATGTCCTAAATGTAATGATCGGCATGGTCGGCAATAAAACGGTTTCTTCAAAATCGTACCAGCAACGCCGAATGTATGTTCGACCATTACCTCGCAGAATAAATATGGTGGCGCTCACACGATCATTCGCTTAGCAATGAGACCTTTAAGGCTTTTTTAAAATCTGTTGTTACGCTATACCCTTTACTCGGAAAAGATCGGCAGTAAGAAAGTAAGTGCTGTTTTTATATTTTTTATCTTAAATGTTTAATTTCATTATTATTTACATATATTTTCATTATGTATCCACCTTATCCCGCTATATTTCCTTGCCGCCATTGTCGGTTTCGCTTGGCACCATCTTGTTCTGGCTTGGCGCTTTTTTCGGTTTGTCGCCAAGGGTGTGGGCTCTCCTAGGATTTTAGCAAATTGTGGCTTAGATATAGATTGTGAATTGTCCTTTACAGATATCGGAACTCATATTAGACGATATTGTGGTGTAGAATAGATAGGTAGACAGACAGATAAACCGAAAGAGAAGATTTTAAAAAGCTTCATCATACCAAATTTAAGTACAGGTATGCGGTATGCATATTAATGACGAACTGCACAGCAACATCGAGAATTTCAGAGCAATAATTAGGTTACATTGCATAACACTCTGTGACAGCCTATACCGTTTGCAGAATTGAGAAATTTTCTGTTGTTTACTGCGCTGTGTTTATCTTTGATCGTTTACCATCGCAGGCTAATGTGGCTACAATGATGCGTTTAGTGCCAGAAAAAGGAAAATAAATGTTTAACGAATTATGATTCTGACTACGAATCACAATGTTTGCATTTGAGTCTGGCCGCGTCACGACGAAGGATAACATTGTACATTGGGATACTAATTTTTCGTAAGGTGTTATAATTTAGAATAACTTTGGATTTTATTCCCGCATCCCATCTATTACGTATTATGTTTTAATGCAATAGCCACCACTGCATCTCAGAAGTCTTGCAAATTTCTGTCTTTCTTTAATTTCACGACTTGCTTACGACCTATTTTCAGCAAGGCAATATGAGGTCACATGTGGTACACAACATTCAACAAATCATCATTGCCTACCAGATTGCTTTGACTTGCTTCTTTTCATAATCTGTTTACCTATCGTATACTTGTAGATCCGGGATGGGCATTAAGTCGATTGCGATTTACCGGTGGATCGCCAAGACAGTTTGGGCCTTCACGGGGAAGACCTGAGAATCGCATATTAAAAGGTATATATTTGTGGAACACCAACGCCAGCTAGACTGGAGTATTGGCCCTTCACAATACATGTGACTATGTGTAGACTAAAGGTCTTCAACCTGTGTGCCGCAAATACCCCACTGAAGGCATATTAGTGTGTTCATTCATTTAAATTTGAAGCAATTTAAAAAAAAAATTGCTTTGTTTGTTTTTGTCGTAAGAAACTCCATTTATTCTGCTATTCTTGATATTTAAACCAATACGCAGCCCCATTACAAAAAACAGCAAAAAATAAAAAAACAAATAAAAATTAAACATTTCACTGATATTTTTGGTCTCCATTAAGATAAAAAATTTCTGAAAATGACAAATTTTTCAAAAATTTCACTGCATTTTAAATATAAAAATTCTGACAATGCATAAAATCTCAGAAACTTTCGGAAAGTGGTGGACTCTTATCTTTAACAGGTTTGAATAATATGTTAATTCGACTTGCACACATTTTAACTTTTTTGAAACCTTTTTTTTATATAAATTTCCTGACTGCAATATTTTTTGGCAGTCGTGTGCCCCGTGGATTACTGATAATTTATTAATGTGGTCCACTGATTATTCTAAATGTATTAATTTTGGCTCTCGAGCGTAAAAGGTTGAAGATCCCTTAGTGTAGACGACATTTGAACCATTATTGCAAGCGCACGATGACTCTTAACACTTTCTCTGCGACTGTTGGGGAAAAATATGATCCCCACAATGCAAGTCACAGAAATAGGAATTTTCGCAGATCGACTAAAGAGGAAAATAAACGTTGATGAACTCTTTCCGCGATATAACACGGGATTGACTAATGAAACATCACCCGAGATATTCAAGACTGGGGTGGACAGTAGGGTGGACAAAGTCTTCTACTAAGACTATAACTAAGAGAAGTAACTTTAAATGAAAACGATTTTTAATGCATTTTTTAATTGTTTAATAATAAGTGCATCATTTGATATCATTAAATTTGTAGGTGAAATTATTGTGTTTGTATTTTGCGTTTTGCTTAAAACGTCGTTTAAAAGTGTAAGGGGTTTTTCTTTATTGTAGTAACGTAAGTATAAGTACATATTCTGTATTTATTATAATATAAATATATTTGTGTTTTTTTAGCTCACCACACCTATGTTTCTGGGTGGACCGCAACAATTTGAAAAAGTTAGAAGTAGACCGTACCATGTAAAAGTCTGCCCACCCCTGATGTAGATGATTATTTGCAAACGATTAGCATAGAATTCCTTCCCCGTTCCTTTCACTGATGAGCCTTGGCAACGTTGGTATCGACTTGGAATGATACACTTGATTAACTCCAAGAACATATTAACAAGAATATTATTCAGTACTGATTACAGTAGTTATTTCAAGAAATGACAGTTGCACAAGATACTGATATTTTGGTGTTCTTCAAGGCCGGAATTATTTACTTAAATTATTTCACCATTGGGATTTATTGTATTCAGTTCAATTACTTATTTTGAATTAAGTATAAGTTCAACTTTATATTATATTTTGTCATTCATAATGTTGCATTCTGTATGCCCAGCAGATTATTTATTCTCAAAATGTAAGAACTTGTGATAATTTTATGCCCTTTGTTATGATTAGCCATGTGCTTGGTCTATCATTATCATTAGCATAATTTAACTTTTAGTAATTATGCATCATTTTTCATTTACATGGCTTTCTTTGTTGATTTGCGATTAGCGATTTTATTAGTTAAAAAGGCCAAAGATTTATGAGAGTTTAAAATGATTATGTAATTTAGGTATAAAATTAAGTTGTTTTGATTACTTAAATGCTTATTTACTCTATCAATAAGGTGTTTTTAATAATTTGGAAAATTTTTTATTATATCTTTAATTTTTTTAAGAAATGGATTAATATTGCTTGTTTCGTGAAGATGGGTTTTAAAGTACTTCTTAAATCCTATATATATATATCCGTCCGCTATCCTTTATGACCTTAGTGATGAATCTACACTAGGTATACATCTGTTTTCTGACAGGTAGACGTTTGGATAGTTTAATGTCCCTGAAAATAAGATTTAGTTATAAAAATAAGATATATATACATTATATATAGATTACTTTCATAAATTCTGATGGATTTCACATAAATTGCGGAAAATATGGTGGTCTTTCCGTAAATTTTAAATTGTCTCATCATCATCATATTCGGCAAGACAGACCCTCGTGGGCCAGTGCCTTCCTTTGAAGTTTCCTCCACAGCGACCTCTCCTTCACCTTCGTTCTCCAAATTTTCTCATTTATAATCCTTCAGTCTGATTCCACTGAGTCTGTCCATCTCAGCTTTGGACTTCGACGCTTACGAATCCCAGAGACTTTGAACTGTAGTATTTTTTTGACAACATTATCACCTGACATTCGAATATATAGGCTATCCAATTCATTCTATTTCTTTTTATGTGTTTAATGTGATGCGAGGTTTTATTTTAAAAATCTATATAATTCAAAAGTGTAACTCTTATTCTCCAGCTATTGTTTTCGTTTACACCTCCAAGTATACTTCGAAGTATTTTTCTCTCAAAGGATGCTGCTTGATATTCTTCCAGTTTTGTTATTGTCCACGTCTCAGATGCATATGTCAGTACTTAAATAGTCTACTTGGCTTTTTTTCTTAATAAGTTAGACAACATATGGTTAAAAGCAGATAAATAAAATGCAATCCACAAAAAAAATGTGTCAATTAAAATAAGTAAACACTTTCTATAAATGTAAAAATGTTTCCGTTATAATCTTTATGATTATAAAATATGTATCACAATTTTAAACAAATTAGAAATTTTCAATATGTATTTTTACCTCAAAAGCAAAATTGAGTTTCAGATATGTATTAAATTATGTGGGACAAAGTATGATTCCGTATTTTATTCAAGAAAAATTGACTGATTTCATGAAATGCATTACATATTATATTATGATTTCTATCTATTAGTAATATTGAAGTATAATATTAGCAAAAGAATACACTGTTCTATTAAAATAAGTATTTCTAGATGGACTCCTATTTCCTATCATAACTCAGGTTTAATAATACAACTTTATATACTGGGAAGACATTTTATAGTTTTTAAAGCTAAAATAAAACAGTTAATTTTATACAATAATTATAAAGATTGATTGAATATTAACGTAGCACTGTTCAGCTACATGAGGGCTTTTGGTGACAGACCACGTAATTTTGAACCATAATCAAGTGACGTGGATGACACCTGAGCTGGCACCCCCTCTCCTAACTACCACACTACACCAACGGGAGGACGTTTTAGCTCTCGACAGATTTAACGTGCATCGTTGCCCTACACGGCGAGTCTTTAGTGGTACTGGGCTCGAACTCGTGACAAGGCTAGCCACGATCCGATACCTATACTCGGCTACCGCGGTCACACAATAATTATAAAAGGCACTTACTGTATTCTTCCTCGTTTTCTTCTCTCACAAGTGTATCTGAACTGCCCCCGATGCATTTCTTTCCACCTCTTGAAGGAGGAGGAGAATCACATAATCTTTTTCTTGTGGCTACGAACTCTGTGCAGTTCCACGAAGACCAATCACCCCATTGACCATCCACTATATTTAAGAGAGAGTATTTCAGTGTTCTTTTTATCCATTTCTCAAAATAGATATTCTTAATGCGCTATTTTGACTCACTTTTATTAGTAATATATTGAATCACAAAGTCTTTTGTATATTATTTATATAAAATATAGTAATATATACTAGAAAACTGTGTTATATTGTTTACCTACTTCAGCTTGTGAGCATTAGGAAAAATATAAAAAAAAGGATTGTGAAACATGTTTTTATATAAAATATTAGCTTCAACTTAAATTTGAAGGGGGATGGGGTAATTTTCTCTTTGTTCATTGTTTGAAAACAAAAATCTTCTCCTTTTGATGAAATCCCATCGTTTCTTAAAAACACGACAAGATTATTTATTTTATTTCCTGTTTCTTGTTTTTAGAACCTGTAAAACAGAAATTCGCTTTGTTATGAGTGCATGGTAAAAATCCTCTTTGAAGGAAATTCAAATTGAATTTTCTTTCGAACACACTAAAATATTATCGTTAAAATAGAGGGCAGTAGGCCTAACTACCAGCATTAAGATTAACGTCTATAGAGTCAAACAAGATATGAATGAATAGTAATCCCAAACAAACAAAGATTAATTATGATCAGCATAGGTAATTAGTATCAACAATTTATCAATATATTTCAGAATTAAAGTACATCAAGACAAAGAGGCAATTTATATGACAAGAGACACTTTCGTACGACTGGACGACTGGTAATGTGCGCGTCCGCTCGGTATGGGTGAAATCGTAGAAGTGATAAGTTGTAGGGGGCGCGACAAGTGACAATAGCGGAAGTGTTAAGGCACCAACATACCCTTTTGGTGTTTTTCTTTACATATTCAGTTCGATATTTTACGTATGCAATAAAATTCTTATAATTGTAGAAGAGTTTAAAAAAATTTTTTTTTTAGGATTTCACGGGAACTCTTCCAAAATTAAATTTACTTTTAATCTCTCTTATGATATAATTTTGCTGAGAAACAAGACCAGGATTACTATCATCAGCTCCTACTGTAATATCTAGCAGTGAAATGTAAGTAGAATTGGTTTTAAATCAGATTTGATTTGATTTCTTGTTTAAGGCTATTTTCGGCTAATGCTAAAGAATAGGACCCAAATTTGGAATATTTTTTCAGATATAAAAGTACTCAAATATTAATATTATTTTCTGGCCTCACTATCCAGTACAGAATCACATATTTTATCATACTACTCAGTTTTATGCGCGAGTTGAAACATTTTTTCTTTTATAAAATGTGTTTCACATTTTTTCTCCTATACCGTAATGCTAAATGAGTTATCCCTTTACATGTTAAAAAGAAAAACAAATTATATGTGAAATATTTTCAAATTTTAAAAACACTACATTTTAAACCAATCCATGAGTAACAATGTCACAAATTTTTATAAGAATTTAGGCATTTTTTCTGTCTAAAAATGTGCTCCGCGTTAAGTTCATACTCTTGTACATACGGCAAAAACAGCCTTAAGCCATACTTTGAACCTTCAATTGGGCTATCGGTGACGGTATCATATAATTCGTTTTAAGTCCCGATTAGGTTAATTAGAACAATAATAAAAGTAATTATTTTACTCTATTTTCATTTTTCAAACAAATGTAACCCTAAGTTCAAGAAATGTTATAAAAAGGGATTCTTTTTCAATTCCTACTATTAGTTACATCTCTCCCTATATATATATATATACTAGCAGTTACCCACCCGCTTCACTGGATATTTAACGATGTTGTATAAATGTATATTGTTTACATATATATGAATTATTGATATCTAGCATTAAGAATTCGATTGTATTGAAAAATAAATTTATAGCTGTAACTCTCGTCTCTTGATATAAAAAGGACATAAATTAAAATATCTAATTTCTATTTATATCTAAAATAGAATTAGAAAGATTTTTTTGCACTCACTTAACGTAATAATCAAGTGGATTTCCACCAAAGCAACTTTCAGTGGATCTCTACTCCATAAAATAAACATGTGTGCTAAATTTCAAGTCTAAATCTAACAGAGAAAAAACGGAATTTTATCATCAATATCTCGTTGAGAGCACTCTTTGCGGATTCCAATTCAACAAAAGAAGAGCGCAAACCAATTTTTATTATTGTAGTCTTAACAGTTCGAAAACGGGGATTTTGTCTATCAATACGCCCCAATAACTCTCCCCGCTCCCCCCTGGAGTTGATTTCAGTAAAATTCATTCTTAGTGGAACTCTGTTCAACTAAAGAAACGTGCTCAACAAATTTCAAGTAAATGAGTTAAATTCAAAAACAGTAATTTTTCAGTAACACGCCTTAATCCCTTGCAAACCCACTCCTCTGGGGGTCCGTTTTCGCAAAACTCTTTCTAACAGGAACTCTATTGCATGAACGAAACATTCCTTCTAATTTTCAAGCAGGTGGGTCTATTAGTTGAAAAGCGGCAATATTTATCTATTACGCCCCTTAATCCCCCTCAGTGACACTTGGGGATCAATTTCCCCCAAAACTATTTTGTAGCAGATCTCTACACCATGAAAGGAATCCGCTTATATATATATTTATATATATATATATATATATATATATATATATATATATATATATTATATATATATATATATATATATATATATATATATACCAAATTTAAAGACTGTACGTCTAATAGTTTAAAAAATGGAAATAATTATCTATAACGCCGCTTAAGCCTCCGCAACTTAGGAAACGATTTTCACAAAACCCATCTTATAGCAGATCTCTACTTAATGAATGGAATCAGCTTACTCAATTTCACGATTTTACGTCTGATAATTTAAAAAAAGAGAAAATTACCTACAACACCCCTTGGGGATCGATTTTGACAAAACCCATTTTGTAGCGGATCTCTACTCTATGAAAGGAATAAGCTTATATACCAAATTTTCAAGTCTGTACGTCTAATAACTTTAAAATGGAAATAATTATGCATAACGCCCCTTAAGCGCCCTCAACGCCCGTTGGAGGTCAATTTTCGTAAAAATCATTATATAGGGAATCTCTACTTTATGAAAGAAATCTGTTTACCAAGTTTCTCTCTCTCTCTCTCTCTCTTCAAGTCTAATAGTTTAATAATGAAAATAATTATCTATAACGCCCCTTAAACCTCCGTAACGCCCCTTGGGGTTCGATCTTTACAAAATCCGTTCTTAACTGACGTCTACTTCATGAAGGGAACATACCTACCAAATTTAAAATCTGTAGGTGTAATACTTCTGGAGATATCGTGATTAGTCAGTGAGTGAGTGAGTCGCTTTTCTCCTTTATATATATAGATTTAGTCGAAATTCTCTATCAAAGAGAGATGACACTCAACAAGCAAAACTGAAAAAAATTTAAATCTCAAGACAACCAAACATTGAAGGATGAACGAGAAATTAAAAATATAATAGGGTGAATATATATATATATATATATATAAGAAATGGATGTGCTACAGTATTATAAACATTGCTGACTTAGAACAGCTTTACAAATAAAATAATTTATATAAAATTGGGGTTAAAAATGTTTTGTTGCCAACCACCATTCCCCCTTTATGTTGATAATACTTAGCAAAAACTTATTGAAAATAATGGATATATCTTAATCCATTACGAGATAAAGGTAATATATATATACATATACTGGTGTGCAAAACTTAAGCAACAATGTAAAAATTAAGCAGATAACCATGAAATTGCAGAAAAGGAGGTCTGGAGATCAGTACAGTAAACACGTAAGTCAGTAGAAACGTCATGCGTATGCAAATATCAGGAACGAAACGTCAGAAGTGACGTGAGCGAACGCAAAACGCGTGATGTCGGCGCGTGCTGTTCAACAGTAAAATAAAATGAAGGACGCGGACGCAATTCAACATATTCGCTGCAAGTTCCAGTGAGTCAGTTCATGAAATATGGCTAGAAGAAATCACCTGGACGACTTCACACGTGGAAGAATGATCAGAAAGCTGGAGGAGGGGCGTACCGTCACCAGTGTAGCTGCAGAGTTCGGAATCAACAAAAGTGTCATTTCGCACGCTTGGAAAGCGTTCCAAACCACAGGTACAGCTGTTAGAAAGGTTGGTGGTGGCCACCCGAGGACGACAACTGCAGGGGATGACCGAAATATCATCCTGCAGGCGAAAAGAGGCCGACGGCAGTCAGCAAGCGTCATTGCTCAGCAACTCTCTACAGCAACGGAGCGACAAGTGTCGCGGTTTACTGTGGCCAGACGCCTTCACAAAGGGGGCCTATTTGCCCGCCGTCTTGAAAGCTGCCTCCCGTTGAAAGTTGACCACCGACGCCACCGTTTACAGTGGTGCAGAGAGCACAAAAACTATGGAATGGAGTGTGTCACGTTTTTATGCCAGTAACATCAAGGAAAGCCACCATTACGGTGGTCCTGGAGTTCTTGCCTGGGGAGGCATTATGCTGAACGGGCGAACTGGGCTCCACATTTTCGATAGAGGGTCTGTAATCGGGGATCGCTATTGTGAGGAGGTACTTTTTCCCCATGTGCGTGTGTTCCGAGGTGCCATTGGCCCAGACTTCATTTTTATGGATGCCATTGCACGGCCACATCGGACTCTTGCTGTTGAGGAGCTGCTGGAAAGTGAAGATATCACTCGAATGGATTGGCCAGCGTACTCCCAAGATTTAAATCCTATCGAACATGTGTGGGATGTTTTGGGGAGACGTATTGCAGCACGCTTACATCATCCGGAGAACACCCAACAACTCAAACAGATGCTGATTGAAGAATGGGCACTCCAACCGCAAGAAATGTTGCACCAGCTGGTTCTGAGTATGCGGAGACGGTGCGAAGCAACCATTGCAGTGAGGGGAGGGCATATACCATATTAAGAAACATCTGCTTGTTGTTCTTCCTGTTGGATAGACCATCATGAGTCACGATACTATGCGTTCATTAAAGCTTGTTTTTGTTTGATTCCATACTGTATGCACTGTATTCCTTTTTCAACGCCGATGCTTTCGTCATCCTTTACGTACATAATACTCTCCCTCATTTCTGAATTTCATGTCTCTCAGATGATTTTTCGTGAAGTTATGGCAATAAACCCACCTGTTGCTTAAGTTTTGCACACCAGTGTATATATCTTGTTCAAATTTTCAAGCATTAATAAAACACTTTCTATTCATCCATTCAAGTTCAAATACATTTTTTTAAACTTGTAGTGGATGGCACTTGATGTTATTGTAGTCTATTCAAATATTAATTTATTAATTAAATTTAATTAATGAATAAAAAGGAAAAAAACAAATGTAATAGTCCAACACCATATATAAAAAGGAGATCTCTCGTTTCTGAGAATATGATTTCTTTTTTACTATGCTGTTTTATTAGAATAATTAAATTTAATTAATGAATAAATAGTAACAAACAAAAAAGTAGTCCAACGCCCTATATGGAAAGGAAAATGGAAAATTGCAAGGCAAATCGCTTTCTATTTTGCCTCTTAATATTACGATTCTGTCGTATGTATATACATATTTATATTAATTGTAATTATTCAATATAAAATAACTAAAATAAAATTTTCCTTTGTTGACCTAAGTAGGAGTTGACTTCAAAATGTTTTTTATGTAACTATACTGTTCGAATTAATTCGGACAAACATGTTTTTCTTGTTTGAGCTGGTATATAATTACTATTGATGTCCCGAACCATCTCAAACCCGTTATATCTGAATTTAGGTAGTGTGACAGATTGAATTTAACTATAATGTATTCGCTTTAGTATATCAGGAGCTCAGTTGTGAACCTTTCAGTTGGTGAGCTGGTAATTTCATTTTTGCGTTCTGTATAACACATGTTAATTTTACTTTTTCAAAGATAGTTATTACCCCGAGGAACCATTCTAAAATAAATCGCTCTTAATGAACACATTTCTATGACTGTGAGAAATATAGCCACGTCAGTTGGTGTGATTAAATTAAGTGTTTCAAGAAAATTTCAAGATTCTGGATCATCGTTCCCAAAAAGAAAAGAAAAATGCGGGCTGAAGCGGAAAACTACTCCAAGAATTGATAAAATTTTAATAAGAAATAGCAAAATAAATCCATGAAAGACAAGCACAGACCTTTAAAGTGATTTATTGGGTAATGATGTTGAAGTGAGTGCTTCAACTGTACGGAAAAGGCTTCTGAAAGGTGGCCTTAAGGCAACAAGACTAAGAAAAAAACTATTTCTAACTCAAAAAATGATGAAAAATGTTTAGCATGGGACAAAAAATACCGATTATGGACTATTAACGACTGGAAGAAGGTGATTTTCAGTGATGAAACATTTATTTGTGCAGGGATGCAAATCAAGTGTAATTATGCGAAGTGAAGTTGAAACTTTGTTACCAGATCACATCCAACAGACTGTAAAACACCCTTCTAAACAGATGTTTGAGGTTTCTTTTCACAACAAATGGCACTGGAAGCTTAGTTCCTCTTAAAAGCATGATGAATTCTATCAAATATATATAGAAATATTATGTTGTGAGATTGTTCCTTCCATGGCAACATTTGATGGAATATTTCAACAGGACTTGGCCCCTTGTCACAATTATAAATTGGTCCATACTTTTATACGGGAAAATAAAATAAAAGTGCTTGTTTGGCCTGGAAATTTTCCAGACTTAAATCTTATTCAAAACTGATGGCATATTCTCAAGAATCATTTTGCCAAATTGAATTGCATGACAACAAATCAAATGATAAAAAGGGCTATACTCATTAGCGCACACAGGAATTTTTCAAGGGGGTATCCGGGGTCGAAAGTTCACCATTTTTGTATCATGCTCCTTTTGATTTTGTCGATTTTCGGGAAAACACAGTAAAAACTAATAATTAGCATTAATTAATAAAATTAATCATTAATAACAAATATTTAATTAAACTTTTCGTACTATATACTTAGAATTATAATCAATCGGAAAAAAAATCGAGGCCTTTGAGGGGGTCTGGACCCCCAGGAACCTCCCCTTGTGTGCGCCATTGGGTATACTAGTATTTTTCATTTTGATAAAATCAAGAACACGTATGCCACTCTAGTGGAGTCAGTGTAAAAATGTGTTAAAGAGGTCATTTCTGCTAAAGGAAGACCTGCTTCGTACTGATATAAGATTCGTACAATATACAGATTTTATAGTCTATTTAAGGTATGTGTAATGATAAAAAGCTAATGTCTTAGAAAAAGTCACTTTTACCCATTAATTCGAACAGTATAATACTTGTTTATAGGAAGTGCATTTGTTCATTCCTTTATTACGAATGTTTTTTGCAATCTCTCTGGTTCAATAAATATACGAAGACAATTTCTAAGATAACAAAATAAATACACAAGTCAGGCGTACCCGCGCAGTTGATAGGTTCAGCACACAATCCGGCGTCGAGAAAAGTACCTTGGCACATAGACCCATTATGGACTGGTACTGGATCGCTGCAAGATCGTTGTCTGAAAGAATAGGCAATCTTTGAACTATCACAATCTGGAGAGTGACACGGACCCCAGTCACTCCATTCCGACCATCTTCCATCCACTAAAAGAGAGAGAAAAATTACTACAGCAAACCACAATCGTTTCTATAAAATAAATTAAGGGCTTCTGTAATCTGACCATAATTACTCGACACACTGTCCCGCCAAGAAAGGAGATTGATTATTTATTAATGTCGCGCTTAGAAGTAACAGGAGGGTTATTGGTGACGAACCTTACAATTATAAGCCATGGTCGAGCGTGGGGAACGACACTTGAGGTGGTTTCCCACTCTTTAAATCTCCGCAGCATCAAAGATGTCATAAAGCATGAGACGATTGGGCTGGGCCCTGGGCTTCCCCCTCGGTTTGGGCCTCGTTTCGTTCTCGACTCTGCCTTAACCCATTTATGCCTAGTGTTCCATTTCTGGAACAGCAGTCGAGTGAAATATTTTTATAATTTAGAAGTTCAAGATTGCATTTGTGGTTGTATTTGTGACTTTAAGCTGCTTCGTACGGGCATAGCAATTTCGTCTAAAACATTCACTTAGTCACTCCTGCAGATATTTGCCTACAAAGAGGTTGTGAAAGTTGGTTTATATTTCAACCTCCGGAATAAATGAGTTAATAAAAACACGATTTAGATAATTTTAATAGTGAAATATTATTCCGTTCATACTCTCTGAAAAACATGGAATTTTAAACTGCATGTCAACTGGCAAAAGTGTAACCCTATATTATCATGTGATGGCCGTTGTTCATATCTAGGCCTAGGCTTAATACCATAAACAATCATTAGTCGAAAAATAGCCATAGATCGAGCCAGTTCTTGCCTAGGTTTGAGATTGTAAGTCGTGCACATTTATTTGTATCGAATTAGGCTTTGAACGAGTACTTGACAATGCATGCTATATACTGTCTGCTTTGAAAGGTTGAACTTACTTTAGCATAGGAGCGCATGGCCTAAAAAATCTTAAGATTTCTCTGACCCAGGGCTTCAAAAAGTCTTAAGACGTCCCTGCACAACATTGGTAACGAAGAATTTGAGCTTTTAAAGATTTATTCTGTCTTTGTTACACAACGGATGTTAAATGGCTTCGAGACTTAAGCTCACTAATGAATTTCAACAATACCGGCTAAGATGTCACCTACCACTCCTCCAAGTCCAGAAAGGAGCCCAGCATGCACACAACACACAGTTCCCCCCCTTGGTATAGATTTAAAAAAAATGTTCGCAATATTATCTAATCAAGACTCAGTAAAATCATTCGTCCAACACAAATATTTGAAACAAAATTCAAAAGTTCTTTATCATACCCTCTATATTATTCTTTCTCTCTCTTTATATATATATATATATATATAAGTTTTTCGTGATTCTGTAATAAATTTATTTTTACGCAAGTTATACACTGCTGGACAATTGCTAAGGACGGATCACAAATTGCTATGTAGCATAACATTAAGCGAGACATGAGGCCTAGTAGTATAAAATATAGTTGCCACACTGTTCAGACATTAGAATAAAGAATATTTATTGTTCTGGAAAGTACAAAAGCTGTGAAACATCTGAAAGAACAAAAAATGTTCATTTGATCTGCGTACGGAGAAATGGAACAATACATCTAAAAGTCAGCAGGCACCTTAAAGAAAGGTATCAGTACGGAATATGTCCACCGTGGAGTGTGATGCAACATTCCACACGTCGTACCATACTTTGCACAACATTATCCAGCAGCTGTTGAGGCAATTTATCCCATTCCTCTGTGAGTGCACGGATGAGGGTGTTCTTGTTTGTCGGAGGATAGTTTCGACCAGCAACTGGCCTCCCCAAAGCATCCCACACATTTTCAATGGGGTTTAGATCTGGAGAACGCGCTGGCCATACGAGACGTTGAATACTCTCGATGTCTAGACAATCCTGAGCAGCGAGTGTTCGATGACATGTTGCGTTGTCGTCCATAAAAACAAATTTATCACCGACAGCACCACGGAAAAGACGAACATGAGGAAGTAGAACGTCATCAATGTATCGTTGGCCCGTCATAGTCCCATTCGCAACCACATGTTGGCGCGTGCGGCCATTGATCATGATGCCGGCCCACACCATGATACTGCATGTCGGATATCGGTCCTTTTCTTGAATATTTTCTGGTACCACTCTTGCGCCAGATCAGTTGGCGTCTACAATCCGATGACAGACTGAACCTACTCTCATCTGAGAATAGTACGCATGCCCAGTCCTGTTCAGTCCAATTGTGATGCTCACGACACCATTGCAAACGGGCAGTACGGTGCTGTCTGGTCAATGGGACACACACAACAGGTCTGCGTGCGTATAGTCCTCCTCCCCTCAAGCGTCTGGCAACAGTTTTTCGGGAGATCTGCTTTCCTGAGGCAGCAAGAAACTGATTTGCCACCAGCTGAGCTGTGGTGCGCCTGTTCCTTTTTGCTGATAGGACGATATATCTGTCTTCTGCAGGCGTCGTACTTCAAACACGACCTCCCCCGTGCCGTCTACTACACATTCCAGTAGTTTTAAATGACTTCCACAGCCGTGAAACAACGCTGTGAACGATGTCGAACTCCCTGGCAACATCTGTTATTTTTCGCCCTTCTTCGATCTTTCCAATAATTCAGCCACGCATAAAATCATCTATGTGATGTCGGGAAGACATGCCAAAAATTTTAAGTTCGTCTATTAAATCTTTCCTGTAAAACTTTGACTTGAAACAACAACTGTCCACACGCGTCAAAACCTTTAAAGCTCTTATGAACGCTATCACATGATGAACAGACGTGAAAAAAAAATGCATACTCATACTTCTTCTTACTAATATCCCGCACTTATTCTAATTTTCCACATTTTGCTTCCTTTCATTTTGTGGTTGCTATGGATGATAGTGTTATCCGTCCTTAGCAATTGTCCAGCAGTGTAGCTAGTCAAAACGGGTTGCAAAAGGTTGAAATACACTGAAGAGGAGTGTCAAGAACGAATTTTGTGAAAAAAAGAATAAATGAAAAAAGTGTACGAAAGAAATTTTTAAAGAAAAACTACATGACGCAGTTTTACAATTTGAGCAATGAGAATGAACAATTGTATAATTAGTGCAACGGGAGGTCGTCTGCCGTTCGGCGAACAGAAGGTATACCCTCCCCCTAGATTTTTTAAAAGAGAGTGGTTCATTGTGATTTAATCCTTTCCCTTATTGGAAAGGTAAAAAAACATCAATTCTGTTTACCTCATTCATCTTTCCAAGATATTTTCTAAAGGAAAAGAACATGTTAAATTAAATTGAATTCTTAAAATGAATTAGAGCGATTTGACGCTTGTAAATTTATTTCATTTAAAATAGTGCAATGCTATTTGTAAATAAACAGTTTTGTAATTCAAATATAACTCAATGACACTGAATAACCTTAGTAATTTATAGTAAGTGAGTTATCCGTTGAAACTGGTCAGGTATAGATGAACAAAAATAAGAGGAAATAAACTTGTTATAAAAAAGCAATAAAGTAATATTGTTAAAGAAAAAATTCTACGATTTCTATCTTTATTAGGTACTTTATTGTAGACATATTGTCATTAAAATTTAAGTCAAAGAAGTGCGACCACAGAAATATGTACTAAATAGGTCACGAATAGTGCTTTTGAAATTACATTCAATCGGAATTAAATAAAATCGTTAATGACTCAAAATAAATAAAATAATGATGTCAATGGATTTATATTAATTCACATTGTTAATAATCTCCGAACATTTCTTTTACGAATGCCATGTTTTTGTACATCCGGTTTTTTTTCATAAAATTAAAGCAAATATCAAATTTGATAATAATCATGATAGTCTGCTCAATGAGTGAATGACGTTGTCACTAACGTCGCACTATTCAGCTACTCGAGGGCTTTTAGCGACAGACCTCGTCATTTTGAACCATGGTCATGTGACGAGGTCGACACCTGAGCTGGCACCCCCTCTCCTAACTACCAAACCACACCAAAGGGAGGACTGTTTTATTCTATACATATTTAACGTTCTTCACTCGCCTACATGGTAGTCTTCAGCGGTACTAGGCCCGAACTCATGACACGCCGGCCACGAGTCATTTACTATGACCACTAGGCTACCGCGACCCCCATATTCTGCTCAAAACATTTAGTTGTGAAATTTAGTATAAAATGGTGGTAATGTTAAATAAGGATTTCAAACATATGGAGATATAAAATTTTTTACACATTCAACAATTTCTCGTATGGGAAAATTCTTTATCTCTTCAGGATATATATGTGGCCGCGGTAGCCGAGTGGTATAGGTATCGGACCGTGGCTTGCCTTCTCACGAGTTCGATTCCAGTACCACTAAAGACCCGCCGTGTAGGGCAGCGATGCACATTGAATCTGTCGAGAGCTGTCCTCCCGTTGGTGTGGTGTGGTAGTTAGGAGAGGGGGTGCCAGCTCAGGTGTCGTCCACGTCACTTGACCATGGTTCAAAATTACGTGGTCCGTCGCCAAAAGCCCTCGTGTAGCTGAACAGTGCGACGTTAATATCAATCAATCAATCAATCAGGATATATATATTATTATGTTCGTGAGTATACGACTCACCCATTCATTAATCATTACAGTCTATGCTTCCCAGATTGTACATTAGCTTTTTATTTATCATTGGGTTTCTCCTGTGATTAATAAATGACTTCCTTGTTACCAAAAGATAATAACATCTTATAGCACTAAACGATAATGACATCCTTTGTCACCAAACAATAATAACATATATCACCAAACGATACTAACATCTTATATCTCTAAGTGATAATGACATCCTTAGTCACCGAACACAATAATAACATCCTATATAACCAAACGATAATAGCATTAAATATCATCAAACAATAATAACATTCTTTAGAACAGTGCTCTCCAACCTTTTTATTGCCCTGGACCGGTCAACGCCCGATAATTTTACCGCTTTTCACTGAAGAGAGGAGGACGTTGATTATTTATATTTTAGAATGTTTACATATTTAATAATTTTAATATTTAACTGAGTTTAAACATGTCTTCATAATAAAATACAGTATCACCAAAAAGTAAATATAAAGTGATTTCTATAAAATGTCACACAAACCCTGGAGAACTACACCACACAGTAAATGAAAGGAAAAAAATTTAATTTTCCCTGAGAGGCCTGGTTATATTTGATCCATGGACCTGGGGGTATAGACCACTGTCCTATATCACCAAACGATAATAACATCCTTTAATTACCTAACATAATGTCATTCTATATCAGCAAACAATAACATCCTATGTCGCCAAACGATAACGTCATCCAATATCATGAAGCGATGAGTATGATCGCATCTAATGAATTTATATCGTTGCGAGGTTTTCCGGCATGTACGAACAGCCTGTCTGTGTACCATTACCATTACAAAAATAGTGGATCATGAAGAGTTCAATTCACCTGGGCAATGTTCAGTCTTTGCTGAGCAACTGTGAATCTGAACTTCTCCGGCCTCCTTGCGATTGCAGTCTTGACCTCCATGTTCTGGACGGGGGTTATCACATGCTCTTCGTCGCATTCTATCCCCCTTGCCACAGGTCACCGAGCATTCCGACCAATCTGACCATTCTGACCATTGACCATTCACTGGATAAAAAAGAAAACAGTCAAGATAATATGTGAATAATTGCACAAAGGTTTTAATTGTGAATTTAAATATGTAAACAAAGATTTGAATCGAAAGTAATGGAGATATTTCAACTTACCTTTAAATCCATATTAATGTCTGAATTTCTGTAATGATGTGTGTGATTTGATACTATATACTTTATAAAATTTTATTTTTAGTTTAATTCATACCTTTTATTATAAATTCCATTTAACTTAAATTTTCATTTTTATCTTCCAGAGAAATGATGGATGTATACATATATATTGTAAGTTTTGCATATTCGTCATATCACGCCTTTTGAGTTTAAGACTACACAATACCCTTTTTTAGAAACAATTTTTTGGAGACAGTAACAGTAAAAATAATTTATGTTTTATACTCAGATTATATTATTAAATTGTTCTGAAAGTAAAAAGTCAGTTTAACCAGCCATTATTTCACAATTTTAAAAAATTAAGAATTTTTTAAATTTTTCAAACTTTTATAAAACATTTAATTTTTAAAATTTTTTAAACACTTGAAGTTATTTATGTTTCTTAGATTATTGCGAACAAAAGCTAGTATGGGTTGGAAAATCTGTCCCCTTGTTGATTTTTAATAATTATTTTTCTAGCGAAACCTGAAAAAAAAGTAAACATTTTTAAAATACTAACTTTTGAATTTTTTTTAAAAAAACTAGAGATCTCAGAACTAAATCCATTCTAACTTTTATAGAACATACATTTGGGAGTATATAAAAAAATGTTTCAAGATTCTATCTTAAACAGAGAAAAGCCTCAGGAATTAGACTCTTCAAAATTATAAGTCTGAAAAAAAAACGCATTTAAAATCTGTAAAGTCATAAAGAAAAATCTAATAATGCCTGTAGAGCATTAATTTTTAATATGTTATTTTACACCCTATGTTCGATAATAAAACACACCATTTCAATTAATTATGATTAAAAACATTGTTTTTAATTCGAAATATATTTTTGTATAATATTGATAGCATTTGTTAATATATATATGGCAGGTGATTCAGCCTAATCTTAACGCAATATTTTCACTAAAGTATTGAAACACAAAACATTTATGTAAAAAGTAATAAGGATACTAACTTCTGCTATAAGTTTCTAGGTTTGTACATAAAATTTAATTTATTTTTTCAGTTTTAAATTTTGGCAGTTTAGCAAGTTTTGAGTATTTTATTTTTTTTCTTGAGAAATTTTAAAATACTAAAATATTGTACAACAATATGTTTACTATAAAATGTTTTGGTAAATCATGGAAATATTCAGTTTGATCTGCAATTCTTGAATTCAAAATATTTGTATTCGAAAGTCTCTCTAATTGCAGTAGCAGCTGAGTACTGAATTTTTTAGATAGATCATTTTCAGTAGTATTCCATCTCTTCGAAATGTTGTTTTTCATAGCAACATGAGAACGTTTTGTCCGTGGCATTTTCTCAACAGGAAAAAATAAATGATAAGACTTTTAAGTTATATAAACTATTTCTTAAGACAAAAGTTGGCCTTGAAATCAATCTTAATTAAGTGACTATGAGAACTCAAAACATAATCAAGCAGAAATTATTTTAGTAATGAAAATTGGAATTAATAACCATTTCACGTGGAAGGAGTTGATTGTGCTCAAAAACATTTTTAATTAATTCAGTAAGAGTAGAAAAATGCTTTAAAATGAAACCGAAACCAAAACATAAGGTCAGAAAACTTCAAATATCTTAAAAACAAATCTGTCATCAGATCTGAAAATTAGTTGCAAACTTCCCAATGATACGGACCACAAGAAAATGTAAAATAATAATAATAATAAATAAATAAATAAATAAGTAATAAAAATAAATAAATAAATAAGTAATAAAAATAAATAAATAAGTAATAAAAATAAATAAATAAAAAGTAAAAAAATAACGTATTATATTAATATTTGCAAGGTACTGTATATAGCTTTAAACACCATTGAAATGCTGCAGAAATAAATTGAAATATTTTTTTTCGATATATCTGCGATATATAAGTGAAAGTCAAGTTCAACATTGGCTCAAGAAGGGGAGAATTTTAGTCTTGAAAATAAATTGAAAAGTGATAGGTCACACACACAATGCAGGTTGACAACGCTCATTTGAAACATTGGTAAAGTTTAAACCCAGTGCTTCTCAAACTTTCAATACACGCGACCCACTATTCAATCATCATTTTCATCGCCCCCCACCCTCCATACAAAAGCAATGTATTGAATTCAATAATACTATACTTTGACACTAAAGCTACAATACGACTTTAACCTCTTACGTGCCACCGACGTATATAAACGTCTCGCTCAGCCAAAGCATTAATTTTCTGGACGTATATATACGTCTTTCCGAAGTATGATTTTCTGTGCAGTGCTATCCATAAAATTATTCCGAAGGCTTTGAAATGCAATAAAAGGACCCTGACAGTGTTTGCGAAGGATTTACTTATTTCAGAGGATTTGCTTATTTTCTCCTCCCCTTCCAAAAAACATCAAAATACGCTCTTCTACGTGGTAAATGGTGGTATTGGTGATCAAATCGCTTAACTTTTAATCAGCAGTTGAGAAATTAATTATAAACCGTATAAATTATCAAGATAAGGGTTAATACAAGCCTATGAGGCCACTGATAAGTATCAAAAACTTGTTCTTAACTTAGTATTGTTAAATTAATAATAAAATATACACTGATCAGTACTGATTTATTCGAAAATGTATTACATCAGTGTAAATGTGTGCTCTGTATTTTATTATATCGGAAAGTATTTTGTTAGTTTACTTTCAAAGTATTTTGTTAGTTTACTTTCAGAAAATTTTTTAAATAACCTTTGTTTTTGACTTTTCAATAGGCTCGCGCCCCCCTCGTAGAGTTATCACGCCCCTCAAGGGGAGGGCGCCCCACAGTTTGAGAAACGCTGGTTTAAACCCAATATAAAAAGTAAAAAACTAGCTGATAGACTCCACTGTGCAAAAACAACAGTAGAGAGAACACCTAGAACTGAAAAAGATTTATCGACCTGGTGTTTGAGTTTCACCATTTTTTGAAACTCACCATCAGCAACGAATAAACTTTTGCACATCGTTAAGTATAAGAAATGAAATTATAGTTCTTTTTAAAACGTATAATGACTGAAGATGAAAAGTTGCTACTTTGTGCAAACATTAGTCGTAAAAGATATTGATTGAACCTCCAAACTCTCTATTCCTGTTGCTAAACCAGGACTACATCGAAAGAAGATTTCGATTTCCATTTGGTGGGATATGGAAAGGGTGATTCTTTTTAAACTACTTGACAATAATCAAATTAACTGTTACTACTGTGGACAATTAGATAATTCAAAGCAGGATTTACTCACTTAAGGGCGTGTGTTACTCAATAGATAAGGTATGATTCTTCATCAAGTTAATGCTCGGTCTCCCACCGCTCGAATAACTCTTAAGAAGCTGAATAAATTTGAATGAGAAAGTCTACGTTGTCCCTTTATAGCTCTAGCATATTTCCATCATATTATTAATACATTTGTCACTGCAACATTTTCTTAATGATGAAAATTTCAGTAAAAAATATAATATCAAAAATTCTCTAAGCGAGAAAATTTTGCTGCAAAACCAAAAAAAGTTTTCCCTAGAGAAAAAAAAGTTGCTGGAACGATGATAAGATGTCATTAAAACTGATGGAGAATATTTTGTTGTTAAATATGTGCAATAATATACATACACACACTCCCACTTATATATGTTACCGTTATTTCATAGATTAACTAGGTATTTCATAAAATAAAAAGTCAGTTAAAGTATATAAAATAATTCAATACTCTACGATTTGACTTTGTATTCTATAGAATAACGATTACTTGATCGTTAAAATATGAAATAGGTCACTTGTGGAAGTTCTTTGAACCGGCTCTAGCTGCTTTTAGTCAATTTTGAACACTGCTTTATAACTGCTTTAGGGAAGGAGTTTTCCTATTAGGAACAAGATGTGTCTGAATAAAACAATTGTGCTTTAGATCTGAGTAAAGTATATGTGAAGGACAATTAATTTTCCTTTAAGAAGTTCCGAATATTGACACAACGCTTCGATCTGTTGCAACAGCTCAAAGTTGCGGCACTGGACAAGAATTTAAAAAGTGTTCGTGTAAAAAAATGTGTTCTAGTAAAAAGTGTGTTTGTTTCAAAAATAATATGCAATGTAATTCAAATGTCATCACAGAAATCCTTGCTCTAATGAATAATTAAAAATAAAATGAAGGTATTTCATAAAATTTAAATTAATATTCTCTTACATTTTTGTTTGAAAAAGTTCACACAATGTTTTTTATGAAACAACAATTTTCTTCCCAGGATGTTTTTTTTTATAATATTTAAATATAACTATTTCTGCAACATATCCTTTTTTTCCCTTTATGTTTAACTAATGTTAGCAATATGGGCAATAAAAAATTATATCATCTGCTTTTCCTTATTATTTATCATTTAATCATCCGCAATAGAAATAAAATGTATTTTTCGAAAGATTTTAGCTATTTATTGTCAATAAATTTATAAAACAGCTTTGAAATTGTTTATTTTTCTCTTTAACTGTCTATATTTAGTTATTTCATGATATAACTAGGTAAAGTATGAAATTTTTCATATATTATGTACTTTGTCTTGCCTAGTTATTTTATGAAATACCTAGTTATTCTTTGAAATAAATAAATTATACACATTAACGGTAACATATATTTTCTATTTCAAAGTTACTTATCTAAATCGAGTATTACTTACTGTTCAATCTAATGCTTCAGCGTATTAAAGGAATCATACGATAACAACATTTAATATATACAGGGTGTCCGGACTTTAAGTATCCAAAAGTAATGGCTTATTATTACGGAACTACCCATCAGAAAGTAATAAACTGTTCATCCATGGAATAGAAAAATCACCGTGTTGTTTTTTCGGTGGGGGGGGAGGGTCTAGTCCAATCGGCCGCACGTGTGCGGCACAATCACTGACGATAAACTTTTTACACTGACTTCATTAGTACAGATATGGACGTCAAAGATGTAGAGCATACTTTGGTTAACAGAATTTAAATCAGTCACGCGTGTATAGCAACATGTTCGAACAGAATGGAATGTAGTTACTGGCTTGCCTAACAGACTTATCAGGACTCCTACAAAATGAATCACGCATATGATCAGCAGTGCCTTCCATCATGAAAACTTAAGGATAATTTCCAGTTTGAGATACAAAAGTTCTAGCCTCCTTTAAAGTTCTGTCCCATTGGTGGATAGATTTTGATGTCTGTGAGTCGACATTCCATTCTGTTCGAACATGTTGCTATACACATGTGACTGATTTAAATTCCGTTAATCAAAGATCGCAATGCATCTTTTACTGTGGCGTCCATATCTGTACTAATGAAGTTAGTGTAAAAAGTTTATCGTCTGGATTGCCGAATAATGCATGCACGTGCGGCGAATCGGAATAGACCCAAATAATCTCAGAGAGTTTTCCAATCCATGGATGAACAGTTTATTACATTCTGATGAGTAGTTCCGTAATAATAAGCCATTACTTTTGGATACTTTAAGGTATCCGACTAGGTTCGGGGATAAATTTTCCAAAAATTGATTTTCTGAATAATTTTATTATTTTAAAGAACATAAATAGGCTTAAAAAGTCATAACTACTAAATAACTATCATGTATCGCCCTTTGTTTTGAAAAAAAAATTTTTAGGAAAATTTAGCAATTTTTTTTAAGTTAAGAAAAACGTGATAAATAAAAATAAATTGCACATTATGCAATTTTAACGTCATTGATATACTTCTTGATCCCTCTGGAGTGTCACAAACCGCAGGATAAAAAATAGTTTAAGAAATAAATATTTTATTAGCATTTTTAAATTTGATGGTTTTCTGCGGTTTGTTACACTCTGAAGGGCCCATAGCATATATTTTATAAATTTCATTGCATTTGAAAGGAACATGTAGAAGATATCCCGTTTTTCGTGCACAAATTGTCATAAAAAGTTCATTCTTCAAAAAACGAATTTAAAAAAATATTTTTATTAGTTAGATAAAGTAAATGCTGTAAAAAGAACTTAGAAAACTCTCTAGTTTTATGTATTAGTCCTTCTTCCTCAATAATTAATTTCTTTTTTCCCTAATGAACCAAACAACACCAAACATCAAACACCTAAAAGCACTTTTTCAACCTAGTCGGATACCTTAAGCCCGGACACCCTGTACATAAATAAAAAATATATATATTAATAAGTAAAATTCAAATTCTCTAACGTTTAAATACAGTTAAGTCTATTACCAGAAGGATTATTTTAATCATTAATTTATTATAAATATTTGTTCAGCAAAGTGAGTAAAAATCTTCTTAAAAAATCTTTGGTTATCCGAATGACTCTCTTTCAGCAAAAAGCCTTTTGTTGTTTATATATAAACTTCAATTTCAATACTTTTTTAAAAATATTTTTTAAGCGAATCGTACATTTTCTTTCCAGTTAACTTTCTCATTTGTATTTCATAGGTTTTAGTCTTGAACACATGACACTCGGCTACGAGTCCGTTACCTTGACCACTAGGCTACTGCGGCATAATGACTTTGTGTGTGTGTGTACTATATTCATTATTAATATATCAAAATAGCTTATTTTATGTGTACAAAAGAATCAATTGTAGTTGAAAGAACTGCTTTGTAGCAGAAATTAAACTTAATCATCGGTATTTGTGAATAATATTTTAAATTAAATGACAATGCTTTATGTTAGTAAATCACACATAAACTTTTCTTTTCCAAAATAAATCAATGCATCTATCTGAAATTTTACTGCCTATTCAGAACTTTCTTTAAATCATTAGTTAAAAATGCTTGATTAAAAAAATGGATGTTATATATATGTCGCAGGAAAATGATGAAATTAGGGTTTTCATCAAATCCCTAAGGGAGATGATCAATTCACGCAATATGTTACATTGTTTTTTTGAGGTCATCTTCCTGATGTAAGTAATTGATTTGATCAAATCCCCGAACTTTTCTAGTGAAATAATGAAATGAATTAGTCAGCATTTGCAGAGGTTTGTTTACGCTTGTAACCACTCCCTTTTACCTCTCCCCTCTCCTTGTCCGTGCCAGGCAGCGCCAGGCTTCTGACGTGACGCACCAAAACAAAATGACCTAATTATTTAATTTCATTTAGTTATATTCTTTGCATTATTTTTCGATTGATATAAAACTTTTGTATGCTTGAAAATTAGAAACTGGATAAAACTTCAATTGAAAAATGTAAGAAAACAAATTAGGAAATTCGACCACGACCTCTTTATAGATTAAAAAAAAAAGCTTTTTGATAATAATAAAAAAGCTATTTTAAAAATAATAACTAAAAAAAGGGATTGCAAAAAATATATATAAAGCACGATATTTCTGAAGTACTACATTAATGTATAATTTTTTTAAAAAATGTTTGAAATTCTATCACAAATATCCTTTTTTAAAAAAAGTACCAGCTTTATTATCTAATTATTTTGTAAATTAATTTCGAATAAATAATTTTGTAATTCAATGATTATTGTTGTATTTATTACTCTGCTTTGAATAATGCATCATATTTGCTAAATGAACACTTTTAAACTCTTGAAAATATTATTTCATAATTTCACTAAAACGGGTTACGGATTTGATCAAATCACTTACTTTTCTTAGGAAAATCACTTTACAGAGTTCTTATTTTATTATCTTGCGTGAATTGATCGTCTTGCTTAGGGATTTGATGAAATTTCTAATTTAATCATTTAACTGTGACATATATATTTGTTACAGTATTAGATGTGAAACGTTCAATAATTTTATGCTTACTTTTTAAGACGTACTTTTCCTATCTATTGGTATGGTTTTTAATTGCCTCTTTTTTCAGTTATTTTCTTAACCATTTAAAAAAAACTAGGCTTGAATTGCATACTTCTAATTTCAAGTCCAAAAAAATTTTAATTTATGATATTAATTTAAGGAAATGAAAGTGAATAGGACAAATTAAATGTAAGATTGAATAACTGAATACATGATGAAATGGCAGATATGTTTTCCAAGCCATTATTTTATATCACTCGATCTCTTCCATTGTCTGTTTAGGTTATCCAAGGTAGTAAAAATATATGAACAAGTTATAAAACACCCATACCGACTTACTATACACATCAATGCTGTTTCATGATCATATACGCTGTTTCATGATAATTTTTATATTAATTTATTTTTAGAAAACATATAACAGGGGCAAATACGAGTGTCACTCTGAAATTCTTGAAATATTCCTAGGTTTTTAAAGTTATGCTTACAAAATTTTAGAAGTGTTCAAAGTAGTCTCTTCCACCATCAATGCACTTTTGTAGACGAACTTTTCACCGATTAAATCCATCAAACCATTCATTTCTTGGAATTGATGAAAAAAAGGAATTTACCACCAATCTCTTCTTCTGAATGAAAACGACGTCCACGTAAGTTCTTTTTTAGATTAAAAAATAGCCTAAAATCACACATAGCTGGATCCGGAGAATATGGTGGATGTTCTATCACTTTAATTTGTTTTTTTTAAGAAACTCTACTATTAATTCGGCTGTATGAAGATGCATTGTCGTGGTGAAGCATTAGTCCCCTAATATTAACTTCTTGGAGAATTTCTGGAAGACCACTTTGCTGTTACTGTCTTCTATCCTTCCAACTTGATGGCTTTGACCAATCCCATACTTCTGAAGAAAACGACTAACATTACTTTTTTCATTGCTCGTTGTCTTTTCACCATAGTTGGCATGAGGTCATCTTCAAAGACCCATTCGTTGCTTTCTTGCCGTGTTGGAAGATTAAAAAACGGTATGGACGTTTCATCACCCGTTACAATTTTAGAAATGATGCTGTGTCCACCTTCACTTAGTAATTTAAAGGTTTCTTTACTGATTCTGACACGCTTTATTTTTGGTGCTCAATTAGATTATGTGGAACCCAACACGGCAAACTACTTTTTTCATGTGTAATTTTTCATGAGTAATTTTGTGTATGGCTGAGGATACAATGTTAAATTCTTTCTGTATAATTTGGAAGGTACAACGATTGTCAACTATTAACATTTTTCGTATGGTAATAGACACATTATCCGGGATTACTTCCTGTGTGTTCTTCATCCTGAAGAGAATTGCGCGTCCTCTGCAAAATTCTTTAAACCATTTGAGTACAGTAGCTCGACATGGAGATTCATCACCAAATGCTAATTGCAGTCGTTGAAAGCATTTCTCTTAATTAAATGCAGCTTTAAAGTCATCAAAAATCATAGCACGATAATGTTCTCGCGTCTCTCTCTCAACTCCATTTTCTCTTCTGTCTAAAACTTGTTCTACTCTTAACAACTTGAAGTCAGTAAAAAGTCATCTGCTGTGTTAAAATACTTTGTATTTTAAAATTAAACCGTTAATTTTTTTGTAACATCTCGTCTACGCGTATCTCAAAAATTTCAGAGTTACCCTCGTATTGTAACATAATTTAGTTTTTATTTTCATAAAATATATATTTTAGAGCAGTAATAATTTCCTTTAAAAGCAAAACAAAAACTAAAACACATTTAGTGCCTCGTTAATTTTTTCGTGATACAACTTTTATTAAGAGGACGATGACTTTAAAATTTTACACTAAATCACAAAGTTTTTCAAGTTCTCTTTTCTCGAACACTTTTCGTTTTCATTAAAAACATACAGATGATATTCTTAAAAAAAACTTGCCTGGGCATAACGGTTGCAGATCGCATTCTTTTCTTTCTTGTGATGTTCCTTCACAAGGTTTACCCTCTGCTGCGGGTGGAGGATTATTACATGATCTGTAGCGGAGATTGCTGCCTTCTATTCCGCAAGTCACAGTACATGGCGACCATTGACTCCACGATGACCATCCTCCATCACCTGAAACATATATAATAATATATATTTACTTTTAAAACAAATCTAAATAATGCGCTTTCGGACTTCCGTGCTTTTTTGGGCAGGATAATTTGAACTACCCATCTACAGGTCCAGAGATCACGCTTTGCATGCATTAGACCCCAAACTGTGTTCCGTGGAACCCTGTGGTTCCATGAGGTCTACCCAGGGGTTCCACGAGTCACAATGAAAATATCGAGAAGAAATAAATATGTATTCAAAATAGATGTTAAAAACATCCACTACATTATTCAAGCTCATTCTCTTCAATGCAAGTCTTATTGAAAACATTTCATTTTTTTGTCTTAAGATTTAATTTTTTAAATTTACATCTGGACTTGTAAATGCCCTCTTCCTTCAATATAATTTTTTTAATCTATTATTCCATTCCTCGTCACTTATTTTTATTTCAGTTGTAATATGATGAAATCTTTTAGAGCTGTCATGACTTCAAAAAGAAAATTTACTTTTAACTTCGATAATAAGCCTTTCTAAAATTGAAGATATTTCCTAGTAGCATATAAGGGATGAATTATTGTATTTTCTGGATAAAAACTGCTCAGTTTTCCTATCCCGACGATTTGATTTTGTTCGAAGTCAGCCATCTGCTTGTAAAGCTATATCGAGTCTATCGCAAATGACTTTAATAACAATGTCTCCTGGAAACTAAAAATGGAAAAATTTCATAATTCGTAATCTTCAACTTATTTTTCGTTGGTTAGCAAGTGTGTATTAGGTATACTTGCTATGGCTATAGTTACTGGTGGACCATTATCTATAAATTTAATTTTCAGTTTTAAAGACATTTTAAATCAATCCCTCCGATTCCGGTTACTTCTTTCAAATTTAAGTTTAAACCAGAAGCGTAGGTATCACCCCATCAGCCGTATCCATGATACGGGATCCTCAAAGTTGAAGGGTCCAAAAATATGCATGCGAATGATCGTAAAATGTTAAGAGACCCAAAGAAGGGCCCCAAAGGAATTTAGATACAGAGTCCACTAGCTATGTCAGTGGATCAAACATAAATTATTTTATAAATATCGGAAAACTTCCACTTCCTGCGAAACCGCGCACAGAACTGTTAACTGTGATTTTGTATGTTTACCCTTTTCTCATCGAAAATGTAAAAATCGAATGCCGAGAGCACCCGCTACCTATGTATATTTCCTACTTTAATTAATTCTCTACGCTTTTTGTTTAATAACAATCTGTATCATTTAAATGATTAATAAATTTTCTTTAGTTATAACAGAGACTCACCAATGAATTACGAAATTACTTTTATGCTTATTAGTTGGATTCAAGAATAACATATGCTAGTACCCGATCAAATTCGAGGCTAGTTTCAAAAAGGCAAGCTTTTACCTTAATTTTGTTGGATAAGGGCCTTGTATCTAGTTATACAGTCGACTCCCGATAATTCGAAGTTGGAGGGACCAAAGAAAAACTTCGAATTATCGAGAGGGTAGGAAAAAAATCCGAAGTACACGAAGAGAAATTTTTTCCAACACATCTAAATTTAAAACTTTGTTATAAAACAACAACTATACAAATGAATAAATTTATTTTAAAGTATTTTTTAAAAGTACATATTGTACACAGTATAAATATTGTAGCGAACAAAATAATTCACTTCGGTTGCCATGGTCACAGACTCACGCGCCTGGAATGCGTCCGACTTGCCAAAAATAACTTGTTTTTTCTTTGTATTAACTTTAACTTTTGTGTCACGCGCTTATTTTTTTAATTAATTGTAATTCTTTCTTTCTCAAGTGCTTTCATTTTTATTGCATTCGTATTAATAAAAAGTTAACTGTAATTATAATTATGGAAAGTTCTGGAACTTTCGATTGCAATAGGTAAGGAAAGGAAATATTCAGTTTGGAGAATAAAGCATTGAGTTGTGTTTAGCAAAAGTTGTTGTCATTTTATTTAAGTATTGAATTCCATATTAATTTAATCTACACAACAAAATTATACAGAATTTAAAAAGTCTTGTATTATTCTTAAAGGAATATACACGAAAAAAAATCGTTTCGCACTCGGTTCCCTCAGACACTGTCCCCCAACACTATTGGTTCTTCAAGGACCGCTCCTGTCCGACCTATGCTCTATTTAGTGCCCATGCCAAAATTCACATACATGAGCCATAAATCGTTATGTCAGTCCGAGGCAAAATACACAATCATACGTATCTCTTCTCAATAGCGTACCATCCTTTCTGAACACATGTGTAGCAAGGCCACGTGTTAAACAAAAGATATGAACTGTTGACAACAAGTGCGGCTAGAACTGTTCACTTGAAGAAGGAAGCAATAAAAGTGTATTTTCGCCTGAGGAACCAGAAAACACTAAAAAGGGGTAGCAGACAAATGGTCATCAAAGGGACTAGGTTACAAAGGAGACACGCAGAGACAATGCAACACAGACCTTGAAACTCTAGCCTGTTTGCTACGGGACTGTACATGATAGTGAGTGTTCGAATAGTAGAGAGTTTTGTAGGATAACTTCCAATTATTGCGTGTTGCAGTCTGTACAGCCACAAATTTTACTTCGAAATATTGAGTGTACCAAAACGTATTGTTCTAGTTCGAAATACCAAGAGTTTTTCTAGGGACTGAGCATATACTTCGAATTAGTGAGAATTTCATATTATCGAAGGTTTGAATTAGCGAGAGTTGACTGCATATAATGTTAATAATATCATTCTATTTTCTTTTCAACTGGTTTAACTCTCCACTACGTGATTCTGGAAAACATCCATTTGCGGGTGTGCCAGTTAAGGAAACTCCAATTGTAATTTCAATATTAAATCAGTAAAACAGAGAAAAAGTACTCACGTGGACAGGCTTTGATGGCGACACAAGATTGTGACTCCGCTGGAACTCCAACGCAAGGTCGTCCTCCATTTAAAGGTATTGGGTTGCTGCACGATCTGTACCTACGGGTAGTGCCCTGACCACAAGTGGCAGTGCAACCCTCCCATTTGCCCCATTCACTCCAACCACCGTGAACTGCAATAGAAAGAATGATGTCAGTGCCTGTATTCTATACTAGAGGCATTTAAACATCGAGTACTTGAAGATGTGTAATCACGAATGTATTGCAAGATGTGTGTCCAATTTAAAGATCTTTTACATTCCACACTCAATCATTTTAAAGTTTTATAAAATTCTTATAGAACATTTACTAGCTTTGCTTGTTTTCTTTAAAAAAAGTTGTTTCTAAATTTCTGACAAGAAGTTATTCAAAATTTTCAACAAGAAGTTAGTTTTCGAAATTTTACGCAACAAGTTATTGTAGAATTTTTTTTACAAGAATTTATTTTAAAGCATCTTGTTCATAGCCAAAGAATCAGACAAAAATCAGAAAATATCAAACAAATTGTCACAAATTAAGAAATAACTCCTCCCTCCAGGCTTTACGTTTTTTTAACTCCACGTAAAATAATTAATTCTGTAACGGAGTCAACAATGCTTTTTAATGGATTGACAGAATGTCAGCGTAACTCCAAACCTGAAGCTAGCTGTTTCTAGGCCAGGGATGGTGAGCCAATGGCACGCGTACCACTGATGGCACGCAACACAATATTTTGGGCACTCCACCTTTCAAAATAACAAAGTTCACTATGAAATATTACGAACAAACGAGAGTGATCGGACGTGGGATGATGAGCAGTGGTTTAGCGTACCTCTCCGCAATTCACAACGTGGGGGCCCCCAGAACTCTAGGGAGCCAAAAGGTTATGTTTTGCAATCCTATGTAAGAACCGGCTTCGAGCCCAAAACCTGACTTTGCAGGGACCCTAATATTCTCTGTTAAGCCAGTGATGGAGGGAATTTGATTCCAGAAACATTTAACTATTTAAAGAAGCTGGCTTATGCCCTTTTAAGCATATTTTCATCTACCTATGCTTGTAACTACCTATTACTTTTTAGTTCATCTACCTATTATTTTCAGAGATGAATAACTTTAAAGACTCGCTTAGAAATCGATTGGCAGATGAATCCAATTCAGCAAGAATTCTCCTAAAAATAACGTCTTACAATCCTAATATAAGTTATTCGTCATCTAATCTGCAACAACAGAAGTCACACTAATGTTACTTTGATTTGAATTACACGTTATACTGAAACATTTACTATTATATAGTGCAACAGTGCAAAAGGAATTTTTCGTAGAGTAAATAAAGAGTTTTGAGTTTTTAGCATTTAGTTTTTTACTATTTTCCCGATATAATCACGAGTCAAAATTATTTAAAGGTACATCTATACTTCATTAAACATTTCTTCAGAAAAAATTGCAATATGATCTATAAAGATTCGCTATCTCTGGTCTAGGCTGTTTTTAAATGTAAACATGTAACCCAGGATTATTTACACTATTGTCGTTTTGAATGCGCTGCGATATTCGAAGACAGTGCCATGAAATCATCCGCCGATACCTGGCTCAATGAACAGGGACCTGACAGGTCCCTGTTCATTGAGCCAGGTCTAAACACGTTAAACATTCTGGTTCTGCGTTCTGATAAATATTTAAATAGACTTGGTGATTATGTCGAAATGTGTGTATTAATTCCCTTTTGTATTTTCTGTCCATTGTTAATATATATTTTTTTATTCGACTTGTAATCTTTTTTTTTTGGATCTACCCTCATACAATACTGGTGTGTGTGATTATCATAATATATCTAGCAGACACATAACAATTCCTTAAATATTTACTTACCATTCTGGTGATGAAGAGAATTCATCATTACACTTCGTTTTAAACCAGGGGAGCCCAACCTTTTTGAGAAGAGGGCCATTACCTAATAAAAAGATTTCAGGCGTGCCACTCCCATATTTTCTCCAAAGAAACAAAAATATATGAAAAAGTTACTATTAGACTTATTATTGAATTTTTACGCAAGTAGCACATTTTTTCTGCAAATCTAAGTAGTGGAAATTGAGCGACCACATGCGCGATGGTTAGACGACTTTGAAAAGGACTTCAGTAATGGGAATCAACAGATGGAAGGACATCGTAACAGATAGGGTCAACTGGAGGAGGATCAACGAGTCAGCTTTAGACTGCCAAAACCTGTTGAGCTTATGAAGAAAAAGAAGTAGCGGAAATTTAAAAATAACATACTAAATAACTCACAAGTACAAACTTATATTACATTATTAATAAACTTTTTACAGGTTCAATCAGTTAGTTAGATATAAAATAAAATGGAGTAACTTGAAACACATTTAACTCTAAATAATTATTAAATGGTTAGCATTTGCTTAATGTAGCTTTTGAATTAGTGGGTTTTTTCCCCGCCTAGTGATCTATATTAGAATTAGTTTTTGAAGATGCTAACAAAATTAGGTTAAGTTAACTTTGAGGGATACTTTGATTTCATTATGTTCATAATAGAAAATATTTGTTCACACACACACACAAACTCATGTTGATCCAAACCTACAATAATATCTGACGACCAAATCATATACATTTAAAAAATTGCATGTTGGTACTAACTTCCAAAATTCAATATAATTCTAATTGTTGCAGATGAATTTGCTTGCCAGTTTAATGTGGTCGCTGTAAGTCAAGAATAACGATCCGGATTTCTGTATGGTAACGATTAACGTCTTGCAGAGAAATTGAAAAAGGATTTTTAAAACAATCAGCATTTTTTAACACTCTTTTAACAGCTCCACCTGTATCTAACGGAATCTTTGAACTCGATTTTTACCCACTTTAAAAGGGCAGATTAATTCAAAATTTTGCACACTTGTCAGCAACCAATGCAATACAATAATTTAATAATTTTGTTCCATTGTCTTGATCAGAATCATTAGGATTGACGATTTCCCATTTCCAGATTTAGCGACAAATTTCAGATCCATTTACAAATTTGGTGACTAATTTCAGATTTGGTGATTAAAAGATTAAATTATGGAGAGAGGTATGGAGAATTCGTCGCAGTAGATGATAACAATGTGTGTACAGCCCCATTTATGGCAGACAAAGACATTCTGGAGTTTGTTCAAAGCTAAGAAAAAATATCACTGATACAGATTCCGATGACGAAAATGAAATGAATAATGCAGCTCCTCTCTGTTCAATGGTCATTCGAAATGAAGATCATAAAAAGTATGCGCAGTTATTTAGAGCCCCATACCACAATGGTGAAATGAATAACAAAATGAATGACATTGAACACACAATTTATTGACAATTTGATGCTAAAACAAGAAAATGCAAAAGAAAGTATCAAATTATTTTCCAAAAACTCAATAAATATTTTGTTTTTCAAAAGACTTGAACATTTTGTATTAAATTTCATTCAGTTCTTGTGAATGTTTTTGCTTCATTGATTTTTATTAAATGTATGCATATATACATATCAATGTGAATAAAATGTACTCCAATAAATATAATTTTGTTATATATATGGTTGTTGTGTTTTGTGACATCGTTGTTTAACACTAAAAATATTTGAATACCCTCAGTATCGTATTACGCGATTTTTGCTGTACTTTATCTCCCGTTTCTTAATTTCTTTCTTAATTTTTCTTTGGATTCGAATAAAAAATTAATTCAGGGCACAGCATTCTTATTTTTTCGATGGGAGTGGCATGGTATTTGTTGCTGTAAGCAAGGTAATAAATTGATCCCTTAAGAGAGAGATTATTAATCATACGAAAGTGATTCAAAACTTACCTGGACATTCAAAGCTTGTATCACATGGTTCAGTCTCTGAATACTGCCCCTGGCACCAAGGACTGCCTGGTTTGGTAGAAGGTATACAAGCACGTGTTCTCTTTCGGAAACCTACAGCACATGACACGGAACATGGCGACCATTCAGACCATGGTGTCCAAGTAGCCTCTGCTGCCACTATAAGGAATCATGATATATATATATATATGTTACCTAAACAATTTCTTTAAAACTATACATATGCAGAAAATGTAACGACAACTTTGTGCAATGCCAACTCATTTCCGAAGACGAAAAATACTAAATACCAGATCAAGCTTTTAAATCTTCTAGAAAAGTTCAAGGACAGACATTTTTTCCCCTTGTTAAATCTTTAATAAAAAAAAAGAATTAAAAAAATATTTTTATTTAACAAATTAGTGAGGTACTTTTGATGTTGAGTAATACGATGAATTAATTTTTTTATAAATTCTATATGATTCCTTATAAAAATAAAATTAATGTTTCCAAAATATGTAAACAGGTTTATTAAAGCTCTTAATTATTTACAAAGTAGTTTCAAAATACTTTTGATTGCTAATGCGATTATTTTTTAGTGCTTGTGAATTTAATAAGGAATGTCACATTCATCTTATATATTACAACTAGCTGGTATACCCGTTCTTCGCACGGATGAACTGAAAAATTAAACACAGATTGAAGGAAAAAGAAGATTTTAATGAGTTAATTTTATGTGAATTGAATATTAAACAAAAAAAGGTTTTTGCATATCTCAACTAAACAAAAAAAGAAAGAAAAAAACACCTTTGTTAAATTTTAACTATGTAGATCTAATAGCCGATAAAAAGGATTTTTTAAATTTATAATTCCTCGTAACACTCTTGAGGGTCGATTTTTCAAAATACCTCCCTAAGCTGATCTCTGCTCAGAAAAAGTAACACATTCTTAAAAGTTTTGCGTAATGAACGATTAAAGTAATGTAAATAATTTTTATCTGAAAGTGTAATACATTAATATTACTTTCTGTTGTATTTATTTTATTTTAAAATTGTAATATTCGCAAGCAACGCCGTTTCTTAAATTATAATGGCGATTCAATGAAAAACATAGCGAAATGTTAACGATAGAGTCAAGTTGGCAAATGCCTAGCTACTTTCGTAGCTCGAGCTTTATTAGAGCTTTGTAAGACCCGCCGTGTAGAGTGGCGCGATGCACGTTAATACTTTATCCAACCGCATTATGATTTACTGCAGTTTTTTTCATACAATTTTTTTAGATTATTACATGTACAAATTAAGGGATATACATAAACAAAATACTCCATTTTGGAAAATTTAATCCGTTAGAGCTAATAAATTAATTAAAGATATTCCACTGTAAAATTAATTATGTACACCGTTCACTTAAAATAAGTAGTCAAGTCATTTCCAAGGTCTTCATTAACAGACAAAACCATAAGACACTTAAATTTTGACATTAATTATTTTTTGCGACAAAAATAATAATCTTTGCAATCCGCTGAAAACGCAATATCTGCTACAAAACTTTTCGCCTTCCCCACTAAAATACTCATCATAGAACCCGTGCTGCCATATATCTTGGAAGAGGGGATTTCAAAGAATATTAAAGCTAAGTATTGGTAGAATATTCCAGCTAAGTTGGTGTGGTAGTTAGGAGAAGGGGGTGCCAGCTCTAGTGTCGTTCCCGTCACTTGACCATTGTTCAAATTTACATGGTCCGTCTCCAAAAGCCCTCGTGTAGCTGAACAGTGCAAGGTTAATATTCACTCACTGCAAAAAATACAGTGCAGTAGTTATAATTAGTTTTATACTTAAAAATGCAATATCTGCATATTCAATTATAATTACAGCGTTATAATTAACTACTAACAACAAAAAAATTATGAAAGTTTTTCCAAATGATGTAGTGTGAAAGAGAAAGTTTATTTATACTTTAAATACCAGAAGCGATAAAAGTAGTTATTTTGAAAATAGATCAACTTCTTACTACCAAATGTGCATAATAAAATCATAAAAAAAACATTAAAATAAAGAGAGATTTATAACAACTTCTCCCTTTAAAACTTAGTTTTATTCTGAAATAAAAAATAGGCATTATTCTGATCACAGGAATTAATTAGAAGCGATTCCCTTGCGTAGCCAAAACAAAAAGAGTTTTTCACAAAAAAAATAGATATATGCTGACGTGGACTTTTTCGCAGCTTTTTTGCTTGCAGATGGCAGAATTTTTTCCTTCTTACTTGACAAATAGCGTTATATTTTGGACACTTTTTACAAATTTTTATAAATTATAGCCTATGGTAAAAATTATAGCCTATGTGTTATTCTGATGTACAAGCTATATTACTGTAAAGTTTCATTAAAATCCATTCGGTTGTTTTTGCGTGAAAGACCCACAAAGATTTTCACAAACTTTCACATTTATAATATATATTAGATAAATGTGGGAGGCAAATTATTATTTAGATAATTTTTTCTTGTAAGAATTATCTATAACTTTTAAATACAGATTACTTTATAAACGTTAAACACATATATAATATCAGATGAAAAATACAAAATTAAATTATTTCCTAGGCATTTTCAAACCACAAACACTGCGAGACATTCGTAAAAAAATACTTTGATAAGCTTCAAGAACAAGTAAAGGGTGTTTTTTTAGAGTTATAGAACTTTAAATTGCAATAAAACAACGATGTATTATTCGATTGACATGAATTTTTTTTATTCGAAAGATAATCTTGTGGCATTACATTTTAAATATGATCAAGCAAGGCGTAGATTCGTCGAATGGGCCCAAAACGAGATTGCCGTTGTTCCCGATTTTAATAAGCGAATTTTGTTTAGCGATGAAGCGCACTTCTGGTTGAATGGCTATGTCAACAAACAAAACTGCCGCATTTGGAGTGAAGCTAATCCACAAGTGTATGTCGAAACACCGTTACATCCAGAAAAACTGACTGTTTCGTGCGCTTTATGGGCTGGTGGAATCATTGGTCCGTACTTCTTCAAAAACGATAAAGGCCACAACGTTACAGTCAATGGTGATCGGTATAGAGCCATGATTACTAATTTTTTCATTCCTGAATTGAACAATCATTATGTCCAGGAGCTGTGGTTCCAACAAGACGGCGCAACATGTCACACAGCTCGTGCCACAATCGATTTATTGAAAGACACGTTTGGTGACCACCTAATTTCACGTTTTGGACCCGTGAATTGGCCTCCAAGATCTTGTGATTTAACACCGCTAGACTATTTTTTGTGGGGCTATGTAAAGTCATTGGGCTATGCGGATAAGCCACAAACGCTTGACCATTTGGAAGACAACATTTGCCGTGTTATTGCCGATATACGGCCACAAATGTTGGAAAAAGTCATCGAACATTGGACGTCCAGATTGGACTACATCCGAGCCATCAGTGGCAGTTATATGACAGAAATCATATTTAAAATGCAATGCCACAAGATTATCTTTCGAATAAAAAAAATTCATGTCAATCAAATAATACATCGTTGTTTTATTGCAATTTAAAGTTCTATAACTCTAAAAAAACACACTTTATTACTAAGCTTTTAAAACCACATTCTTGGACTATTTAGGGGTTTTATAGTTTTAAGAAATATTTTTGCTACTAAAAAAAAGTTTAGTATAACGTAATTGGAGGACAAAAAATAGAGATTTTCTTCTGTAACGGCGTCGGGTGCAGTTTAGCATGAAGTTCAAAGGCAAAACTAATTTGCAGCTATACATGAAAATTTCCTTAGAGATTTAAATATTTCTTGCTTAGATAAAATATAGCCGTGTGAGAATATATACTATATTAATTAGCTAAAATACTTTCGGGTGTAAATAATAAAACTGGCACTTATGTATATTTATAAAATTATTAAAATATGCTTATATACTTAATATTATATTTGTTTAAAAAATTGGAAAAGGTAAGAAATACGGAGAGAAGTACATCTTCCTTCATTACAATGAAATTAAGTAATTTTCAAGATATGCTTTGTTATTGTTTTGTGTTTTATAATAAATTATATTAACACCTCCACAGTTCCTCCTTTTTCTGATCCACTCCTAAAAATCTGGTCCATCACTTTCTCAAGCGATATCTTTATTGTTGTTGTTTCTAATCTCAAATTGTCTAGCAATGCTAGACACATAAGGAAGAAAATTGGAATAGGTCTGGGGTTCTGTCTGATTTAGCTGAGCATAATGGTATATGCCCTTCACGCCTAAGGTGACCCTACAGGAAAACGTACTTCGCCCATACCGCCCAGATATACCCCTCCGCCACTTTGAGGCAACAGACAGGAATTGGAGGGGTACATACTAACTGAGCTCTAGTGGTGGGGTTTCTAACCTCAACGGAGTCCTGAATCTGAGGTTCGAGATGACTAACAATGTGTCGAATCACACTCAGTTCAGTTATTTTTAATTTAAGGGCTTTCTGTATTTTTAGTAATTCGTAAGCAAAATCAATCGGAGTTTGATTTCTAGTTTGGTATGACGCAAAAAACCTGACCTCGAATTCTGCCTTATTTCGCACAACCGGAAAACTTTCTTAGAACATCTATTTTAACTGATCAAAATCAGTTTCCTCACCCTGCACCAGGACATACCCTAATACCTCATACCAATCTCTAGCGCGTCCCATGAGGTGACCTTTCAGATATGCACAGGCTAAAAATTTGAGGGTATTTGATAAAATATCAGATTGCTTGCAATACCATCTAAGAACTGATCAACATTTTCTGATCCAGAAAAAAAATATTCGGGTAAGACCCTCAATCCGGACCCGACTCCTACCTCGAGATTAGGGAAATTAAGCTGCCCTTGGGAAAAACTTGTTGGGCGCCATTGTAATGGCCTCACGCCTTTGGAAGCAATCTCTTCATCTACTCGATCTAAATCTGTAGGGGGTAAAGATTGATGACCCAAGCTATAGCCATGAGAAATCCAATTTATTACTACCAAATATACTGATCAAAGACAAGCCAACTATAGAGGGAAAACTAGAGTGATATAACGTAGCTCAACAACCCTATGTGAATAAGCGCATGAAATCCTAATCGCTTAACTTTACTCAAAGTTAACTTAAGTACCCTAACTTCCTTAATTTGTTTTAATAACTGAAGCCCGTCCTATAATCACGCGTCTAAATTCCGATCCTTACCGTAACAGCACTGCATTCAGCTACTCAGCTTCTTCTTCCTCTCCCCCGATTACCAAACATACACTATATATATACTAGTTAATCTGCATATCAAGGTTTCTTCTTGAGAGGGATGGCTGTGAAATAACTCAATTGTTGGCCCCAAAGATTCCCCCAAGAGGATTAATAGAAAATTCCGTAAAGCCCCGTCCCAAGATATTAATATTTTATTAAGGATGCTACTATTTCTTTCTGAAGTGATAATTACTTTAGGCGCATTTTGCTGGAGAGGGAACTTGAATGATGTGTTTTAAAAAGCCAAGCATTATTACGCTCGGGTTTGTAATGCTTGTAACAATGGTAACAATACCACTGAATGTAACAATACTACTCGTAACAATACTACTGAATCATTTGGGTTTAATGAGTCATGTATCGGAGAAATTTGTACAGCGAAATATAGAGCAGAAAATGGACAAATTATTCTAATGGTCACTGTTTATATTTCACCAAATCAAAGTGTAGATACAATTATCGAATTCATTCACAAAAATTTAGTTGCATACACTGAAGCTGGATCAACTCTTCTGAACAAATTGCCTATTATTTTGAGTAGGGATTTTAATGTAGATTTTCAAAAGACAAATCAAAGCCTTTAGTAGATTTTTTAAAATCAAAATTCCATTTAATTCTGTCAAATGATCCAAATGAAAGCACGACAAAGTTCGGAACAACGCTTGACGGAGTTTTTTTTAGATATTTAAATGATTTTGAATCTAAAGTATTTATGACCTATTTCAGCTGCCATAAACCTATTGTTTCCTTCTTATAATACAATTAATTCAGTATGAGTACAGACATATGAATAAATAATTTTATCTGACAATACTAATATCCCCTTTTTTTTTAAATACAAAATCCCTGAAATAACATTACAAAATTTGAAGTTACCACTTATATCGCGTGGTCATAAGCACACACACTGTTTTTTTTATCTCAACTTTTAAATAAAGAGAATCGTTATTTGACTTTAATAACAATCCGCTTTAAATAACCATTAAGATATCTATCAACGATTCTTTTTATTTAAAAGTTAAGGGGAAAAAAGAAATATTGGCATCTTTATAATAAATTATTAGCATCTTTAAGAACATATTAGTATAAATTCTTGAATATCTCTTGTGTTGCTTCTCCATGCGATGTAAATTAAAATAAACTAAAATAAATCAATATATATTAGTTCCTTAAGTGAAATACTAGCATCCTTAAAATTAGTATATTAAACATTATCTTATAAGAGAATGGAGTAATAAATAACACATATCGAAATAAAATATCCATATACTCGTATATGATTTAATGTCTTTTATTAGATAGAAAAAATTTTAAAATATAAGGAAGAAAAAAAATACTGCGATATTTGTTGGTCAGTGCTTTGAAATGTTAGGTGAAACGTTAGTTCTTCTATAATTGTCCTTGTATTATCTTAAATTAAAGATAAATTCCAAGAATTTTAAAATTTAAAATATATCTTATCTGAGAATGCTCACAAATAATTTAAAATAGAAAAAATTAGCAATAGATAAAATTTCAATATTGTTCAAGATCCTTTAATATTTATCTATGTTAGATTGAATCATTGTTTATTTATGTCGCATTTCAAAGTTTCATTAGAGTTATTGGCAACAAACCTCGTAATTTGAACTACGGTCACAAACTCATGGTTATCCCCACTCAACTAATGCGGTCAGACAAGCAAAGGAGAAAAAAAGTATGTTCCAAAATTGAAATGCGTAATCATGTGGAAAAGAAGGAGCATATAAAAGGTAATCCAACATCAAACCCAAATGTAGAGAAGTTAACATGTGTGAATGCTAAACAAACAAACAAACAAAAAAAACACTGAAGGGGCAGATAAATGGAGTATTTTGCAAGTGGAAAGAGTGAGCTTAGAAATTTAATACGCAGACGACCAAAAAAAAGTTGACAACGGATGTGAGGCAAGATGCAAGCAATATTTCGATTGCTATGTGCAATGTTGAATTTATCTGTAAAATGACTATTGCTCACATTTTTAAATGACGTAGTGATTATCGGTATGATCTAAATAATGCTACAATACACTTCGTTGCAAAAATATTTATAAGAAACAAATGTGCTCGTATAAATATGAGTATACGATGAAACACTTAAAATTTTTTTTTAAACTCTCCAAATATTTCTTCCACATATACATGTTTATTCTGACATTCGTATTTAGGAGATGAGGAACATTAAAAAAAATGTTAAACTCTTTATTTTTGAACTATAATTTTCTTAAAATGTGGCATAACGAGTCTCTCAACAATACATGCACAACAAAAATTATATTTTGAAATATTGATTGTTCTTATATAGTATGAGTGGCAGTGAGAGAGATTTAAAATATCATCACACTACATAGCAACTCGATGGCTATTATCGACGGACCTCGTAACTCTGAGCCTCGGTCAAGTGATGAAAACGACATCTGAGTTGGCACTTTCAACCCAAAACTACCACACCACACCTAAAGGAGGAATTTAGTTCGACAAACTTAACGTGCATCAGTCCCCTCTACACGACTGGTCTTCAGTCGGTAGAGTATTAACTCCTATTCCACTTAAGGTCATTGAATTTCAGAAATAACGCACTCTTGGAAAATACTTAATTTAAAACTTAACATCAAACTTATTAATGAAGAAACTTGTGCGATATTTTCCGAAAAACAAGCAGTGTGCGTTAAATAGATAAAATAACATCATAAATTTAATGCTATGGATATAATATTGTTTTGAGTACTAAAATTCATTAAAAAGGTAGATAAAATTACATTTGGTTTGAAATTTCAAAATTCGTTCGCTCCAAAACATGCCAAGAAAGTAAACAAATTGAAAGGAAAAAATAATAAAAGTCCAGACAAAAAGGCTGCCAAACTAATTCTTAAAATCCAAAATTATTTGATTTTAATCTTTAGTCATATTTTTTTCATTTCTTATGTAACATAGATAAAATAAATCAATTTATCGGAACGTTAAAAGTTTCTAAAAATTCATATGAATCACTTCAATCTGGTTCAAAAGAAAAATGTTTTGTTGTTCTAACATATGTTGTCGCCCAACCGGTATAGTGATTAGCGTCGCTGACTACGGTCCCGTAGGGACTGGGTTCGAATCCCGAAGAAGACATGGATGTTAGTAAATATATAGTGCCTATGCGGCATGGGGTACTCTAAATAGCTGTCGAGCCGTGAGTCCTCTCGTGTGGTTGGTGGAAAGGGAAGAGAGGTGGGAGGCCCCTGGCCACCCCCAGGGTTTTCTCCCTTTAAATTAGGGTGGAACCGAGCAAAATCGTACTGTCACCTGCATGGTGCTCAAAACAGAGGCTAACGACAGGAGTAAAAATTCTAGCCCTTAACCACGATTAATTTCGCGGGCCTTGATCTGACTTCGTCAGGCAGGTGGCATTAGTCATAAGATCATGATTGGAGAGACAAACTCTTTCTACTTTATACATTAGAAGAAAAAACAAACTTCTACGGTTAAAAATAATTTCTAATAATAGAACATTGTAAGAACTTGTTAAATATAAAAATCATTTCAAATGCGTGAGTAAGAAAGTAGGATTTCAGATCACAATTTTTATAAGATTTATATATATATATATATGACACATTTGTTGTCTGTTTGTCTGTTCCTTATAACTCAAGATCCAGACAACCAAATAACGGGAAATTTAGTACACGTATACAAAATTACATGGGGGAAGGTTCTTAAACAGGTTTCGCGTTCGTAATTCTTTCTAAATTTTTTAAAATTTAATTTTTAAGTGATTTTCCAGTGTTATGACGTCATATAATGTCACGTTTCTCACTAAGTGGAAAATTTATACTTTACATGCAGTTTTTCAAGATTATTACATATTTTTACTAAAGCTATGTTTATCGGTTGGAATATTTATTCAATTTTTCTATTCTTTGATATTTAATTAGGATTATTTTTCGAATAAATCTTTTTTTAAGGATTATTCTTTTAACAACTAAAATTTGGTTTTGTTGTTTTGGCAACATTTAGGTATTATCGCGGGATGTTTATGTGTGTGATTTTGCTTACAAATTACAACTTATTTATTTCTTTAGAATGCGGATTATAATTTTGACGACCTAAAACTTCTTATTGATAAGGCTTTATTTCAGTTTTATTACTGCAATTAACGTTAAGTATAGTATTTCCGTTTTCGTTATCTGTTTTAGACAGTATGAAATTAATAATGTTTTTGCAATTTCATGTGTCTTTATTTTAACCTTTAAGGTATCCGACTGCTTGCGACAACTTTTTTTGAAAAAAGGCGATATGGAGATCTTTTTGTGATTTTTATATTTATTTAGTATATTTTAAGGAAAAAAATCTTAAAATTGGTAAAAGAAAAAAAATATTATTATTATTAAAATGGGAAAAAATTAGTAAAAATGTACGAAAAATTACATAAACGGGGCCCGCTCTGTACAAAGATTTTATGAACAAATTCTCAATTTTTCAATTTTGATGTGTTATTTTGTTATTTCTGTTTGAAGTGACCTTCACGATAAGAGATATTTTAATTTTTACAAAAACTAGAGCACTTTATCTAAGTCATTATACGAAATTGCTTAAAAAACATTGACTATATTCACATAAAGAACTGCAAATTTTGAAATAAAACAGTTATTGATAAATCTGAAGATCAAAACACTTCTACTATTATGCAGAACATAAGCAAAATTTCAGCTAATTATTTTCAAAACATTTTGAGCAATCGTAGTCCCCGTTTGAGTTTTTCGAAAAAAACACATTTCGAGTAAAACGCATTTTAAAGTTTGACATCTTGTGTAAAGTTATGGCATTTGCTTTTATTAAAACGCTTTTAGTTTTTGTTCTAGTGGAGAGAAAATAAAGTACTTGGTATTGTTATTAAGTTAATAAAATGGTCTATAAAATAAAGTCATAAAAAAAATTTGCCAATTTTTGAAAAAATCATGGTTTTAGGGTAGTCTGATACCTTAAGGGTATACTATTGGCTTCAGTGCATAAAATTGCCTTGCAGAAAATTACACTTGGGTAATCATACTGCCCAAGCAAAAGCAGTGTTGGTAGTAATTACATATCAAATTGGAATAGGCATCAGAGAATGAGCAAGACAGACAAATGGCTTAAAAACCTGTTGAGGAAGCAGGTAGTCGTAAGGTAAATTATTTTTGGAACTTATGTACTATCCTAACAATTGCCAACGTTCAAAATATCTTGCCAATTTGGCAGCCCTGATTTCGCATATCATATATATGCTGAATTGTGAGTCATGTGCTTCGTTTCATATAATGTCGCCAATAGGTTGCAGTTATATGTAAGTACCTTATTTTTACAAATTATGCTTTTGCATTGATAAAGTTAGTTCAGTTCTTTTTATGTCAGTTAATGTTAGTATTGTACATCATTTTTCAATTTATTTTTATGCTCGGGATATATGTACTTTAAATAAATTTTTTATTTAGTACTTACGTATTATTGCACAATCGCCAACGTTCAAGACAACTCGCCACTTTGGCACAATCATGTGCTTCATTTTGTATAATGTCACCAATAGGTTGCGATAATACGTAAGTACCTCTAATTCTCTACATTACTATAACATTAGACTGGCCGCAACATACCAATTTGGCGTGATTTCGAAATCATGCCAAAAATGAGTAGCCTACCAATATGAAATTAATATTATGAGTATTATCTTAGCCTGTTTTATCTTTTCCTCCAGTAATCCTTAATTAATTCAATATATAATTTTTATTTTTTTTGGCGATTATGTACTGCAAATATTTTTTTACACATTGCGATGTCTTTGGCAAAATTAATCCGTGGTATTTTTCTTAAATATGATTTTTTTATCTGTTTTTGACAATTTTTAAAATTTTGTTTGTCTGAAATGCAAATAGCAAAATAAATGTTTTACAATATATATATATTGTGTTGGTACAAAAATGTTTATACTGATTTATTCAAAATATTGAGCCTTCTTTTATTTTTGATATCTTTTTAAGATTTAATTTTATGTTATAACTAGCTATACCTAGCTAAATGTTGCTGTGGCTCAGTCAGCTTTAAAAGACTGGTACACCATAAAGTATGTCATGAGGCTTACAAAAGTAATAATACACAAGAATTCTAACAAATCTATATCTATATACATATAAGACGCATTTGTTGTCTGTCTGAATAAACTTTCTCTTTCACACTACATCATTTGGACAAATTTTCAAAATTTGTTTGTGTGGTTAGTAGTTAATTATAACGCTATAATTTTAATTTAATAGGCAGATATTGCATTTTTAAGTATAAAAATAATTATAACTACTGTACTGTATTTTTTAGAGTGAGTGAATATTAACATCGCACTGTGTTCAGCTACACGAGGGCTTTTAGCAACGGATCACGTAATTTTGAACCATGGTCAAGTGACGTGGACGACACCTGAGCTGGCACCACCTTCTCCTAACTACCATGCCACACCAATTTAGCAGGAATATTTTTTGAAATCCACTCTTCCGAGATATATGACAGCACGGGTTCTATGATGAGTATTTTAGCGGGGAAGGCGAATAGTTTTGTAGCAGATGATGCGTTTTCAGCGGATTGCAAAGATTATCATTTTTGTCCAAACAAATAGTTAATGTCAAAATTTAAGTGCCTTATGTTTTTGTATGTTTATGGTGAACTTAGAAAACGATTTGACTATTTATTTTAAGTGAACGGTGTATATAATTAATTTTACAGTGGAATATCTTTAATTAATTTATTAGCTCTAACAGATTAAATTTCCCTATAAGTGGAGTATCTTGTTTATGTATGTCCCTTAATTTTCAATGTAGTGACTTAAAAAAATATTGCATGAAAAAAAATTGTAGTAAATCATAATGCGGTAGATAAAGCATTAACGTGCATCGCGCCACTCTACACGGCGGATCTTACAAAGCTCTAATAAAGCTGGGGCTATGAAAGTAGCTAGACATTTGCCAAATTGACATTATCGTCAACATTTTGCTATGTGTTTCATTGAATCGCCATTGTTATTTAAGAAACGGCGTTGCTTGCGAATATTACAATTTTAACATAAAACAAATTCAACAGAAAGTAATATTAATGTATGACACTTTCAGATATAAATTATTTGCAATATTTTAAGTGTCACAAAACTTTTAATAATGTGTTACTTTTGCTGAGCAGAGATCAGCTTAGGGAGGTATTTTCAAAAATCGACCCTCAAGAGTGTTACGAGAAGTTATAAATATAAAAAATCCTTTTTATCAGCTATTAGATCTACAGACTTAAAATTTAATAAAGGTATTTTTTTCTTTCTTTTTTTTCTTCAGCTGAGATATGCGAAAAGCTTTTTTTTTTTTTTTAATTTGCAATCCACTTAAAATTAACTCATTAAAAACTTTTTATCCTTTATCTGTGTTTAATTTTTCAGTTCACCCGTGCAAAGAACGGGTATACCAGCTAGTATTTATATATACGGTTAAAAACAGTGCCTCTCCGTTGAATCTTTGACTGCACCCGGAGGTCGCTCTTCGAGGCAATACTAGGCCCATTGATGAGGGGCGTCGTAATTGATAATCGCAGTCAAAAGATGAAAACGACCCTTGAACTGGCACGTCACTTACAAAATGTCACATCACACCTATGTGAGAATTTTGACGCTTTAAAGCGCACATTTTTCGAAAACACATTTTAAAACCTTCTTTTGGCAATTTTTTTAAAAATACAAAATTAATCAAGGTATTAGTTTTAATTCAGAATTTTGATTCTAATTGTAGATAAGAGCAGAATTTTGCAATATTTCAAGTATATCAACTTTTATAGTCTTCTTTTCAAATTGCAGTTTTAAAAAAAATCCATATTTTTTAGCAGTTAAATACTTATATATATTTTTTAAGCAAAAATAGTAGTAATATAGTATTTATTTTTAAAAAATTATTCAAATTTTCCTTTTTGTGATATATTTGAAAGCAAGGTGTAGCATATAGCCCAACATTACAATTATTGTACATATAACAACTTTTCCTTTTTCCTTTTCTATCCCTTTACAACACACAGTATTTTTGTGGGAGCTTCTTTTTTTTTTGTGGAACAAAATTGGGTAAATTGACGGGCCATTAGTCGTAGAACTCCGAAAAATTTCGGTGAATCCGATTTTTTTTTCTGATTTACTCGATTTATACAAAATTACGACGACGAATCGCTGTCAGTCTCACGGGTGCAGACAGTGTTTGGTAATATTCGAGTGTGAATATTACAGCCAGCATAAAATACCACCCCGCTCGAATTATCTCGAGTGTGCACAGTTTGGTCTGTTAAGCGCGCTCGAATAACTCATGCGCAAACATTGAGAGATTACGCCACTGTACACATTTCATGTTTATCAACCTCGCTATATGACGAATCTTGAAATTGATGGAAGGAGAAGAGAAGTAGGAGGCTCCTGACCGCCTCCAGGGTGTAGTTCCTCAAAATTGGGGTGGAACCGAGCCAAAACGTGCGGCTAACGACATGCGTACAACTAGCTCTTTGCCACGATGATTTTCGTGGGCCTCGATCTAACTGCATCAGACAGGTGGCAGTAGCGTCATCAACAACAACATATGGCGATTCTTTTGTGGCAATAGGATTCGAACTCATGACTTAACCATAAACAACGCCGTATACGACAACGACCGAAGCCCTACACCTGGAAAGCAGGTCAGAATACAGAAAATCTATTCTTTGTCTTCGTGTATAGAGTTAAATAATATTCGAAATATTACATTAATTACTTTTTAAAATTGAAGTAACCACTCAGATCTCCCTCGCATAGTCTTTTGAAGATAATTAATAAAAAATTAACTAAATATTACCAAACTGCTATGGCAAACAACAACAAAAAAATTAGTTAAATAATTTATTATACGATCTTGTTGTTGTTGTTACTAATGCCACCTGATCAACAAAGGCCAGATCAAAGTCCACGAAATTCATCACGGCAAAGATCTATAAGTGTCGCCTATCGTTAGCCGTAGCTTTGAGCACCCAACAGGTAATAGAAGGATTGAACTCGGTTTCACCCCAATTTTAAGGGAGAAACCAACCTCACGAGAGGACTTGCGGCTGGACGGTTATTTAAAGTACCCCCATGCCGCGAAGGCACTTTTCATTTTCAAACATCCGATCTTCTCCGGGATTCGAACCCAGGTCAAATGACACAGTAGTCAGCGTCGCTAACCACTATACTGGATAGGTGACTCAAATGATCTTCCTTAACATTTTCTCAGATATTTAACCACAATATTTAAAATGTTTAGCAGGTGTGCAAACCAGATGTTTTTATCAGAGAATTATATGAGTAAAGAGAGAAACCTGCAATTAGCATATTTAAATCCGTCGAAAACGACTCTTAGCTCATATTATGCATTTGTTTCAAAAATCGACAAGCGATGATTTTTTTTAAAATAACGTTTACGATTAATTAAACAAAATGCAAATTATTTTTTGCATAGCAATATGTGATGTAAACATCTAAAAGACAAAATTTCAGTTGCAGTCAGTTTCATGCCAAGTTTATGAAACATTTAATCATATTATTTTTCAATACGAATTTAAACACTATCCAGTAGAATACTACTGGAGAAGCAAAATACTTTAGATTATAACTGTAGAAATGTTCGAGTAACAAATGGTTTTATTATGTAAAAGAAATTTTTAATTATTAGCGAGAGAGAGGTTCAGTTAAATATAAAATTAGCTAGAAATATAAAATAGAGTTTTAAATAGACAAACATATTAGCATAGAAAGAAGATAAACAAAAAGCATAATATTAAGAAATTGAAATTTTTAATATTTTTGAATTGATCTCTCTTTTAAGTTTTACTTTTTTAAAATCATGTTGGGTTTAAAAATTAATTCTAAGAAAATCATATTATAACTTACAGTGTTTTGTTGTTGTTGCTGAATAATTGATTTGATTTAAATTTAAATAGCCGAACAAGAAATAATAAATAAAGTGTTTCACTAGAAAATTCATAGAAAAATTAATTATAAAATATAACACTATAGTGTTTTACCTCCAGTTTTGAATACGAAGAAATTAAATATTTATTATTTTTACTCATAAGCAAATAAAAGTTATACTTATGAGTTACTTTTTTGAGAAAAAGTATTGTAGTGTCGAAGATTTAATTAGCTTTTTAATTAAAATTAATATAAATTTCTAATACAATGTATCTTAGTTCAACCGTTTGACCTTTTTATTCAGCAATGCTAGAATTTACTTGATATATTTACACTTGAAATTCTAGGCATAAAAATATTAGATGAATAACGTTAAAGATAAATTTCATTAAAGAATAACATAGATATTTATTGCAAGTTAATGTTTAAAACTTATTAATTATCTTAATTTTATACAGCTTTTTTTCGTTATTTGATTTTATACAATGCAATAAAAACTTGAGCTAAATATTCATTGAATTATAGCTTGAGTAACAACTTCATAATGCCTTAAAAATTTTGATTTGTGGAAAATTATATTACATTACTTGGATTTAAAATTATAAATTTCTCTATTTGATTAACAGCAATAATCAATTCCCAAGAATAATATAAATAAAACTTTGTGTTGCAAAAATAAAAAAAAATTATCAAATTATCTTTAAATGTTAGGTAAATCAATGCATTACAAAGCATAATTTACATTTTTAAAAATGAATACCTAGTACACTTAATAACCTTTTAGATTGTGTGTATAGATTGTTATCCTACATATCGTACTCTAAATAACTTTATCAAACACACTCACGCACACACATTTCTTTCAAGATAATGGTGCGGTTAAAAACCTTTTAATACTTTTATTGCTCTATCCACAGTTGTAGGGTCTTTTAAATTTGGAAAGATTCTTATAAGCAATTTAGAAGCATATTTCTTTCTGAAACTTGAAATCCATCAAACGTAGAAAATGCATCTTCCCTGCTGAAGTATTGAAAAAAGCTTCAGGTAGTTAAACTAAACTTGAACTCTCTTGAAATGAAAATAATTTCTATTCTTAAGTAATCCGTAGGCAGGAAGGACTTTCAGATTAAGAAGTGAAAATTCACATTGAAAAAAAAAGGTATTCACATTAAGTGAATTTTAAATTAAAGGCTAATTAAAGAATTCTTTTTTCAAGGATTTTACGAATAGTGTCTAAAATATTCCAATCACAATACGGAAAAATAAAAAATTTTCGGTTTAACTTCCTTTTACTTAATATAAACATATAAAAAACACATTCTAAATTGAACACAAATTTAAAGATTTGTAAAGGGAATGTACTGTCCCACAAAAACATAAGACTAAATTTGTTATAGTACTTACCAGATATATCTATGAAGTGCAACAATAAGAAGAGTGCAGGCGTGAAGAACAGCATCGCACCCAAGCCACCATGAGTGACTGATTGAGTCTTGCATTCGAGGTGGCTTTCGGAAGGAAGTGAACAGTTCCTTCCGCTGTATTTCTCGAGACGTATTCCATTCAAGCAATTAAAAAGTTAAAAATCGAAAGCGAAACACTGATAAAAGTAACCATTGGCAGGTTTCCAAACAGACTTTTCATGGACCCCTTTTATACCCAAAATTTGGCCTTGACTCTCCCAAATGAAGCAGAAATTTCTATGCATTATAGAAATATTACAAATTTAACTTTGATTTCCTAAACGTAACGTGACCGCGGTAGCCTAGTGGTTATGGTCACGTCGCCGGAGAGTTGCGGGTTCGAGTCATGCTGCCACTGAACACCCACCGCGTAGAGGAGGCCGATGCTCATTCAATCCCTCGAAGCTCAATGTCCTTCCGTTGGAGCGATAATTAGGAGAGGGAGGTCCAGCTCAGGTGTCACTCTCGAGAATTGATTTCGAGTAATTTTGAACCTCGACCGCGAGGTTCAAAATTACTTGCGTAGCGACTCTAAGAATAATACTGCCCTATGTTCCAAAACTAAGATAAATTCATTGAATTCACTTCACATATAGGGATCATGCACAAAACAAAATTAAACTGTTGATAAAACGTATGATTCGTTTATGTTGCATATTTTAAGACATGTTGTTGTAGGTAGCTGCGAGATTTCGTTCCTATGTAAACCTGCGCAAACGGTCGCCCCCGTAGTGTGCCCGACTTCCACCGTACTATGCTTGTCATCATTAGTACTTAGTGTACTCGACTAAAAAAATTTGTTCCAAAATTTAAAATTGCTACCCTAAAAATTTCTAATACGCAAAAACTATCACCAATTTAGTTTATCTTTCATAATAATGGAAATGGGTAACAAATATATATTTTACTTTATATTAAACCTTTCACGGACCTTCTAATATTGTTCAAGCACTCCCAAATTGATTTTAATTTTCCATGGACACCTTCACTAGTCTCTAGGACATTCGAGGCCTATTTGAGCCACTTAGTGAAACTATGGTGTTGAATATACTTCATGTGGGAAACAACCCAATACGTTAAGTAAGAAATTACAAAGTTTTTTTTTAAAAAAACCATTTCTTAAAACTTTTGAATAATTAAAGGTATAAATCCCACATTATACACATATTTCTTAATTCATCATCTATGTAATACGTTAATTTATATATTCACAGAAATTGTAAAAATATATCTAAATAGTAAGGATTTTTAAAGCTACACAATATATTAAAAATAACATCCCTCCCTTCCATTTTTAAGTGGTTTTCCAGGTCAAAGTTGGGAAGCTTAGCTCCAATTTTTACATCTGATATCTAATTAGTTTTAAAGAAGTCTGAAGTTTTTTTAATGTTGTAAGTAACAAAATATAATACTTATTTCTCAGAGACTAATAATTTAGAATGCCAGTTTTTCTATTTCCTATATCTTATGTCTGCTCCATATAGAATTATTATTTTTTTATTTTGCAGATACTTTCATATAGAGTTAAAATATCTTAACACAAAATTGAGGGGACTGAAATATTTTGTCTTGTTAAAAGAATTTCGTATTAAAGGATATTGTGAAAAAAAACATATATATAAAAAAATTAAATCTGTTACAGTTTATTTTATTTACACAGATATGTATATATGAATGTGTGTACTTAATAAAAGTCAATGAAACAAAAAAAATTAAAACAAAATGTTTAAGTTTTTTGGAAAACGAAACATTTATTGAGTTCTTAAAAAATAATCGAATAATTTTCTTTATATTGTCTTTTTTAACAACAAATTGACAACACATTGTTCGATGTCACCCATTTTGTTATTCATTTAATCGTTGGAATGTGCATCTAAATAATTACATATACTTTTCATGATGTTCCTCATTTCGGATAATGTGAGAACTGGAGCTGCATTATTCATTTCATTTTCGTCTTTGAAATCTACATCTATGATATTTTTTAAGCTTTGAACAAACTCAAAAATGTCTTTGTCTGCCATAATTAGTGGTGTTCACACATTATCATCATCTACTGCAACGAATTTTCCACACCGCTCTTAAATCTCGTCAGCGTGGCTGGTGTTCTCCGTATTTTGTTCATACACAGAAGGAAAATCTTTACGTGTTAAGCGATTTTCGTTTCGTGTTAGCTAATGTTTTGTCTCACGCATTTTCGTGTTAAACGTATTTCACGTATATGTACTATACAACTATTATATATTTAAGTGTGAAAGTTCTAATGAACACATTAGTAGTTTATATTTTACCTAAAATTGTGTACATTAGTGTATCATTAGTATATTTTATACTTTATATTTATTTCACGAAAAATTATTTATTCCACATATTTAAATATATATATATATAATTATTTATTCCACATATAGAAATATTTATTTCACAAAATTCACTAAAAATCTTTGATAAGTTTTGAAGCATGAAAGTATTAAAAAGTAATAATGGTTGGATAATTTCTTGTTCTCATTTACTTCGAAATTAGAAGCATCACGAAGACTAATGGCAACGGACCTTGAAATTTCGAACCACGGGCAAGAAGCGAAAACAGCACCTGAACAAACACCCTTCTCTCAGAATTTCTATAGCACACCAATGTGAGAGCCATAAACTTCGGTTGATTTAACATGAATCGGCATCTCTGTGACGAGGTTCCTTAGTAATACCACAACTGTAAGTAATTTTGGTTGGATATTAGACATATATAGTTCCACTAAACATTATTTACAGTTGAAACATCAAAATTTTTTAAATAACAATGCAGTAGAATATTAATTAAAAATCAAATTTGATTATTGAATCTTATTGATAGTTGTATAAAGAGTGAGAATATTATTTCTTAGTTTTTTATTAATCATGAAATAACTGGCCAAAAGACAGCCCTTTTTTTCCGTCGTATTTCTCCTTTTTTAATTTTAAGATTTAAATAATTACATTTTCCAAAATTCTCATTTTTATTTGAACAGGTAGTAACTTTTATCCACCAGCTGTGAAAAGTTCTGGAAGAAATGAAATTCATCACAATTATTTTATCCGTATTATGGGATATAATTTTGATGGTATATTTTATTTATAGATATCAATTATTTAAAATGGTAAATCGTATTACAATTGTGCTGGAATTTATTATGAAAATAAATAGCATTTTTGTTATTACATGTCGACGAAGGAAAATTATTTTTTAAGATATATGTTGATCAATATACGATTAAATTGTCTGTTGCATAATAGTGCAAAAAGAAATACTTTATATTTAGTTATTTATTCAAGAGATGGCAGCATCAGTCATGTGTTGAAATTATGTTTGTTTCCTCACTGCTTGATGTATCTCTTCATTACTTCCGAAGTGACTTACTTCTAGATAGAACTTATTTCTGATTTACGGCACCCCAGTCTCATGAGTCAAATATAGATTTCATCTTGTTTAGTATGAGAATACCAGTTTGCCTTCGATTGAGCTCGAACGCAGCAATTTTCTGCTTGTTTCTCTATACATCCACATTTTGTATATGTGTTATTTTTCTTCTGCTCTTGCCGTTAATTCAGGAAAGGTTAAGTGTGCTAATGTGCTTAGGTTAGGCTAATGTGATTTATCATTTTCTAATACAAAATTTAATTTCGGAACATACTTTATGCAAAATGTTTTTTCAAAATTAATCATAATATATTTGAAAAATAATTGTTACAACTATGTATATATGTGTTTAAAATATACTTTCTGTAAATTACAATGGAATATGCAATTAATAGTGACGAATTTTTTAGTGGGATAATATTGTTTGGGATTTGATTGAGTGATTATGATCATGAGCTTATGGCCGGAGTTATTGAATTTGAGTCATGAGTTTCAATCCTGATGCCCCTAAGAACCCTATATGCAATAGGATTGGGTGTCATGTCCTAGTGGTCATAGTGGTAAATTCGTGTCTGCGATGTTGAATCGTGGGCTCGAATCTTGATGTCACTGAAAATAGTCCGTGTACAGGGGTTGATGCATGTTAAATTTGTCGTCGCTTAAAGTCTTCACTTAACGTGATATTGAGGTTTTTGAGAGTAAGGTGCCAGGTGATGTGCCATCCTTGTTACTTGACTGTAGCTCAAAAGTATCGTGTGAGCGAATAACTATCTTGTTTTGAAATATCATCAATTAAACATCGTGCTTTGTGAGTTTTATATAGTCCTCTAATAGCTTCAAAGTGCGACTAGTCTTAAAAATTAGAAAAATTGTACGTTTAGTTACTTTTAAAGCTTCCTCCACACAATCAACCCTCTCAATTTGGACCTACCACTAGTTCTAGTTTCAATAGGTTTATAATTGTAGATTCTAAACGTTAAGGATGAGAGGTCCATACGTCAGATGTGACCAGCGAACCTCAAATGACCAATCTTGATGTATTTAATGGCATCTGCTTCCTTAAATAGCTTATATAATTCAAAATTATGTTGTTATCTCCGAAATTCATTCTCATTCACAGCGAAAAAGATATATATCTAAGAACTTTACGCTCAAAGATGCTAGCTATTCAATCTGTGACTTAGTCAAATTTCTAGTTTCATATACATAAAAGTATGGGTTTGATGATTGTTTCATAAAGAGTAATTTTTATATGTCATTTAATTAATTTTAACTTTAACATGAAAATTACACTCATGTCCAAAATTAAGGTCATGATTTTCAACAGAATTCTAAATTGCCTCCAGTAAAACTGATTGAATTTGTATGTTATATATTTTGAGGAATGGATAATTCTGCTTAGGAAAAAAAATTGTTTAGTGTTAGATTTTTCAGACCTACTGGATTGAAACCGTTTAGGCAAATGGGATTTTTTGTCTGGAGTTTTGTAAATAATGCGTTCAAGCAAACAATTTAGCCTATTTACAGTGTGAGAATGCCTTCTCATAATCTAATAGATATTCCTTGAGATAGAAAATCGTTGGTAGGCTTAAAGCTTCAGTCTCAAGTGGAAGTGGCTCGATTGTTACACCGGGGCACTGAAAGTGGTTTTTCGGCAGTAGAACCAATTCCAAACAAGTGGTACTGTCACCAGGAAGTTCGAATAAGGCAGCCGCAGGTCTATGCCATCGCACAAGATCGCTCCTTGACATTAAGAGCACAACGACATAAGCAGACAACAGCCCTCAGCTTGCTCGTTATCTTGCTGTTGTGTCTTGAAGAAGAATTTCTAGGCGTTTTGCTCAGATTTTACTTTATTCCCGGCGTCAAACCTTACATCAGCCATGGGCACCACAAGAAAGGGCGCAAGTTCTTTCAGTAATGAGTCAAAATTCGCCAGACAAAGTGATTCTGGTCGAGTCTTCATTTAGAGAGAAAGTGGAACTTGCTTTCGCCACTCCTATGTAACAACAATCGACGAATTTGGTGGCAAGGAAATCCTTGTGTAGGATGGCGAAATGTTTGGCATCTATACACCACTGTACGTCTTTGATACGGGTACTGCCAACTCACAGAATTATCGGGATGAGGACTTTTAAGCCTTTGTGAACATATTTTTTTTGGGGGGGTGTAATGTGCGGTCACACAGAGTTCACATTGTTGACGAATTTCATGAAGAGGAGAATATTCACCATATGGATTGGCTCTCGAGGTCCCCAAATCTGAATCCTATTAAACATGCTTGGGATGACATAAGAAGAACCATTTCTCAACATAGCCCCCTCCCCACCACCACCCTAGAAATTAAAAATCACGCTTTCGGAAGAATGGACGTTATTGCCACAAATATCTATTGACACCCTCATAAACAGTATGATAGCTCGTTGTGAGACTTATGTACCAGTGCACGGGGGTTACACTCAATATTAGAGAGATTATTTCTAAGTTAAATGCTTTAACTTTGATTCATGATTTAACACGTTATAGTGTGCTGTATCTTAATTCAAAATTGAAATCTTTTCCGTATTGTTATGTTGCTACAATCTTTCTCACGTTGTAATACGCCTCATTTGAGCCAAATTTCGTGGCAACACAGTAAATATTTAGTTAGATTTTATGTTTGTAACCTTAATTTTAAACATGAGGGCAAATTCCTTCTCTTTTTTTCTTCTTCAATGCTTTGGGAATGCTTAAAATGTTACTATAAGCTGTTCTTAGCTAGAATTACTAATATAAGTGTATATTCTCATTATAATATATATGTGGGAGACAACAAGGGGTCCAATACGTTTCTCTTTCTTATGGTTTATTTAACATTAAACAAAAATTAATTAAAAAGGTAGATAAGTTTTTACAGATAAGTTTGACGATGATATTCAGAAGGTAACGCCTGCTCGCGCACCTCTCGCGTTCTTCTTTTTTCTCTCTCTAATTCTGCTCCAATGTCCAAGAGTTTTAGTTTCATTTCAATGCGCCTGCGCGCGAAGACTGCGTTGCTTTTGGCTGCATGCCATAACGGCCATTCTGACTGTACGCTGTCCGCAGCTGTATTTCCATGGAGACCAGAGGAGAATCTGAAACATACAAAAAAAAACGGAACAGACAAGGACTATACGACAAATATATAGAGATTAAACATATCATAATTTTTCTGAACTAGACAGTTTCTCCATCATGTGGAGGCACCTCTTCGACATCCGGAAGGTTCCACAGGAAAACACATTGTTTCACAGGCATAAGAACGTCTTTTTTAACAAGTTGATCTTTGGTTGAACGCATCGATATTTTCCTCTGTAGAGTTCTGGACGTCTGTTCAAAAACGATTTCTCTTTTTCCTTCGCTTCCACTGCCAGGGCTCAAAAATTTTCGAGCAACACAAACCGTCGATAATTACTATTCATAGGTGAAGGGGTAGGAGATTGGGAGATAAATTCCACGGAACTCGTTTTCATGGCACCATTGGCTTTCTTACACAATACTATATCAGAACATTTTTCTCTTACAATACTCAATTTTAACTTAGTAATCTTAATTTTATTACATTTATAATCCTTAATTAGAGAACTCGAATCATTTCTAGTATTAAAGTTTTTAACATGTGATAAATCATAACTAGAGTTTTTATCACATTTGAAACAGAAACATTTGGAAAAGGAACACTTGAATTAAACTGAACACCCAAATCTGCACTCAAAGAGGATCCACTTTCACTCAATAAAACATTGCTCTTTGCGTGGCCTAGTTTCTCTATTTCAGAATATATACTGGGATGTATAATAAATTCTTCGGTCAAGGTCGGTGATATTGCCGTTCTCACATAAGCTAGGAGAGTGTTGATTAAGAGAAATATTTATGGGTTTAACTTCTACCATACGCTGTTCGCCAAAACATGAACTCAATGTTATGATCTCTTCGGAAGGTGTTTGCACTCTAATTAGTGAGGAATTTAAAACTGGGATCTGGCAACCTGAATCAATCAAGGCTGTTACGGGCTGATTTTCTACAAAAATGCTTACGTATTGAAGATTTGCGATCTCACCGCTATTTTGTTTTTCGCTCTCGACTTTCAAAGTATTCACGTTTATTTTATTACGGATGTGGCTGTTAGACTCTTTAGATTTAAAACGCTTCTTACAGTCTCTTGCGTAATGAGATGAATCACCGCATATATAGCAATTTTTATTTTCTCTTTCAAGATATTGGGGATAGTTCTCTTTAATCTTTGGTTTAAAGTTTTGTGATTTATTTTTAAAGGGGTCTTGGGTATATCCATAAGTAATAGGAATTTCTTTATGTGATCCGCTTCTAGATGAAATATAAATATCACACTCTTTAGCTAAATCAATAGGCCTAAACCAATCTTCTGCTTCTCGAATGCCAATATGAGTTGCAGTTTCCTTATTTAAAGTTTCAAATAATTTATCAGAAATTATAAGATCACATAGAGATTCAAAGGAATTAACTTTTCTTAACGAACAATAATATTGGAAGTTTGCCGTCAATCTTGCAGCAAATTGGATGTATGTCTCGCCTGATGATTTTACAGCATTTTTAAATGAGTTTAAACACTCGCGAGGGTTAATTGGAATTCTCTGAGTACTATAGATTTTAGTTTTTCATAGTCATTTAATTCCTCTTCTTTAATATACAGTAAGACGTTATGAGCTCTTTCGCCCAGAAGATTTATTAAAATTTCAGATTTATATTCGTCATTTATTTTCTTGGTTAAAAATGCGCGTTCTAATGATTGGAAGAACAGATTAAAATTTTCAGATCTGGTGGGAACAGGAAGAGATAAAGTTTTTATACTTTTTATCATATTTTCTATGTTAGTTTCGAACTGTTTTTCTTCGACTTTAGCTGCAGGATTTAAACTTAATGCTTTATTTTTAGCCAATTGAAGTTCGATTTCTTTTTCTAATTTTGCTAACTGAAGTTTCGCGAGCTCAATTTTTTGTTCTGAAGTTACCTCTCTTTCGTTTTGCGATACTCTCTCATCTATACAGTTTTGAATTAAAGTTTTAACGAAATCTGGATCACTTTCAAATGTACTACTGTTCTCAATTTTAGTCTTTAGTTTAACTATAGTGTCAGTACTCTCTACAGTACCGTCTAGCTCCTCAACAACTCTTATGAGATCCTCTTTAAGAGCGTTTTTATACATTTTAGAAAAATTTAGAAAGATCCTACCTTTTTTTTTCTCTGGCTCCCTTGTTGCTCGCACGTACGATGTATCCAATAAAAACGTTGATTCCACTGATTTCACCTCTTCGCAGGTGTTTGTGAGTGGTTCCAACCTCTACACAGGCGGAATTTTCGTCGATGGGTTTTCCAACCTCTACACAGGCGGAATATTTGTCGATGGTTCGTTGAAAAATACACCTCTACACAGGTTATTTTGTTATTTGTTCCGACCTCTACACAGGCGGAATGAAGTTGAAAAATTCAACCTCTACACAGGTTGAACGAAGTTTCGAAAAATGGCGGCGCGTCTCCTTCACGGACGCTGTTGTTCATTGTCCAGACTTTGGTTCAAAATCGAAATTTTATCGATCCCGGCCGAGCCCCCATAATTTGTGGGAGACAACAAGGGGTCCAATACGTTTCTCTTTCTTATGGTTTATTTAACATTAAACAAAAATTAATTAAAAAGGTAGATAAGTTTTTACAGATAAGTTTGACGATGATATTCAGAAGGTAACGCCTGCTCGCGCACCTCTCGCGTTCTTCTTTTTTCTCTCTCTAATTCTGCTCCAATGTCCAAGAGTTTTAGTTTCATTTCAATGCGCCTGCGCGCGAAGACTGCGTTGCTTTTGGCTGCATGCCATATATATTTATTTATATTCTCCTACTACCAGTAGCACACACAGGAATTTTTCAAGGGGGGGGGGAATCCGGGGTCGAAATTTCACTCTTCTTGTATCATGCTCCTTTGAATTTGTCGATTGTTGGGAGCAAAACACAGTAAAAAAACTAATTATTGAATAAATAATTAGCATTAATTCATAAAATTAATCATTAATAACAAATATTTAATTAAATTTTACGTACTATATACTTAGAATTTAATCAATTGAAAAAAAATCAAGGGCTTTTGGGGGGTCCGGACTCCCAGGACCCCCTCCCTTGTGTGCGCCACTGTCTACTACTCTTATTAAATAAATTTGAAATTAAAATAATTATATGTTTCCAATTAGTTCCGTTTTGTTCATTACTCAATGCTTATATTAGTCTAAATGGACTCTGTAGGATGTAATGCATGCTTTGTGACATACATCAAATTCTAAAACATACACATAGTGTCATCATTAAGGCGTGCTTCCCACTGTTTTGCAGAATCCGTGGGTCTAGATGAATAGCGCATTTGCAATGCGCTGTTCATCTTTCTTTTGTTCTCCCGATTTTCAAGCCTCAGAGGCAGGCATCTACGTAATCTTTTGTAATTGATGGTTGTAATGTATCATTTTCTCTTTCCTTTTAAAGGAAGAAATTGTTTGTGTTTTATTGGAAATTAAAAAGTAACTCCAAAACTTTTTCCATTTCCATTTCTTTTCACTTAAATTATAAGTTTGGTGCTGCATAAACAAAATTGACGCAATTAAATAAACGTTAACTCATTTAACTAACTTTAATACACTATTGAATTTACAACTATCGTAAAATCTGGGGATAATGCGTACCTATATTTTCAAGCTTCATGTTTTAATTTTTAGATATATTCGCCGTATAACGTACCTCCTCCCTTTTTTTCAAAGAAACCTGAAATATACAAATGCCAAGCTCTTAATTTTAAATCATTTATTTGAAATATTACCTCAAGTTTTTGAAAAAATAATGCATTTCTAGAACTACAACCCTTTAAGTTCACAAGGAATGCAATTTCTTTTAAATAAACAGCCTTTTGGTGATATATGAAGAAGTTTAATTTTTTTTATCCTCATCTCTCTCTCTCTTTTAAAGCTATCATTTTTATACCCGGCGTTTAACACGCACTGGTAAATTTCGATCTTATTTTGTGTGTTAAAAGTGCATGTTATACGCTGGATTTTACGGTAAGTTTTCTCCGGTTTTTTAAAATTTTTAAATTTATTTTTCACACAGTAAAAATAGACGAATAAATCAATAATGTGTTCTTCCTTGTTTTTTACTCCTTCTTCCCTACGTTGATCGAGATTTTTAATACTTCTTAGGGTAGAAATGTCCCGGTTTCAACCCGAATAATTAACCTATTCAAGCTCTCCGTTTTGCATCAGTAATGAACGAAACTTTGCACAGTGTTTTAAAAACATCCCAGAGTTCTTTTAACTATTCCACTCTCTTCATAGTACAAATGGTGCGAGAAAATTTAGCAGTCTTAGAACCTTGATTAAAAGCAGAAGTTGTCGAAAATGCTCATTTTTCACAATATTGCATTTGATTTTAAAGACCTGAAAATTAACATAAATTAGCTCGAATAAAAAAACCCAGTAAATCCCAGTATAACAAAACATCTTTCTAATCACTGAAAACATAACTTGCCAAAAGTTGCCAAATTAATACATAAATAAAGATCGATGGCGGGATTTCGGGATGTATGCCGTTTCGTCATTTGTAATGCAAATGTTGTTATATTTACATCTTAAGAATTCCATTTCTTTTTACATTTATGACATTCTTTACAAAGCAGAATCCAGGAGATACAGTTTTCTATTTAAAATTTCCTGTTTACAATAAAATAAATAATATTCAATAGAAATATTTTAGCCCATATATTAGATATTTTACTATACAGTAAAATACGTTAAACACGAAAACGCATAAGGTACCCTACTACGTTCGGAACGCGACTTGGGAAAAGCATATAAATGGATAATGTTCATGATATTTAGTGTCACTTAGATCAGAATGCGTGCATAAAATTGTTTCAAAAATATTATTACAATAAAAAAATTATTTAAATACAATATTTTGACAAAAAAATAAACATAGAATGACCTATTTTCAAAACATTCTCTTTTAATGAAAAATGCTTCTATATTAATAATATTTTGTGCCTGCATATAGCTCGAACCTCTGTACAGAGCCTGGGCTAAGACTTTTGAAATATATAACTTATAAGTGGATTTATATATCCATATTTTTCTACAACAAAGGGGAGAAATTTTAAGAAAAAAAAATGTCGATAATTATTTTAATTGGAAATAACTCTGAAAATAACGTGAATTTTTCAAAAATCCTAGTTCAAGCCCTCTGCAGAAGTATCATTATCATAGAAGAAATTTTATTAAAGGAGAACGTTTTGGAAATAGGTCATTCTAAGTTAAATTTTTGCCAAAATATTGCATTTAAATAATTTTTTTTTCATACTGCCCTTAAAACAACTTTGTACATGTATTCTTATCTAAGTGACGCTAAATATCATGGAAATTATCAATTTATGCGCTTTTTTAAAATCACGGTTCCGAACATAGTCGGTGTAACGGCGTGGCACATAGTACACTAGGAGGCTTGACACATAGCACACGATAGACTAGAAAGAGGGCGCTGCTGTGAACTGTTTTTGGCCTTTGAGCGGGAAGGAGAGAAGAAGAGGAGTCTCGAAAGTAAAATGGACGAAGCTGCCTGTAGTTCCCGATGTGACTTTGAATTGTAAATGAAAATATTAATATAGTGACGTGTTTTGAAGGAAATAATAAAAACGGTAAATCCGGTTAATTAGAGCTGATTAATTCAACTACAAGACGATCTTACATCGGATACCTTCAGACGAAATATCGGTTAACATGAAATAATACAATAGTGCCAATAAACTACTATGTACTTTCATGCATTTTTTCTCTAAACACGAAAAGAACTTATGGGAAAGAACAAAATACGGAAAACATCAGCCAGATTGGACTGTCCTATTGTATTATTGGAAGAATTCGTTGCAGTAGATGATTATGCTATGTATACAACATTAATTATGGCAGACAAAGACATTTTGGAGTTTGTTCAAAGCTCAAAAAATATCATTCATGCAGATTCCATCGACGAAAATGAAATGAATAATGCAGCTCCTGTTCCCACATCATCCGAATTGAGGAACGTCTTGAAAAGTATGCTCAGTTCTAATGGTGAAATGAATAACAACATAAACGATATCGAACAATTTGTTTCTAAAACGCAATTCAAAGAAGGATATCATTTTATTTTAAAAATACTAAATAAACGTAGGATTTTTTTTTTTAATTTGAAAATTTGTATTCAATTTCTTTAAGTTCTTGTAAATGTTTTTGTTTCATCGATTTTTATTAACTACATGCATATTGTGACGTTGAAATTAATAAAGGTAGCGCGATATTTATTAATTTAAATATTTAGTTTATTTACGTCACAGCTATTATTTACGGATTATACATTGAAGTTATTAAACTTATTTAAAAGATTGTGATGATGATGTGGTTTGTGAGGGAGGAGTTTTTTGTGTCTATACTCGACGACGTTTTTAAACCATCTCCCGTTTTCTCTCCCTTCCCTCTCTAGGCTTCGAGGATGACAGAGATAAGCGTCTTTAGCTTAGAGTTACATTCGGTTCATGCGTGGAGAGGGGTTCCTCCTAGTATCAAAGATTGCCGGGGGGATGTCGAAGACAAGACCGCACAATATTTTTAAGGATGCAGGTGTGATTGCACGTGTGGTGACCATATCCACAAAAGAAGCAGATTCACAGCTGTGTGGTGGAAAATTCACAACTACGTCATAATATATACATATCTATGTAAATAATATTAATAAACTTCATTTTGTTGAATATACGAGGGTTGGGACAAAAACCATGGCAACTGTTTTTTTAAGATACCAGTCCGGTAGGAAAATGTGACGCATACAGACGAAAGGACAAGGTGTTAACTGCATGTGTGGACAATGAATATCGTAACACGCTAATTAATTACGGTAGTATACCCCTTTAAGACCCAACCCGCACGATCGTGCGGGTTAGATATTCTTATGCGTTTTTGCTTCTGAAATAGTCGTATGTAAGAAAATTGTGAATGCAACGATTGAGCCGGTTTGCAGAAAGTGTAAAGTATTACTTATAATCCAGACGATGGTTGTGGTCCATGTTTTACTTTCAACTGGTAAATCTAGCTTTGTTTTCCATTACAACGAAAATACGTCTTCGTTTATCTGTCGTAAAAAAGTAATTATCAATATATTTCTATTTGCTTCGATACAAATTTTTGTATTAATGTTTAAATAATTGTAAAATAGAAAAAAATATTAATTATAACCTATTAATATGGCTTGTAGGATTTGGGATTTCGTAGGGTTGGGCGTTACTTGAGTCACCGGAGCTGTAAAAGTGAGTACTTATCATGCGAATTTTCTTTTATGTTTCAGTAATTTTGAGGAAAGCCAACATAAAAATGAAATATATAGTTATATAATTAATACCAAATATTCTTGGGGGTTGCCATGGATGTGAGTCCCTTTTTTTCTTTCTCTTTCTCTCTCTCTCTCTCTCTCTCTCTCTCTCTTTGCAATTAATTTTCTTTTTCATACATTTGTTGAGGAATATGGCTTTGTATCCTTTCCACAGATATCTGAATCTATATATCTCCCCTCCCCCCGAAAAAAGTAATCTGGGTTTTTCGGTGGTAGTTAGTATGCTGTAGTTTAAATATAAATATATATTTAAGTAATAAAATTTTCTGATACACACACATTTTACTGTTTTTCATGAAATACTGTGTTAACTTTTAACCAAAAACTTTTTGAAGATTCTAAAAGGAGAAGAATTCTCACAGAAGAAATTTTTCAATTGATGAATAAATCAGATTGAACCTAGTGATTTCTCGGATGATGACAATGCTGCAAACAAAACATATGAATCGCGTATTCCGGAAAGAGAATCAAGTTCAGATGAGAACAATGAAGAAACACATGGAAATATTTGAAATGGAAAGACAATTTTGGATCATTCTTTACCATAAAAATTTTTTGAACACTTTCCTTACTTTGATTTAACTGTTGAAAATTTTTTATTTCTGTGCAAATAAAATTCCTCTAAAAATCAAAATTGATCGCTTAAAATTTATGTAGATAGTTGAAGCTTTATCAACCTCTCCACCTACTAACAAAAGTATTTTAACTGATGATGAAGATAACAATGTTGTAATTCCACTCGAAAAGTATCGAAGCGTTATAATCCACCTTCTATACATGTCATGGCTTTTATCCTGGTCATTCCAGGGTAAAAGGCTTGACATGTATAGCCATTTTTGATCTGTTGATGATATTTCAAGGCCTCACACCAGTGTAGATTTGAAAACTGCGAAAGCAGTTCGAAAACATGTGGTGAAAAATGCAATGGTTGTCAAAAACAAAAAACAAAAAAGATTTTTACAGTAAATAAATAATGAATTAATAAAAGTGTTAATTATACATCAATAATTTTTTTATTTGTGTAACAATTTTAATTGAATTAAGATTGTTTCTTCTATCAACTTAGAGCTAAAAATGTATAACTCGTAAAATTTCATAGGTGACCTTTTTCACAGATAACGCCCAATCCGCACGATCATGCGGGTACCGTCTACCTTCCAGGAGGGGAGTTGGGATTTTTTTTTATTATTTTTCCCGGTGTCATTGGGGTCCATATAGTATTAATAACCAGAAGAATTTGATATTTGAAGATAAAAATAATTCGAGTCTTAAAGGGATACAGGGCAATATGGTCTTCACGATGCAAATAATGGCAACACAGTACACTCATCGTGTTACTGTACGGTATGGTAAGGCATTATTTTCAAGGGCTTACACTCATTCACTGTTATATTCCATCGCATTTTTCCTGCTCAACACGGGTTACTTCCATCACACGAAACTTAACAACAGACTGATTTCACAGCCCTCGCTGCTCTACTACCAGCTATCACAGAGCCATCTATTCTTTTGTATACACACTATGCCTGCAGAACTTCCACACGACACATATATGTTTGTGATCCATTCACATATATACAAGAAAAAAAGTTGTTGCCATGACTTATGCCCCAACCCTCTTATATTTTTTGCAATATTCTTTAACACGAAATTCTTCAAACATGAAAAAATATTTCAGTATCTTCAGTTTCGTGTTAAGCGATTTTCACTGTAAATGTATTGGACCCAAGAATAACAGTCTCTATAAAGGCATAAATTTTTTCCAATAGTTGTAAATGCGCTGCTGTTAAAACATTCTAAGCAAAACCTTTACGAATGAGTCCGAAATGAATGAACTCCGATAAATTTATTGCTTCTCAATTTTTCTTTCAAAATCATCAAGGATAGCACAATTAAATCGCGATTAAAAACCTCTTAGAATTTACTCTAACTGTAACAACTAGTAATTTAAACTATTACGACCTGCAACGGTCGTAATTGTTGAGCATCTATTCTGTGTTGTCGGCAACCTAACACTAACTAACGCTATGATTGTTTTTCATAGTGAAAAAAAAAGTACTATCAAAATTGAATTTTTTTGTTTTAGCTTTTCACACTATAGTATTTCATTATTTCTTAACTGCTTATAAATATTACTTTAAATTCTTAATTTTTTTTACTTGTGAAGCTGATTTATTTATCTGTTTTAGCTTCAATTTAGGTGGAAATACCGCTAGTACAACATTTAATGTCCTAAAGTGTAAATGTAACAAAACGTTTTATGCTATTTTGAGCGGAAAGAATATGAAGTGTTGTTGATAAACTTATCCTTTGTAAATGAAAAGACCGTAAATTCCCAACATATAGACTGATTTATATTTAGATGTTTTTTTGTTTGTTTTTATTTTCTAATGCATCTTCGACAAGGCACATGAATAACACTGACTCACATTTATTTTCGGAAACAGTTGCAAAACAAAATATACCATAGACTGGGAAATCGACTTGTTAAAACCAGATGATTTATTCACGCCCAAAATTTGAAAATATTCCAAAATCATTACACTTTCAAATCATGTTTCACGGTAGGAAATAAAAGTCCTTCAGAGAATCAAATCATATTATTAGGTGTCCTTCCCAGACTAATTCATTCATCCGTTATAAATGTATTAAATTTTTAATATTTATGCAATGTGATATCATTCTAATAAAATATGTTTGTTTAACAATTTTTTTTTTTACAAATAGGAAATGGAATTTTCTTTTTTTCATGTTAACGGGAAAAATACTTAAAATATCTGTACAGTGGCGTAACGTACATACCCGCACCCCCCCCACATTGTAGAGGGACCAGGGTTCTAGGGGCCCTAAAGCCTGACTGCCACTAAGTACCTACACTTTGTAAAATCCAACTTGGGGGCCCAAAACCTGACTTTGAAGGTGGGCCCAAATGTTCTCTGTTACGCCACTGTATCTGTATACCTTTGAAGAAAACTTTTTGAAAAACTTTGAAATTAAAATATTTTATACTGATGAAATAAAACTTAAAACTATGAAAAATACATTTAATATTTTACTTGTGGTACAAAAAAAATTTTTAGGGAGAAAAAGTTAGTGAAAATAGCAAATAACATTATTAGGATAACGCTCGTAACTCAAATGTAAACAAAAATATCACTATTCTATAAATATGACGTTGATCATTATAACATTTCTTATGGCTGGTACTTTTTTCCTGGTGATAATCAAATTATTACAATTTTTATCAAGGTTCGAGTAAAAAAACATTGAAAAATCATTAAATAAACTATTATAATACATGATATATACTTAGTTACAAAACAGATCTAGTTATAATCATGAAATTAATAGGAGTTCTGTAAATCTATATAATAAATGTACTTAAACTAATTTGGTTCACACAACATTTTCTGATATTTAAGTTATTAGATGCCAATAAGTTAAGAAAATTCATTTTGAGATCAATCAAAAATAAACTTTCAACTGCAATTTTAAACTCAATTAGATATACTTAAAATATCCCTCATTTATAAATAATACCCTCTTTACTCTCTAAAATAGTGTTTCTCAAACTGTGGGGCGCTCCCCCTGGGGGGCGCGAGCATATTGAAAATAAAAGGTTTAAAAAAATAATTTTTTTGGAATGAAGCAAAACAAAATGCTTTCTGGCATAATAAAAAATACTCATTTACACTGATATAATTTATTTGTATCATCTGGTGATCATCAAAAATAAAAGATTCCACCTCAAACGTTCATTAGCCATCTTTGGTCCTATAACCAAATTAAAAAAATATTTTGTTTGCTTTCCTGTAATCCCACGATGAGAGATTTTTTTATTACGTTTCTTTTAACCTAAAATATTACTTTAGCTGACCTTCGAACTTACTGGTATGGTTATCTCCGTCCCTTTTTCTTAGGGAAGTTGTAAATATATATAATATATTTCTGTTTCATCTTTTTCCATGTGAGAGAGTTTTATGATATATGGATAAGCATATTGAGCACTTTGAATTATTTGGCCAAGATTTATTTTTAAGAGTATTTTGAAACACATAATGCATAATGAAAAACGTTTTACACAATTATTTTTTAGAATATGATACACTTTCCCCATGAATAATTTTGTGGTTTTGATTGCTGTGTTGTACGACTTATTATGGTTTATAAATGTAAATGAGCAAAATATTAAAAAAAATGGAAATCTGTGATCCCTATTGAAGGAAGTTGAAACTGATCAAGCAATTGAAGCACCTACTCAAATAATGCATATTAATCAAGATAGTGAAAGTAAATATCAGAAAAGCGTTATACATGAAACGTTTGAGTTGATTTGAAATTTTCAAATGCTGCCTAAAGATATCTATGAAGAAAACTGTGAAGCCATAATGTAGCACTTCACCTTGTCAAAAAGACACAAGGAAGAAAAAGTTCAAAATGCTATCTTTAGATCATCAAACAACATCAAAACAACAAAAACGTGAACAAATTATGACAGTTTTGCTGGAAAATAACGTTCCTGTGTTGTTAGAGGAAAGTGTCTGTGATTTATGTCCTTTATTAAGGACACGCACATTGGAACATTTTTTTTTAGTTTTATTAGATTTTTTCTCAAATTTTCTAAGAAAAATTGAAAAGTCCTAGAAAGTAGGTAAGTATATTTTCTCTTAATTAAATTATTCGCTGGAATTGTGATTTTTTTCGTGTATAGTAAGAATAACTATAAAATAAATTAGAGTTTTAAAACAAACTAAAAAATACGCTTTTATAGTGAATCGAACTAAAAGTAAAAAAAAAGAAAGAATATATCTTACTTAAAAGTAACATATTTAAAATTTAATACTTATCTTGTTAATTTGTACGGTTTATAATTATGATCGTATTGTAGCTTTAGCGCCAAAGTGCATTATTATTGCCTTCAATACATTATTATTTTTAGGGGGCGATAAAAACTATGATTAAAAATTGGGTCTCCAGTTGTGAATGTTTGAGAACCACTGCTCTAAAACATTGATTTTTTTCCTTGTAGCTCTCTTAAAATTTTTCTGCGCTGTTTTACATTTGGTGTTGAAAATCGTTCTGTATCGTTAATTCTATTAATATCAAAATGTTTATGACTTTAAAGTAAAATACCAAGGAGAGTTATATAAAGCTTTTTAAAAATATCAGCACATTCCTTGTACGCATCATTAAATTGTATCACAACATCCAATGCACAAGATTTTAAAGTTTGGAGGCATACGAAAACCTCTTTTGGTACTCTCTGCCCTATAATGTCATAACAAAAAATTTGAATTTTGTGTTTTGTCATGCAGACCTTTAGCAAGCAGTTCTTTGGTACATAGTTCTAAATATGTAGGCTTAATCATGTTTAGTACTTCATTTGATAAACCTTTGTATTTTTTTTTTTTTTTTTTTTTGGGGGGCTTTTTGCCTCATGACAATACTTGTTGATAGTAGCACCAACTTTCTTTTCCGATAGGACACTCTCGACACTCAATGAGAAATGAAACAAGGCCACAATAACATTTTGTTAAAGACAGGATAGGTTTCCAACACTACTACGAATAGAAACCCCATAGTAGTTTTGCAATCTGACAATAAAAGAGTCAGAGAGTTTGCCTTTACCAGACAGATTTTTATATTTCGATTTTGCGCAATCTGGCATCTCTCTTTTGAACATGACCGATGCATTCATATTTTGTGACGCTATCTTTCCCATCAGTATCTTTGACACCGATAAAGTCTTTAAAATCCCCGTCACCATAATAGTGTGTGCCTAATTAAGGCCTCATTTGACAACAGTACTTAGGAAGATCTATTAGCACCAAAAGCTTCCATTTTTAACGCAGAACCTTGAAAATTACTATGTCATACGTGATCAGCTGCAAAAATTTCATATTCAATGCTTTTATTCATTTTAGAAATCTTTCTGCAAGTGGAACAATATATAACGACATTATTTCAATGTCCACTACTTTACCAGTATCAACTGACAAAGCCGCAACGCACCTATTCAAAGAAGTGTAACTACTACGCTGCCACGTTCCATCAACTGAAACGCCATATTCAACTATTTTTTTTAGAAGAATGTTGCACTAACAGTTCAGAAGTTGCTTTTTGCATAGAGAGTTCACCAACTTCTGAAATCATAGACGTAATTTTGTTTTCATGATTAGTGTAAGCAGTTTTACTGAGTGAGTTTTTACTTAGGTAAGTTTAACGTAGCACATAATTTAAACCCATCAAAAAACCTTTCCAAATTTGTCGCATACCATAAACAAATTTTGTATTTATCTCAAGACAGTTTAAAATTTTCTTTGAACTAGAAAACCCTGAGTAAAAGTCCCAATATTTACACCTTACAACAAAATTTGAGCAGAATCCATACCCGGAAACTTCTCAGAGAGCAGAAAACCTTCTTGGAAACATTTTGGGCAACAAAGTTGTAAAAAAAAATTAAAAGACTTCTATGTTCATAATTATCTTACCAGTAAATGGTTTGCTTTCATATTCTCTCATTTCTGCATCAAAAATAGCAGGCATTTTAATCTTTGAAGAACTGGTGTTGATAGATGTTAAGCTACAATTTTTCGAATTTTTATTGGTTGATCCATTACCACGAAATTGACGTTTTCTCTTCACTTGTTAGACAATTTCTTTGCGGACTCAAAATATTTTTCATATGAGAAAATATGTTCCCACATCGATATATAAAACCAAAAGCAGAAAGATAGGTTCATGCAATTTTCTTCAAACAATTATACCTCTCCAGTAAAGACATCCAACAATTTAAAATAGTTATGAATTTATCGTTAGAGTTATATTTCAGAATTTTTTGCCGGCTGGGTGGCGTAGTTGGTTTGTCGCTGGCCTTTTCTCTCAAGTTTGCAGGTTTGACTACAGCCAAAGTCCTTGGATTTCCATGATGAAGAAAAAATCGACAGCGTCCATGTTGTATAATTATACAACACAATTCCCTAGTATATATTCTTGTATTTTATAAATACCGTATTTACTCGAATCTAAGCCGCATTATTTTTCCTTTGTTAATGCTACTGAAAACAGGGTATGGCTCAGAATATAAGACAAAACATTTTCCGGATAGGGGAAATTAAATTTTCGCCCCTTTCAAAAGGGAAAAATGGAACCGTCCATTCTGGCTACTAATATTGATGACTTATCCCATTGCGCAGTTTATCTCCAATATTGGTGACTAGGCTAAACATCGTTATCTGCTCGTATTTAGGAAATTTTTTGTATGTGCTCTTTCTTTTAATCACCTAAACATCAAAGTTATCGATAATAGCATCAAGACGAGTTTTCTATCGCACAAGAATGAAAGGGGAGGCAATTTGATACGCAGAAAAAACGGGAAAAGAGCAGCGGCCACTGAAAATTTGACACAAATGAAACATGACGTAAGAAAAATGATAAAACTTTTTCTTGTAAATATTCTCAATAGTAAATACATTTTTACTATAATACATTTTTTTAAAGATAATGTTGCATAACAAATGCATTCGATGACACGGAAGACGACATCGTGTGGGAAAATGGTGAAGCCGACACCAAAACAAAGTAATCTGCGACAATGGAAGTGACGAATCATTTTCGACATATAATACTAGCGGTTATACTGGTAAAATAAATTAATTATTAACTTCTTATTATTTCTACTCAAACATTTCTTTTAAAATGCTTAAGTATCGGATATATTGATGAACCTTTTACACATATTTAAAAAACTTTTTCAAAAACATGTAGAGAATTGGGGGTGAGGCTTAAAATCGACGGTGGCTTAAATTCAAGTAAATACGGTATATCTAAATATACACGAAAGTATTTATCAGAAGCATCGGCGTCAGTGGTACGCAAAACGAGAGAAATTTATGTCCCCAGTGTAAAACAATTTGCAAAGGAGAAAAACCGCAAAATATATATTAATGTAACATTTTTAACTTTAATTTATATTGATTTTAGTCTTACTTCTTCTTCAATCACGCGTGGCCGTAGTGGTCTAGTGATTATAGTCATGAACTCGAGAATGACGTGTCGGGGGTTCGAGTCCTGGTGCCGCTGAAGACCCGCAATGTACATGGCCTTGATGCATATTAAATCTATACAGTTCAAAGCCTTCCAGTTGGCGTTGTGCGGAAGTTCGGAGAGGGGTTATCAGCTCAGGTGTCAATCTCGTCACTTGACCATTACGAGGTATGTCGCTAATAGCCTTCGGGCAGCTTTATAGTGTGACGTAAATACAACTCTAACTCTAGTAAGAGAACAGATACAATTGCAAGACACGTTGAGGCGGCCAAGGAAAGCAAAAATAAGTGATGGGTGATACAACTGAAATGGAAGCTGATTGGTGAAAATGGATTGAAACCAAGTATTGAGAAATACTGCTCAGCATTTACATCCAACAAACGGATTCTATCTCAGTTGATTGCGGCTAGACATCTTCATAACGATTGTCTATTTATCCGCCGTCCAACGAGCAGCCTATCCTTAACAGCAGCTTATGAATGGTACGCTTGCAATGATGTGATCAACACAGATAGTGGACGCATCATTAATAGGACAATGAAAAAGTCGTTTCAGAAACATTATGTATTCTACGGAAATATCTTCAAACATGAGAATATCAATTGACAATTCTTGCAGCCAGTGGATAAAGTAAAATGCAGGGACATGCTCTCAAATCTTTAACATCAGAGAAAGAAACCGTTACTTGTGTGAGAAAATATGACGCCGAATGAATGGACGTATCTCCACATTTCTCGCATAAGTTCATTTAACAGAGGTCGTAGCTGGGATGAAGGAATCATCCACGCGTGCACTTTTGTTCCAAGGTGTCATTAATTCAGGCATTATTTTTAAGGCAACTCACTTCACACAGGTCTAATGTTTAAAATCTTCTAGAAAATAAAGACATCCATAGAATTGATCCGTAGAATTCTCTGAATTTAAACCTATCGAACATGTTTGAGATGCTTTAAAGCAGCGGTTCATAACTTTCGATCGCCGTGGGCCCTTTTATGCCTCAGTTTGGCATCACGGATCTCCAAGATTTTGAACACCCCTTCTTGACTCCCAACGCATGAATGAGTGATTTAAAGGTTCCTCAGACTGCCTCTGCTAATAACTTTTAACACTTCTTTTTTCCCCTTAAGAAAAAAAACAGTTAATATCTAATTATATTAAAATATTTCAAAATACTCCTTCCAAATATTGTATTTGTTAAATTTTTTCAAGTTCAGTTCAGTTCAGTTCAGTACAGTACAGTGAAATCACTGTAATAGTGGAGAACTTGGCTAACGCCTTATGCTCCGATAAAATTTTGATTAGATTTTTAACCAAATTGTAACGCAGTTTGTGATTGCACTGTCCATCAGTAATTTGAATTATCGCGTTGTGCTTCAACTGATATTGATGAAAGTAGAGTATAGAGTAACTGGAATTTTAGAATCTATTGGATGATGTCAGAAATTTTTCAACTTTTTGAACATGCTCTATTGTTTTACATTTCGCTATTGAGGGGAATAAGACCATTCTCCGTGGTTGGAGATAAAATTTTTCAAAATTTCACACTGCAATTTGTATTTGATGCAGTTTAATATAAAATGTTCACTAGTTTCTGGTACTTTACAATCTGCACACAAAGAAGAATCTGTTTGTTTAAAAAGGAAATATATATCATTTAATGGTAATTTGTTAGCTCGCAACTTATTGAATAAAACTTCTGTATTTCTATTTTTTGCTGCCTGTCTGTTCCATTTTTCAAGATGAGAAATATAAAAATAATTTTTATGTCTTTTGCTCTTTTTCCATATTTCTTCACTTTTATTTTTGTGTTGTTTTTTGAAATGTGTATGTAGATCTTCCCAAGTTATCCAAGAAATAATATTCCACGGCTCTGGAGAGGCTTTAGCTAATTTATCAACTTCTTCATTAATCCCTATTCCCTTGTGTACTTGTACACAAATGAATGTAATTGATTGAGCTATTTGGAGGCACTGATGTAAAGTTGAACTTAAATTTAATATTATCGTATTGGATTTTCTATTAATATTTTGGATGCTTTCTAGGACTGATAAGCTGTCCGTCAAGATGATATAATTTTCTGTTTCAGAAACCCAATTTTTTAACGCAGCCCATATGGCTATAGCTTCAGCTGTGAGTATTGAAATCATTTCTTTCAGTATGAAATTTGGTCGAATTTTTTTCTTAGGGATCAAAATTCCTATTGATGTTTGATTAGTACTTTTTAAACCATCGGTTGCTATTATAATATTGTTATTAAATTTTGGCTGAATGTAATCATTAAACATATTTTGTACTATGTCATCTGGAAGATCCTTGTTTTGAAATGGTAGTTCATGAGTATAGATGTTTATTTTGCGATTTTCGTAGATTGGAGGAGGGATCTATTGAAGAATATCTACTTTAGAGATGCATAATTCTTGGAGCAGGTTGATCTCTTTTTCTCTATATTTATAAAAAATACTATTTATATTCCAAAATAACCTTGCGTTCGGTGACCAGTCTTTTAATGCTATTTGCTTGGTTATAAATTTTTGGCAAAGGAAATTATGGCGAGTATTAATACTTCCATTCATAGACTCTGCTCTTAATAAATCCAACGGGGTATTTCTTGGGAGACCTAGGGCTAAACGTAAGGCAGCATTGTAAATCGGTTCTAGTTTCTGTCTGTTGCTATTGCTAGAAAAGGAAAAAAGTTGACTTCCATAGTCAAAGATAGAACGGATTGTGGTATTAATAATATTTAAAAGATGATCAGATCTTGTTCCTATTTTCGGAGAAGTTAAGGTTTTAATGGCATTTAAATATTTGAATCCTTTTTGAGTTAGGTAATTAATACGATTTTTCCAGGTGATATTGGGATCGAAGATGATACCCAGGACTTTCAGACTCTTCACTTCGGGAATAGGTTTGTCACATATTTTAAGTAATGGAAGTATTGTGCTTCTTTTTCTGGAAAAGTTGATTAGACTGCTTTTTTCTGGAGAGGTGGCCAACTTCCATTTTTTACACCAGACTGAAATTTTATTTAAAGATTCTTGCATTTCGCCTATTGTTTTATTCCAATTTGTACCACTATTATATAAAAATATGTCGTCGGCATAAAGCAGAAGATGGCTGTCGTGTTGAATTTCAAAAATATCTACCATATAAATCATAAAAAGGAAAGGACTTAAGATACAACCCTGGGGTACACCATAATTGTTTTTAACGATTTTTGAAAAAAATGTTCCTCCATTTGATTTGAATTGTTCTCTGATGAAAGAAGTTTTGAATCCATCGTAGTAATCTACCAGAGTATCCAACTTTGTTTAATTTAGAAATAAGGCCATTTGGCCACACTGAGTCATATGCTACTTTAATATCCAACGCTACCAAAATAAAATATTCTTTGCGTTCTCTAGCCAGTATAATGTCATGTTGTAATTGAAGTAATGCATTAATGCTGCTTCTGTGAGGGTAAAAACCATGATGATTAATATGAAAAATTTTGTTTTGAAAATTGAAATCTAGCATTCTATGTAGAATCTTTCTTTCTATAATAATTTGGCAATTACTGAAGTAAGAGAAATAGGACGGTATGACGAAACTTCCTTGGGATTTTTGTGAGGTTTTATGAAAGGTAGGATAATTGCGAGAGTCCAATCTTTTTTGGAATTTGACTTGAAGACCAACTGTCATTAAAGGATTTCAGAAGGAGATTTATTGCTTTGATGGGGAGATGGTTTATTGATTGGAGAGAAATTTTATCATGCCCTGGACTGCTGTTTTTTATGAGATATTGCTATTTCTAATTCTTTTAAAGAAAAAGGTTTATTAATATCCTGGCTATTGTCCGGAAAAGAAATATTTGGAATACTATCGTTGTTTTGTTTTGCGTAATATTGTAAAAAACAGTTTGCTTGGGATTGTTCGTTTGTTAATATGGTTCCGTTATTTTCAATAATATTAAATGAAGAATAGTTAGGATTTGTTCTATTTTTGATTATTCGGATTATTTTAAAAAGAGCTTTAGGAGAAGATATTTTTTCGCAGGTCTTGTGCCAAAAATTTTCTTTACGGGCTTTGATTGTTCGCTTAAGTTTTGCGCTTACTTCTTTATATTTTATCCAGTCTTCTTCTTTAAAGTTTTTCCTTGCGTTATCAAGGAGTTTTCTTTTCTTTTTTTATTTTTTTGCTCTTAAATTCCCGCATGCTGCTGTCCACCATGGAGCTCTTGAACTGATCTGTTTTTTTTTCTGATTCTTGAGATAAGATTTGAGCTTTTTTAATTTCTTTTATAATATCTATATTTATGTTTTCATTTAAATTTAAATTTTGTTGAATAATATTGATAAATTTGTTCCAATTTGTTTTTTGTTTAAAATTATTAGTTGCTGAGCTGTTTGTTCTTTTGTAATTAATAATTATAGGGAAGTGGTCTTTTCCAAAATTATCGGTATTTGTGGACCAGGATAAATCATAATTTAAATCTATAGATGCTAAAGAAAGATCTACAGAGATGTAGAAATTCCTGATGAATGGAGATAAGTTGAACTTTTATTGTTTAATAATATTAATTAAAAAATTTTCAATTATCCAGTCAAAAATCTTTTTTCCAGAAGCACTGGAATTGTTTGATCCCCATATTTCATGAGATGCGTTGAAATCTCTCAATATCCAACTGTGATTATCAATATATGATGCTATTTTAGGTAAATTGACGTCTTTAAAGTTACCCAGTGGGAAGTATATATTAAAAATTGTGATAGGAACTAAATCTATCTGAACTCTGACTATTAAAACTTCTAAGTATTCACTAATTTCTGAGAATATTTTTATTGCGCTGATATCTTTATTTAAAACTATCATTAGCCCTCCTCCTCTTTTGATTTCTCTATCAATTCTGAATATATTGTTATTGGGAATTGTGAAAATATCATTTGGATGTAACCAAGTATCTTGAATTATTAAAATACTTGCTTTTTGAAAAACTGGCGCGAAAAGAATATCTGACCTCTTGTTTTTAATTCCACGTGCATTCCATTGGATTATATTCATGATTTAAAACGAAAAGAAAGGTGCGATACTACAAATTGGTTTAAATATTCGAAAAAAGAAAGATTAATATTGAGTTTTTAGCGAGAATATAAGAAAATTTGATTATTTATTTAAGTTTCTTTATTTTTTTCTACTACACTTTCTAATGTATTTCCTCTCTGTTCTGATATTTTCTTGAATCTTTTTGCTTTTTCATTCTGTTTTCTATTTATTAGACAATCATCATCTTTTGGAATTGTTATATTGGATGCAACTTTTTTAAGGTGGATTCCATGGTATTCATTAGGAAAGAGAAACTCAAATTTATTTGTGCTACCACGGTATTCAGTTCTGTCGTGAAGCGTTGTACTATTTGTTCCAATTTCTTTTCAAATATGTTATTGTTTTCTTCAAATTTCAACTCTAATTTCGCAAACTTTTTCTCAAGATTATCTATCTTCTCTGTTTGATCATTATAGGTTTTGGCCAAGTATGTTGTTTTTTCCCTTTGGAATTTCTCAACTGCTTCGTTTCTCGAGATTTGTTGCTGTACTTTAATTTTTAAGATTTCAACTTCCTCTTGATATCTTTTGCAATTTTTATCGTTAGCTTCATGCTCCTCTCCAAAAGCGCTACATTTTTTTATTTTTATTTCTTTGCAATCGTTTTCAGAATGGTTTAGTGAGCAAATTCAGCATTTTATTGAGCTTCTACAAATTTTTTGAATGTGTCCAAATTTCCAACAGTTTGTGCATTGCCTAGGTTTTTCGTAGTAGAGATTAGTTTTTATCATTTCAAATCCTATTGGAACTCTTTCGAGAATACTGCATCCAATTTGGGTAACTTTAACTGTTTTGATAGGTTTAAATCCAGATTCTGTTTTTTTGGTAAAACGTTGGATATCAAAAATTGCGTAATTGTAATTTTCTAATTCCAATTTTATGCCGTCTATTGTATATTCTGTGTCTATTCCTTGTAATATATAACTACTGGTTAGGCCAATAAAGGATAATCTTGTACTTATTTTTACACCATTAATTTCTTTAATTTTTAAAGCTTCTTTGGCGGTCTCGCAATTATTTGTTTTAATTATGATCTCGCTGTTTCTTGTTTTGCTTATACTCAGAATACTTTTTTTTAATTGTGAACGCTTTCATTATGCTTTCTTTTAGTTTAAGTGGATTACCATTCTGAAAGTTATTTTCTGATTTTAAGAAAATTATAATATTTGGACTCGTATTAAAATTTTGTCTTACCGCAAACTTGGTCAATAATTCTATATCTGTTAAATTACACCTATATTTATTGAATGAAAAGTTTGTATTTTCTACCTCCATATTATTATCTGGGTGAGGGTAGTCACCCATTTTGTCTTCCCTACTCCAACACTTCAATTTGTATAAATACACTATCTTGTGTGTGTAAATGCTTAAATTAAAAGCTCTTATCCGAAGATAGAATAAAATTTATATAAATGAACTAAATTTCAATACAAAATAAAAATTCAAAACGATCTCACCCGCTCGAATCCGCTTGAAAATTCAAAATTATTCAATATTATTAGCACACTCTCACTCAGCAACCTCCTTTCAACTCATTTTTTAAAGAGAAGGATGAGGATGAAGTTATTTTACAAGTACAGTTATATCAGGTATAATATTTGAAGTTTGCAGTATCAATTCCGTTTCTACGGTTTTTGTACTTATTTTTTAAATAAAGTAGAGCTGAAAATGCTCCCTCCCATAAATCAGTAGTTTGGAAAGGCATCAGAGATTTATTTCGTGGACAACTCGGAAAATGTTTCCTGCAAGTGTACCCAAAAGGTTGAAATAGACTTATTATAGTAATAGCTAGTAGTTGCAAACAATAAAAAACTAAATTAATATTCTTAATCGAAATACATGTTGTAGAGGGTTTTCTTTAAGGACAATTTAGTAATTTAGTCTAGTTTGGCACATGTTTTCATTTTTCCACGAGGACTTTCAGAGTCTGTAAAAGAGGAAACATTAAATTAGAGACCTTCGTGGAGCCTTTAAAAAGGCGCTGGTGACTCCCAGGAGTCCACGGGCCACAATTTTAAAACCACTGTTTTAGAGAAATATGATCTGAAACAGGATCTCTGACATGATCTGAAACAGGTGCTCATTAAGAAATGGGAACCCTTACCCCAAAATTTTTTGGATAACCTGGTGTTAAGAGCCACACAATTATAATATTGCGGGTCATATCCTTTACTATGGGGTTTGTGGGTTCCTGTTCTTCCTCAAGGAAATACAATGTTTTTTTTGCTAATGCCATTGTATCAATAAAGTCTTTTTTCTGCTTCGTTCCGTACTATATGCGTCCTATTCCATTTTTTAATGATATGCTTCTTTCATCTTTTCAGTACAGCATTATTACCAGTTGATTTTTTCGGACTTATGGCGCAATCGGAAAAGTAGCTTATAAATTAAACTATCAATTTTTAATTCATATATTTTTGCACGGTAGTTTCTCTATGAATGAACCGTGTAACATAATGACACAAGTCAACATGATTGTAATGATATAAATGTGGAATTCATTAAAATGAGAACAGCTTAGTAAAAATTCAACTTAACTAATAAAAGTTCATGTATTAGAATTGTAATTTTCTTATGGTATTTGCAACTTGTTCTTAATGGACTAACATAACCAATTTTTAAAATATAATATAACTATTATTTTAAAAAATTAATAAGAAGAAACTACTAAACATTACACGACAAAAGTCTTAGTACACTTAAAAAATCTCAATATAGCTTTAATTATTGTATTTCCTAATTCAATACTTAGTAGGTTATATTTTAGCATCCCCAATAGCCCCTTTTAAACGTCTTTGTATTGATTTCATCTGGTTTTTTTTTGTAATTTCTGCATCGATATTCCTCCATTCTTCTGTGATTATTGTTTTTACTAAACATTTTGTTTTTTTATAAGTAATGTTTTCTTTTTTTTTAAATCAAACTCTCACGAAATATGTTCGACTAGGCTTAAATCAGGTGATTTAGGAGGTGTTTTCAGAATTTGGGACAGGTATAGATACACCAGCGGCGTACATTGAGAGCAGTGCACTTGATGCCATTATCTTGTTAAAAAAAGAAGTCTTCTGCAATATCCAAATTTTGATTGGATGATTTCAAATTGCTCTTTACAATATTTAAATAAAGCTCATGATTCACAATACCACCAAATAATACCAAATTACCTAATTCTGAGGCCGATTTACACCCCCTCCACACACACACACGCAAGAACACCTCCACCTCCATGCTTCACTGTTCCAACCAGATTCTTAGGAATAAGTTTCAGGAAATTCAACATTGAAAGCAAGTGGGTTGGAATGAGAGAAAATTCAACAATTTTAGTTTCGACGGGTGTATAACAGTTTGGTAGAAGAAAAAAAAATGAGGAACTTTTTTAATCCCAAGAATTTAGTTGGAACAAGAACAAGTTCACCTCCATGCTGAAGCATGGAGGTAGAAGTGTTCTTGCTTTTGCGTGTAAATCGGCTTCATAGTTAGGTAATTTGGAATTTTTTATGGTATATTGTGAATCATGACATCTAAGTAAATATTTTAATGAACAATTTGAAATTATCCATCCAAAATTTGGATATTGTGGACGATTTCCTTTTTTAACGAGATAATGACACCAAGCGCACTCTGCTCTCAATGAACGCCGCTGGTGTTTATATAACGGTCCCAAATTCTGAAAACACCTCCTAAATCACCTGATTTAAGTCTAGTAGAACATATTTCGTGAGAATTTGATTTTAAAAAGAGAAAACATGACTTATATAAAAAACAAAATGTGAAGTAAAAACAATAATCCCAGAAGCATGGAGGAACATCAACGCCGAAATTAGAAATAACTGATGAAATCTATCCCAAAATGTTTAAAAGTTATTGTGGACCCTAAAATATATCCTACTAAGTATTAAATTAAGAAAGAAGTACAATATTTATAGCTATATCGAGATTTTTTTTAAGTATACGAAGTATTTTATAGTGTAATTTTTAGTAGTTTCTTCTTATTAAATTTTTAAAATAATAGTCATATTATATTTTAAAAATAGGTTTTGTTAGTCCATTAAGAACAAGTTGCAAATACCATTAAAAATTTACAATTCTGATACATCAATTTTTATTAGTCGAAAACATTGAATTTTATAGAAGATTGCAAGTGTAAGAACACTTTTGTGGTCCTCTGTATATACGTCGCAGGGAAACGATGAAATTAGGGCTTTCGTCGAATCCTTAAAGGAGATGATCAATTCACGCAAGATCTTAAAATAACGTCTCTGTTTCGTCAATATTTGTGTGGACTGTAAAACTGGTTAAAGAATAAAAAATCAGTCTTTTTCGCAACGCTAAGCCTACTTTATTCGTGCACCCGCTTTTGTTGGGGTACAGCTAGACAATCTACTTTTACAATTTTTTTACAGATGGCGCTACAGTGCGCTGATGACGTAACATTCCGCCCGGCGTTGAAATATACAATATTTCAAAAAATATATTTAAAAAATGCAAATTGCTATACACAGTTTACAAATGCCTAAATGAATTAAATACAAATAAACACAACATTCTAAAATAAGAGAAAAAAATACAATATTCAAAAATAGAAAAATACAATATTCTAAGAATATAATATGCTTCACATTACAATTTAATTTATATTATTATTTTCTATTGGTAAGATACATATTTTTGAGATAGAACGTGTGAGAACCCCCGTGGCAGTTTTTAGTTTAACGACTCTGACCTTACCATCAGTTCCATAAATAACCTCCAAGATTCTTGCCATTGCCCATTTGCAGGGAGGCAAATCATTTTCCTTTAAAAGCTCTAAACACCCTACGGCAACATTATTTTTCTCGAACTGCCACTTGTTTCTCTGCTGTAAATGATTAAGATAATCATTTTTCCAGCGTTTCCAAAGAGTTTGTACACACTTTGTTGTATACTGCCAACTAGATAGTCTATTATCTGAAATATCTAAAATTGCGGGCTCAGGTATTACACTGATAGGTCGACCAATTATAAAGTGTCCAGGAGTTAAAACTTCATATTCATTGATATTATCTGACAATGGTACTAATGGACGTGAATTAAGTATACCTTCAACTTGAATTATTATATTGTCTCGAATTCTTCGTAAGTTATTTTACTATTAACTAAAGTTCTATAGAGATGGTGTTTGAATGATTTTACCCCTGCCTCCCACAAACCCCCGATATTAGGAGAACGAGGTGGGATAAATTTCGACTGGATAGCTTCTGAAGCAAAATAACTTGCTAATGTCTCGTTTTTGTTACAAATTAATTTTATGAAACGATTTAATTCTGCAGCTACGCATTTAAAATTAGTTGCGTTATCGGACATTAATGTAGAAATGCGGCCTCTACGGGCACATAGCCTCTTCAAAGCTGCAATAAATGCCTCATTTGTTAAATCAGTCACTGCCTCTAAATGAATAGTCTTTGTAGCCAAGCATACAAAATCGCAACATAAACTTTTGAAAATATCCCCTTTCTCTGATTTTTAAATTTTATTTGAAAAGGTCCGCAAAAATCCACCCGAGTTTAAAAATGGAGCACTTGGAGTTACTCTCTCTGATGGTAGATTTCCCATTAATTGATCTACCCCAGTAGGCTTCTGTCTAAAGCATGCAATGCAATCATGAACTGTTTTTCGTGAAATACCCTTGCCATTAATGGGCCAAAACTGCATTCAAATTTGATGTACTAAACCCTGAGCATCAATATGAAAAAACTTCTTATGCATATGCTCAAAAAGTAATTTAGTAAATGTATGTTTACTAGGTATAATTATTTGATGTTTTGCTTCAAATGGTAAATCAGCATTACTAAGCCTTCCACCAACTCTGAGTAAAGAATTCTCATCTAAGAAAGGATTTAAAGCCCTTAACTTACTTGTTTTTGAAACACCTTTACCTTTTTTCAAGGTATCGATTTCTGCTTTAAACTTACTAAATTGTGCTATTTTAGCTAAAAATTCCGTACTCCTCTTTATCTCGTCTACAGTTAGATACTTCTCCTTATTACAAGACTCCTTAGCTTTGATGTTATTAATGAACCTAGAAATAAAGCTAAAAATTCTAATTAATTTTATAAAATTATTTGTAACATTAAAGAGTTCATCATAAAAATTTGAAGAACCCTCAGTCATTGAAAGAGTCACAGCACATTTTAGTTCATCTCTGTAGGAAGGATCAGGAAAAAGCTGATTGTCCTCGTATTTATCAGTTTGTAAATCTGGACCCGAGAACCACATTTCGTTCTTTAAAAGTTCATCTACATTGCAGCCTCTAGAAATTAAGTCGACAGGATTGTCCTTGGAGCTCACATGTTTCCAATGATAGTCCTTTGAAAGTGCTTGTATCTCCGCCACCCTGTTGCTGACAAATGTTTTGAGTTTATGAGGTTCAGTCTTTATCCACGCTAAAGCAATCGTTGAGTCCGTCCACATCCAAATTTTATGAATAGGTAATTGTAGAATTGGCACAACCTTTTTGACTAATCTCGATAGTAGTAAAGCTGCAGACAGTTCTAACCTCGGTATGGTGAGTGTTTTCAAAGGAGCCACTCTGGACTTGCTGCATAATAATCTAGTTTGATATTGTCCAGATTCGTTGAAACATTTTATGTAGACAACAGCAGCATAGGCACGTTCTGATGCATCGGAAAAGCCATGTATTTCAATCCGTATTGTTGCAGGAAGTAGAATGCACCTTGGGATTTTGAAGTTATTTACTTTCGAGATAATTTTTGATACAAGTGCATCCACTCTTCCTTTGCATGTGGTGGTACCTGTTCACTCCAATCTAATTTTATTTTCCAAAGTTCTTGGATGAATATCTTATCCTTCGTAACAATGGGTCCTATCAGGCCCAAAGGGTCATAGAGCCTTGCAATTTTTGAAAGCACGTCTCTTTTTGAGAAGTTGACTTTGTCACTAATCTTTACTTTGTATGTGAGACAATCCACCTTTGGATCCCATAGCATACCTAATGTTTTCACTGGAGCATCCTGAAATTCCTTATCAAACACATAGGAAGATGCAGATAAATCTTTCAACAGTTTTGGGCTATTTGACACCCATTTGTGTAGCTCAAAACCACCTCTCTGTAATAGTTGAGATAATCTGGTTTGGAATTTTTTAGCACCCTCTAATGTAGACTCTGCAGAAAGAATATCATCCATATAACTATCATTACAAATCACATCTGCTGCGTCAGGAAATTCCGCTTTTTCTTCATCTGCTAAGGCCTTTAAGGTCCTGGTAGCTAAAAATGGTGCAGAAACTGTCCCATAGGTTACGGTAGCTAGTTTGTAAGTCTTGATTGGAGCATCTGCACTAGTCTTCCACATAATTCGTTGTAAATCCCTTTGATTAGGATCAACAAGTATCTGCCTGTACATTTTTTTAATATCTGCACTAAGCGCGTACTCGTGTTTTCTAAATCTACTGACTATGGAAAAGAGATCTTGTTGAATAATTCCTCCGTTTAAGAAAATGGAGTTTAGAGAAAAACCACTTGTTGTTTTTGCACTTGCATCGAAGACTCTCAATGGAGTAGATGTCTTCTCTGGTTTGTATACAGAATGATGAGGAATGTAATAGTTAATCTTATCTAATGTTTCATTTTTAATCTCCTCCATATGGCCTAAAAATTCATATTCATTCATAAATTCTTTATACAAAGTTCCCATTGTATTGTTTTTGTTTAATTTTTCCCAAATACCATTTAGTCGTTTGATCGCATTCTCTTTGGAATATCCTAATAATGTTTCTGCATTTCCCTTTATGGATAACCGAACTATAAATCTTCCCGTTTTAACTCTTTTATAGGTGCTAACAAAATGTTCCTCACAATAAATTTCCTCTTCACTTTTTGTTATTTCCTTAGAATCATCTGGAAGTGATTCCAGTTCAAAGAATTTCTTTACTGTTATATCTAAGCTTGGTTCACTTATTGAACAACAATTGGCTTGTTGTTGTGACTGAGGAAGGGTACCTGTGACTAAATAGCCAAATTTTGTATCTTGTAAAATTACATTTCCCTCTTGCAAATAATGTTGTTCTGGATTTAAAATTTCAAAAAATAGTTCACTTCCTATCAATATATCTATTTGACCTGGCATATGGAAATTAGAATCAGCCAGCTCAATTGAAGCTGGAATATTTAAATCCGATATATTTAATTTCGATACAGGAATCACATCGGTAATTTTAGGTAAAAGTGAAAATTGTACATTGCGTGCAAAAGTATAATCCCGATTTGAAACTTCAATATTTGCTGAATACTTCGATGATTGCGTAATTCCGTTAATGCCTGTTATAGATTGGTTTGAAGACCTAAATTTAAATCCCAAATTTCTTGCTATGTCTTCTCTCATAACGCATATCGTAGACGCATTATCTAATAATCCTCTTAACTTAATTCTATATCCATCAGCACTTTTAACGAAAATCATGAATGTATTTAATAAAACACATTTATTTCCATAAGTCAAAACCGCAACTTCTGGCTGACCTTCAAACCGAGTAGGATTCGAATTGATCTCTATCCCCCCTTTCCCCTACAGTGTGATTTTTAACTGCAGAGCAAAGTTCATCAGAATCATGAAGCAATGAATTATGTAATCCTTTGCAACCACTAACTGTGCATTTGTATTTAGACATGCAGGCACCAGAATGAAGTCTGAGGCAATTTATACAAAGTTTGTTATTGCTAACACATTTCTTTCTGCACTTTACAGACATATTTTGAAATGCAACACATTTATAAAGAGGATGAGAATTTCGACAAAGAATACAAGGTTTAACCGTTATTTTTTTACTATTAACTACCAGCGATTTGGCTTTAGTTGACATTGCAGTATTTTTATGGATCATTTTAGTACTAGGAATGCGAGTAATGTTTACTAACACGGCACTTCTCTCTCTCTCTCTCTTTTCTAAAAATTTCATTATAGAATCAAATGTTGGAACTTCTGCTGTTTTCAACGAAAGTTCGAATTGTTTTCTAGATTCTTTGTCAATTTTTTGAAGAATTATATTTATCAAAATTATATCTGTGATAGATCATTCTGCTCATATTTCAAAACTTTAAGTTCTCTAATGTTTCTATTGATACAATCCATTAAAGCGCGCAGTTCTTTGGATGATTCGCTATAAATTTTTTCATAATTAATTATCTCAAGGACATGAGAATCTATCAACTGTCGTTTGTTTTCATAACGATCTTCTAATGCTTTAAAGAGAGAATCGAAACTATCGCTAGGCGACTCTAAGAGCTTTGCTTCTCCTTTTAGAGATGCTCGAGAATTAGAAATTAATAAATTGATTTTTGAAATTAGAAAATTCTGCTATTACACCAGAAAATTCTGGCAATGGAATTTGAGGTAAGCGGATACTATTTTTACCATTGTCATTTAAATTAATGTTTACATTTTCAGAATTTTTCAAAGAATACATTAAAAGTTTGAGACCTACCTCTGTTGTCTCGATCCGTTGATTTATATCTTCAATGTCCAGCTGAATGATTTCCAAGCTTTCGAAAATTTCTATTTCACAATAATCCTCAGCTATTTTATCTATATTTATCTGTAATTGCTCAATTTTTTTGAGTTTAATTTCGATTTCAGTGACACTAGTATCCTTTAACACTGTTTTCTCCGAGGTAAAAGCCTCTAACCTAGTTAAAGTTCCTTTGATTGAATCTTTTAAACGATTCAATTTCTCTTCAGTAGCTACGTTGGAGTTATTTTTATTTTCCGATTTTTTACCCATTTTCTTTGGCTTCGTAGGACCAATGTTTCGTCAATATTTGTGTGGACTGTAAAACTGGTTAAAGAATAAAAAATCAGTCTTTTTCGCAACGCTAAGCCTACTTTATTCGTGCACCCGCTTTTGTTGGGGTACAGCTAGACAATCTACTTTTACAATTTTTTTACAGATGGCGCTACAGTGCGCTGATGACGTAACAGTCTCTTTGATGTCTTTTCCCTGTTGTAAGTGAATTAGTTAAATCCCCGAACTGTTTTAGTGAAAGGATGAAACGAAAACGATATGCCACTTTTTTGGTGCTAGGGGAATGATATTTAGGGGATCGTAATAACTTTTCTTATGGTTAGGATCTACTGGGACGCATCCCACCAGTGCATTCCCACCCCCTCTACAGCTTTTTGGCCAATATCTCGACACCCGAGCCTCACAGTGCATTTGGACCTGGTTCATTCAATCCCTCTCTAACTGCTCTTCCAGTTTTTATAATTTCATGCTCATATGACTATTCCTTACATAGTTTTTAATTGTTTTAAACTTTTTTTAAAATTTTAAAATTTATTTAAATCCACAAAACCTTGGCTCCTGTTAATCCTATGGGGTCTGAAAAATTTCTCTCCCCTAAGGAATTGAGCTTGAGACTTGATTTTTGGAGGATCGACATATTTTCGTGTATGCGCGAGCTTTACGTAGAATCGGCTCCCTCCGGTGCTCCTCCCCTCAACAGGGCTTCCCCATTAATAACTCGAATCCTGCGCTACATTGGTCGACCGCACCGGCTGGATTCGATTGTTCTCCCCACGTAACTTTATCCCAATAGCCCCATTCCATCCTCCCATTTCACATTTTTAAACAATTTTAAAACTTTAAATTTTTTAAAATACCCCATAGCTACGAGGATTTTTGACCTGTATGATTCGGAAGTACAAGGACTGGACCTCCCAGGTGTCTCCCCCGTGGACAGCATTTTGACAATATTTTAAAATAACGTCTCTTCAATGTCATTTCCATGATGAAAGTAAGTGATTTTATCAAACTCTGAACTGTTTTAGTGAAACGATAAAATGATCTAGTCAGGATTTGCATTTGCAAAACGCTGTTCGGGGGGGGGAGACACCTGGGAGGTTGAATCCTTGTACTTCGGAACCATACAGGTAAAAAATCCTTGGAGCTATGGAGAATTTAAAAGTTTTTAAATTTTAAAATTGTTTGAAAACGTGAAATGGGAGGATGGAATGGGGCTATTGGGATAAAATTACGTATTTGAAGAGCTCATAGGGAGAACAATGGAATCCAGCCGGTGCGGTCGACCAATGTAGCATAGGATTCGAGTTATTAATGGGGAAGCCCTATAGAGGAAGGGAGCACAGGAGGGGGCCGATTACACGTAAAGCTCACGCATACACGAAAATATGTCGGTCCTCCAAAAATCAAGTCTCAAACTCAATTCCTTAGGGGACAGAAATTTTTTCAGACCCCATAGGATTAACATGGGAACAGGATATTTCAGTGCTTAAGCTCTCCCCATGCCTACCCAAAGGGAGTCAAGTATATGACTGGATGGGATTCGACGACTGGAACATTTGGTTCAGATCTCAAGTCCAAGACTCAAACATTTAAATAAATTTTTAAAAAATTTAAAAAGTTTAAAACAATTAAAAAACTATGTAAGGAATTGCCCTATGAGCATGAAATTATAAAAACCGAAAGAGCAGTTAGAGAGGGATTGAATAAGCCAAGTCCAAATGGACTGTGAGGCTCGGGTGTCGAGATATTGGCCAAAAAGCTGTAGAGGGAGTGGAATGCACTGGGGAATGCGTCCCAGTAGATCCTAACCATAACATAAGTTATTACTATCCCCAATTATCATTTCCCTAGCACCAAAAAAGTATAGCATATCGGTTTCATTTCATCATTTCAAACACTTCGGAGATTTAACTAATATACTTACTTACAACAGGCGAAAGGCATCAAAGAGACGTTATTTTAACATCTTGCGTGAATTGATCATCTCCTTTATGGATCGAAAGCCCTAATTTCATTGTTTCCCTGCGACATTTATAATTCCCACAACCCGTGTAACGCTAAAAAAGATAATGGATGAAGATAATGATGAAAAAAACATTTTTTTGAATTGAACTATAAAATACACGATATTACTTATATTACTGTTACTTTCCAAATATAGTTCCAAATATAGATTATAGTTAAGGCAAAAGAAGAACTTTTATTTTCATGATTGTTCCTCTTTTTGCACTTTTTTCAAAAGTTCTTTATATTATAGAAGAAGGTTTTTATAACATATATCTTTGATAATTGCTAAAATGTGGATTAGAAACATATTCTTCACAATTCATATTAAAAATATTTTAACTCCTTATTTAAAATATTTTATCTAACGACTTTTTATACATTTTAACAATTTATTACATGTAAAACTTGAAAGACGAATTCACTTTTTAGAAAACTTGTTAAAGTTCTATCTAATCTGGATATGTGTTGGATTCTTCGCGTACACATACATATGATACAAACAAAAATGACAAATTTCGAAATGAATATAAGTTAAATAATTTTAAAGTAAAAAAAACTTTTTTAAAAACAAGCTTTTATTTAAATGCTCTAAAAAGAACAAAATAAACTTTTCTTTTAAAACTTTTTTTGCTATCAACTTATAACGTCATTACACCATTTGTAATACAAAAGCTTGTCGCGAGATTTAAGTACTAGTATTTACTTAGTTTAAAAATTTTAAAAATTAAAATTAATCAGATCAAGTTCTTTAATTTGCTTGTTTATCTACACAGGTAAATCTCGCGACAAGCTTTTATATCATAAATTGTGTAATGACGTTATTAGTTGATAGCATTAAAAGTTTTAAAAGAAAAGTTTATATTGTTCTTTTTAGAGCATTTAAATAAAAGCTTGTTTTTAAAAAAGGTTTTTTACTTTAAAATTATTTTTTACTTTTTAGTTATCACTGTACAGGTTTCTCAGTCTGAGAAACAATCAGTTGAAGTAATCAGCTTCAAAATTGATTTGCAAGATTCCACCCGAAAAAATTACTTAAATATCTTTTTTAACTTTTTGCGATATCAGAATATAAATGGTCCAAACATAAATTGTCATCCAAACTAAACGTGAATACAATGTTTCAGCTCAATCGGTTGAAGAAATCAACTTCAAAATTGAGTTGCAAGATTCCACCCGAACAAATTACTTTAATTAATATATTTTTAACGAAATGCAATATCGGATTATAAATGGTCAAAACAGGCATTGTCAGCCAAACTAAACGTGTATACAAAATTTCAGCTCAATCCTTTGAAGACATCAGCTTCAAAATTGAGTTGCAAGATTCTACCCGAACATTTTACATTGCAAGTTAAATAAGAGCTGGGGTAAAAAAGGGTTAAATCAAAGCATTTACCCTAAATTCTTTCATGGATCACTTATAAAGTGAAAGAGTTTCTAAAAAAAGAAACAACTTCACATATTTTTCCTACCAATAATGTTCCGGTATAACGTCCGAAGAACGGCTTTTTTGTTTTCACATGAGAGGAAAACACTTGTATTCTAAAAAGGGCAACAGCAATCCTGACGTAACAATGTATGGGTATAAATTTAGTCTACTGAAGTTTCACAGCAGGTGGAAATAAAGAATGCACAGCTGGCCGCTTTGTGTTACAAATCTACAAAGTTTTAATTTGACAGTACTTGTACTGAGAACAGACGATCTTATAATAGTTCATGAATATAAATACATTGAGGTAACTATCATTATATTTCAGTGATTTGTGGATCCTTGGTGCTTTATTCAAGGGCCCAGAAAGGTATTCAGTTAAAGACGGAGGGATTGTGCAATTTATTCTATCCTTTATCAAAGATTCTATTCAGTCATTTTTTTTTCGTCTTTTTATCGTTCTTTATTACTTACTTCTTCGTTATCATTTCATTAATAAATACTGAATTTTTCGTTCATGCTTTTTACTTATGGTTCCTTCATATGCGCCTGTCCATTATACCTCATCAGAAATATCGATCTTCAATGTTTTTACACAGAAACTTTGACCTCTTATATAAGTCGAAATCTAATTTTTGCCTTTCAAAAAATAAATTATTTTAATTAGGTATTGTAATTTATAAGAGGAAGTGGGTATTTTTAATGGAGTAAAAAATGTATAATGTAATGAAAATGGTCAGATGTTCTTGCGTCATTTTATTTTTATTGTTTTCTATTTAATAGCTATATATTAACCTTTCTCAATGTTTTAAAATATCTGAAAACCTGACAATTTTTTTTTAATTTAACAAGTTTTTAACACAATTTTGTCTTTCATTTTCAATGAAGCCCTTCTGCTGAGTTGATATAAAGCTTAATAACAAAATCAAGAAATACACACATAAACGTCAGCGTTCAAGTATTTTCATGCAATATTTAATGACTTTAGGAAAATCTATTTATAATACTTTCTATTGTAAGCATAATACAATAAATTTATGTTTATCCTTAAATTTTTATTTACTTTTTGTTCTGCATGCTTATTTGGACCTTGTTGATTCAAATATTTGTTCTGTTTTAGATCTCATACGGCAAGGGTGTCAAACTCAAAGACTAACTTGAGGCAAACAAACAAGGTTTAATTTTAGTTGCGCCACAGAAATATCAATACTCATAGAAACGTAGTTTATTTCAGATAAAACTTTATAATAAACATATATATCCCAGAACAAAACAAGTTAATGTTTACGTTCTGACACTTAATCTAGTTATTTAACAGGACATCTTATTAATAATCTATATTTTTTGCTTTTCTTTCAACAACAAATTACAATTATTTTTTTTACAATTGAGCACTTACCGTAAAATCTGGCGTATAACGAGCACTTTTAAAGCAAAAAGTAAGTTCGAAATTTATGTGTGCGCGTTATACGCCGGGTATAAAAGTGGCAGCTTTAAGAAGAAACAAAGTTGAACATAGAAAAAAAAATAAGATTTCTACATCGATCGAAATACTGTTTCTTTAAAAGAAATGTCATTCTTTATGAACTTAAAGGGCTTGGAATAATACCTCGAATAAATGACTTTAAAACATAAGAGAACTGTGTACGTACATTTCAGTTTGCTTCGACATAATGGAGGTGCGTGTTAAACGGCGAATATACCTGAAAACTAAAAACTGCCGTTTGAAAGCATAGGTGCGCTTTATACGCCGGATTTTAAGGTATATATATATATATAGTCAACTTTACTTAAAGTAACTTACTTATTTCAAAACATTTTTCCTCTGTCAGAAAGTCAGTAAACTAACTTTTGATATATTTTAGATATTATTTATGCTTAAATACCGTATTTACCGAATTGTGGTATATTCAAAATTAATATGAGCATTTTGTTTAATAACAGCAAAAAAAGAATAATAGAGTTAAAAAAACGTTTAACGAATTCTATTTATCTTATTTTTATTTTGTCTCGGTTTGTTATTTTATTATATATTATTGGGTGCAATATATTAACCGGGACTGCAAAAAGGTTCGTTGAGGGCCGCGAGTTTGATACACCCTGCCCTACAGGTTTATGAATTCAAGAAATCCAGATGGGTATAAAAAAGATGTCATTTAAGGTATCCGACTACGTTTGGAGCCGTGATTTTAAAAAAGCGCAGAAATGGACAATTTTCATGATATTTAGTGTCACTTAGATTAGAATATATGAATAAAATTTTTTTCAGGACATTTTGACAAAAACACTTTAATTGAACCATCTGTATTAGATGTTAATGTCAATAAATTGCGTTTATGGCAAAGAATTACTACAATTATGTAGATGTTTTGAAAGAAGTTGTCGCTATCCTTCGCTCGTGGGTGTTAGAGGATTCGAGTAAAAAAAAAAGATCGGTTATTTTTCAATCTAAACAATTTTATTGTCTTCTTTACTTTAAACTTTTTAAAAATATTCCTTAAATATCCTTTTTAACAATGTGGAGATGAGAAAATGCTTCGTGAAGTAATCCCTTTTAACAAGTTTTATACAACGGAAAGCAATGAATGGCATTAATTAAATAAGGAAATTTTTTAGCATCGAATTCTTTCACAGTATTTCCAATTAGCTGCTTAATTTTCATTTCGACGGTCTTAAAAATCAAAGAAACTCGCAACACCCCAATTTGTATTCTAAGCGCAGTAAAATTACTTTTTTTTTTTACAATTGAACTACTTACAAAAAAACTGCACTCTTTCAAGAAAGATGGCCTCAAACTATTTGTCAAAAGAGAAAAAATGAAAGCAAATATTTTCTCTCACAATGTGATCTAAGCCCTATCGATAACCGGATTACTATATTTCGCTGAAAAGAAGATAGTACAAAATATTTGACGAGTTCTTATAAATTCCCTTCCTTTATTGTTATCTCAGCATTTTTTCCCTTCACGTCTTCACTTACCCTGCGGATCAGAACATCATTGATATTTGAAAGTGCAACCGGGCGTATCCCGTTTACAAAAAATGGGCCTCACGAGACCCCGAAGAAGGCCCCTTTGCTTTAAAGACCCTTCGAGGGCAGTAGAAAGGTTTCTTTTGAAACCCGATTCGGGGGTGGGGGTGGGGAAAGGAACAAATAACAAAGGGAAAAAAAGGTTGTGCTATTGGATTTTGAAGCTGTATGAATTCTAAACATGCAGAAAAGCTAGGAGGTATTTAATGGATCAATAATTTTTATTTTCTGTATCTTGAAAAAAATCTGTATTATTTTCGTTTCTTTTTGGCAAACGAAGAAAAAAAGAAAGAAAACATTTTTCTTCTTTTAAAACAATGACAGAAATAAATTCATAGAACTGATAATCACACATAGGGTAATTTTTTTTTTATATTCATTTCTTCGCAGAGTGTGTTATTTTTGCGAGATTCTTATTTATTTCCTTTTATTTATTTATTTTGAGGTTTAAAAAAGAATTTTGGAAATAATTTGCATGATGCGGTTGTTGATTCTTTGCTGATTTTTCTCTCTCATAATATTTTAAATGTTTCTTAATGGTTTTCAATTTTGTTCCATAATTATTTCCTTTGGCATGGTATAAAATGATTTCTAAATATGGGAAATACACATCAAATTTCTGCTATATCTATTATATACCAGATATTAAAATGAAAATTAAAAACATTGTGTTATTTTTAGAATTCTTAATCATAACTTTAATGCTCTTTAAGAAAATCAATTTATAAAAAATGTATAAACAATACTTCAAGTATTTTTAAAACGTTTACAAATTTATTTAAAATATAAATCTTTTTTTTCGGAAATATTATGCGGCAATGAGAAAATTATTGTTATCTTTAAAATAGATTTTGCTAGTAAAGAGAGTTTAAATGGAATGCTAATTTTATATAAGACATTTTTTCCTTTTTAATTTCTTAGCTATGATTTCATTTGAAACCGTTTACTGTTAATGTTTGTAACTACAATTTTTATTCAGAAATAAGTTAAACAACAACAAGCTTTAAAAACATATGATTCTCAATGTGCTTGCAAAAGGCAGTAGTTTTGATTAAAAATTAACTTTATAAAACAATAAAGCTCTCAGAGATATCAGTTTTTACGTTCAATCCAATAAAAAATACTTTTTTATACCATACCTCCTCAAACAGAAAAAATAAGTAAAGAAATTGTTTGAATTTTAATATAACATTTTAAAGAAACTTTCTTATATATCAGTCTTGTATAAAATTATAGAAATTGAATACAATGTTTGGACAATGTAAATTTGTTTGCTTAGAGTTAAAATTTTATAATTTATGAATATTGTAACCTCTCATGTTTTAATAATTCCATACTGATTGTTCCAAGCTGTAGAAGCACCTTCTAGCAACCATCCGATGGCAGTACCTTCGCAGTTCAGGCTGAATATGGTCGCTATGAAAAATCGTCCATGTTCTTTGTCCTTAATTTGTTATTATATTTGTTGTTTTTGTGTAGCTTAATCTAAAATAATAGTCGCCCTAAAAAGGGAATTATTTGAACCTAACTTCGAATCTATTATAGTTGATTTAATCTTTAACGTCCGACATTTCACAATATATTCCATTTATAATTAGTTAATACGAATTCCTGATTTAAATTCGAAATTTTAAGTAGTCAAAATGTATGTTAAATTGAACTGCTTGAAACAAACATTTATTTTCAGTGAAGATGAAAATTTCATTTTCCTAAGTTAATTTTTTCCCTCGGGAATTATACATAATTCGCGTAAGAAAAATCTGAGATAAGATTGTAAATCAGTGCTTCTCAAACTTTCAATACTTGCGACCCACTATTCAATCATCATTTTCATCGCGCCCCCCCCTCCATACAATAACAATTTATTCAATTCAATAATACTATACTGTTATGCTAAATCTACAATAGGATTTAAATCTCTTAAGTTTTACCCACGCATATAAACGTCTCGCTTAGCTAAAACGTTCTTTTCCCAGGACGTATATACACGTCTGTCAAAAGTACGATCTTTTCTGTCCACTTCTAATATTCCGCAGGCTTTGGAATACAATAAAAGGACAGTGTTTGCGAAGGATGTACTTATATTTCAGAGAATTTGCTTATTTTTACTCCCCCCACTAATACATCATATAAGCACGCCTATGTAGCAAACAGTAGCATTGGGGAGCGAATCGCATAACTTTTAATCGACAGTTAAGGGATTCATTATAAACCGCACAAATTATCAAGAGAAGTATTAATTTTTGTATAGAGTGACACACACACACACAACCACACATGGTGGTAATTATTTACTTATTCTTAACTTAGTATTGTTAAATTAATTATGAAATACATTATGCAGTACTGATACTTTTATAAGTGCATTATATCAGCGTAAATGTATATTCTTTTTTATTATTATGACAGAATGTATTTTTTGTTTGTTTACTTTCAGTGTGAAATAGTAATTTTTTTTTACAATAATCTTTTGGGGTTTATTTTTTCGACTTTTCACTATGTTCGCGCCACACAGTTTCAGAAACACTGTTGTAAATTAAAATGATAATTTAGACCTGAAAGTGTCGTAATTTAAAATGAACGGTTTGAATTAATTTCTCAAAATATCAATTCTCGATTTAGCGTGAACCTCCTTTTAACAGAAACTGAGATAATTTACTGAGCCACGTTATACGTCTTTTAAAATGCAAGTATGCATGCAAAACTTTCTACATATTTTGAAAAAGAATATATTATTTGCATAAATATGTTAACAAAATAATTTTCCAATGCTTCAAATTTTAAATTCATTGATTCTTGAAAATATAGTAAAAAGAATAAGCATAAAAATCCCAGATTAAAATATAAAAAAAAAAATGCTACATGCATGCATAATATATGAAAAATAGCTTCAAAGATCGGAATATAAATATTTTTAATTAGGTCCAGATAAAATAGTATTTATACCATGGTCTTCAACATTCACAAATTAGTTTTTAAAATCAAAATATTTAAATGGATTCATTTTATTCAGAACTTAAATGAGAATATTAGACAAGAAGCTGTATTTGAACAAACAGACCATATTAAACTTGTTATAGATTTGAAAGGGAAAAAGTAACTTAATATATCTATTATACCCGCTAAATTGATAATGATTCTAACAGTGATTTAACTAAATTATACTGCTGGTCATTACAATTACAGCTTTAGGAAGCAGGCAATAAATGTCCAATATGCATGAAATCTGTATGCTCATATCATTAGCATTTACAATACATATAGAAGTAACACCATGACAGAACATGTGAAAACAGAAAATTGCAAAACAGATTCTTATTCAGAAATCACAGTCAAACGCTGGTTTTAATGAAAAATTAATGAAGTAGGAAAAATGAGAATTTTTTTTCATTCTATACAGCATGCTACTGTTCAATATGTAATAAATTCTAATTAATCGATTTAGATTTAGAACACATGCCCTTTAACGATACTACGATCTCTGATTAACATCGAAGACTGTGAATAAGCGATTAAAAGATAGATATATTTAATTTAAATTCTCTTCACATGCCACATGTACTCGAGTAATTCTCTTCTGAAAATTTATGAAATAAGAATCATAAAAGGGCAATTATCGAAAACACGAATCGATCATAAAAAAAAAAACGAAAAATTCTATCTGAATATCGAAGATGTAAAGTTTGTTGTTGGGGGGAAAGTGAAGCTCAGCAACAACTAAACTCTTAGAAAGGGCGGGATACCGACTCCGTAATCACTTCTGAGAAGCGGTCCTAAAGAAAAGAAAAAAGAAACGAGAAAACTAATGATTGATAATTACCTATGGGTTGAACAATTATCCGTATTTCAAGGTGTTTGTCCTTATTTACTTCAACCACGGCTATAATTCAATTGTGCTCTTATTCACACTGATATCGTAAAATATAATTCATGTCATTTATTTTATTTTCGTTGATGCTATCAGTTAGCATTGAATTCCTGTAATATCAGAGGGCAAAAAAAAAAAGCGAAAGAAGATTATTTTACCTTAATGTGTTTAATGTTTTTTGTTGTTGTAAGGTAATTTAAAGGCAATCTGTTTATAATGTTTTTTATTACTTTATGTACGTTGCCAGAAACATTATTAAATTAGTATTTTGTTAGTTAATTTCTCCAACATCATACTTCTTTTACTTTTTATCTGAATGAGAATGCCTTTGAAGTAATTTTCATTTGAAAAACATCATTCTGTACCAAATGGATGTAACACAATTTAAAATTCTTAAAATTTTTATTTATTTTGAATGCGTTTAAATTAGTGTAAGGGCTTAGTGTAGTGATTCTCAACCATTTTTTTGTTGCGCTTCACTTTAAACAATTGGAAAATTTGGAGCACACTAACAATGAAACAAGTTTAAAAGAATTTTAATTATCTATAATACAGTATGTAAAATAGTTTATGATAATAATTTTCAATGTTAAATTAAATAATATTTAGGATAAAGACAAAAAAAAAGTGTTTTTTGAGTAATTAATTACAAATTAATTAGAAGAGTACATTTAATGTGAAATTTGTTCCAAATCAACTCATATAGGTATATTAACAAAATTAAAAGTGTTCGTTCCTTCAATAGAATCTCTTCTTTCATTTTAAATTGGACAAGTAACCAACGTTTAAAGTGAGACAACCCACTTGATTACATGTGTAAACGTGGTTTTATTGATTTCAATGTGGACACATCTACATCATTTAGCTGCATCACACCTATTGATTCTTTTAATTATGTTGAATTCCGGGAGGAATTATTGACGAGTACTCCCAAGCATAGCAACCATCCGGAATTACTCAGACAACTGGCACTTGAAGACATGAAGACTTGAAGAAATGGCATACCCGATCAAGCCTTGATTATTTACACAGATGGTAGTCGTTCGGATACGGGTAGAGCAGGAAGTGGTATTTTTAGTAACACTCCTAGAAATAATGTTAAAATCAGCATCAAGAATCCTGACTACTGTTCCGTCTTTAGATCGGAACTCATTGCTATTAGTGGTGCTCTCGATCATGCTCTCAACTCTTATTAGGACAGTATCTGGATCCTGACAGACAGCAGAAGCTCCATCCAATATTTGAAGAATTGGCCAAAAATTATGGACATTAGATATTTTATCCAAATTAGCTAGACTTGGTCATAGAAAACCACTATGTCTCCAGGGGATACCATCACATGTGGGTGTGCCTGGGAACGAAGCAGCTGATGAGATGGCTGGTAGGGGTTGCGATCTCTCTAACCCAGTTCCAATGTCTTAGACCATTCGGAAATTCATTCCCTCTAAAGAACTAAAATGAATTTGACTTGGCGAAACCCCTCTGCTCACCACTGGTACGCAGCTGAGAGTCCTGGCCTATCTCTACAGTGAAGGAGTTCCAGGGCTCTTTAGACGGCCTTGGCGCACTTTAGAAGCGGTCGCCTGTGTAGTATGACTTTTGCGCAGGGGGTAAAGTCTTTCTTACCTGTCCCTGCTTTGTCCCAGCTTCTCCTGCTCATCTTCTGGACTGCTTGGACATTTCCTGCGACAGTTGTTTGAAGATCAAGAAGATCTCGGTTATTACCTGGTGTGTGACACTATTATGCGGAAAGGTAAAATGGACTTGTGTGGTGTAGGCTTTCCTGCTCCAATGGGATTGGAAACAACAACAATGTGGATGATTTTTGATAATTTCGTGAATATTTGGTCGTAAAAATGATAATGCCACTCTCATTTCGTCATCTACATTTAAAAGTCTCGATTTTTTTTCTTCATTTTTATATTTGTTAATGCTGAAAATTCGAATTCACGATAATAAGATGTAGAAGATTGTAACAATATATTTAAAACTTTTTCGGCCGTTATGTGATAATCGCCTCTAATTTTAATCTAAATGTTTAATTCCAAATTGACTCTTCCGAATATTTTAAAATTAAATTTCGGTTATCATAGAGCGAAATTAGTTTTTCTTCTTCATGCAAAGTTAATTCATACACAGATGTATCCGTACATAAATGGAATATGAACCCAATCAATTTTTTTATATCCATCTATTCATGAAAAGATAAGTTAAATATACCACGAATTCCCTTAGTTTCTTTCAAAAAACGGCCGAATGAATCAGTTCCAGATAACCTTTCATTCATTAAAGTAAAACAATTTTTTAAAGAATTGACGGCATACAAAAGTGCCGCGACACAATGGTTGAGAATCATTGGTGTAGTGTTTGATCTACTGTTGGCGGTGGATTATGGAATGTTTGGCGGGTTAATGTGTCTTAAGGAGAAGGTGATTGACCCTCGAACGAGGCGATCAGGGCCAGAGAAAGTCCCTCGTTTTTGGAAGCGTGAAGCGTTGGACGTTTTTGGGGTGAAGGAAATTGAATTCCTACGATGAGAAACCGACGCATAACGCATAGGGATTGAAATATTGGACCAAAAGTTCAATACCGGTATTCGGTATTTTTTAGAATTTTATACCGGAATACGGGTTTTAATACCGGTAGTAGAAGTTTTAGGAAAAGAAAGAAAATATAGGCGTTTCTTTGTTTTATTTGTCAGTTTTATTAGAGTGTAAATATCACAAAAAATAATTTTTAACTTATAAACTATAACAGAATACGAGGGCTGTTCAGAAAGTATCGAGACTGAATTTATTCTATTTATTCCAGAAAACCCCTAGTGGAGGGAATTGTGCGCATCATGCGCGCATCTTTCACCTTGTCTCACAAAAATCGTCAGGTCTGTACAGCGCGCCGTTCAGTCACACTGACTTCTTTCACGTGAAGTGTTTGCGTGCTTTCGTCGAAAAAAGAAAATGTGTGAAAATACGGATCAGTAAATCTGTATCAAGTTTTTCTTTAAGATCGATAAAATGGGCACCGAAACATACGAGATGATGAAAACAGCATTTGGAAATGAGTCGTGCTCGGGTATTCGAGTGGCTCCGGCGATTCAAGGAGGGTCGTCAATCAGTGGACAGTGATCCCCGTTCTGGACGCCCGTCCACCTCTCGCAATGAGGACAAGATTGCACAAGTGAAGGATGTGGTGCGCTCTGATCGTTGTTTAACAGTCCGAGAAATTGTACAGGAGTGTCACATTTCCGTAGGATCATGTCATGAAATTTTAAGAAAGGACTTGAACATGCACCGAGTGTCTGCAAAGTTTGTGCCGCGTCTCCTTACTGAGGATCAGCAATTCCAACGACTGGCAACATCATCTGATTTGTTTCAAAGTGAAAGCGACGATCCGGAGTTCATGAAGCTCATCATCACTGGGAATGAGTCGTGGGCTTACGGATACGATCCCGAAACAAAGCAGCAGTCGTCACAATGGAAAACTCCCGGTTCTCCTCGGCCAAAGAAAGCACGTCAGATGCAATCAAAGATCAAAGTCATGTTGATTGTGTTTTTGGATGCAGATGGAATTGTTCATCATGAGTACTCTCCCCAGGACCAGACAGTGAACAAGGAATTCTACTTGGACGTCATGAGGAGATTACAAGAGGCTGTTCGCAGAAAACGACCAGTGTTGTGGGCGTCCTCTCGTTGAATGCTTCATCATGACGGAGCCCCAGCGCACACCGCCAATCTTGTGCAGCAGTTCCTGACAAAACACGGAACAATCCAAGTAGCACATCCTCCCTACTCATCGGATATGTCACCTCCTGATTTTTTCCTCTTTCCCAAGATCAAGAAACACCTCAAAAGAGAACACCGGTTTCAGAACATTGAAACCATAAAACAGAATTCGACGCAGAAGCTTCAGGCCATCCCAAAGTCTGAGTTCCAGAAGTGTTTCGGGGACTGGAAACATCATTGGGCCAAGTGTGTTACTGCCAATGGAGCATATTTTGAAGGAGATTGACTCAAAACCTGTTTATGTATGTATGTTTTTGCATAATAAGTTCAGTCTCGATACTTTCTGAACAGCCCTCGTATAAAAAATCACAAAAAAGTAAAGGAACATCTTATTTCTTCAAATCACAAAAAAGTATAAATATCACTATTCAGTCTGTGGTACTATTACAAATTTTTGAAATATGATCTTAAAAACATAATGCTTAAATTGTACTGTCATTAAGCCAGGAACGCAATTTTGTGCAAAAATTACCAGCTGTTGTAAACGCTTTTTCGGTATCTGCGCTTGTTTTTCGCGCGAGCTGTTAGCAATGCGATATAATTTTTTCAAGTATTTACCTCTAAATCCCTCATCTTCAAATCAATCGATTTCTCGTTCGAATTGTTTTGGATGTAACTCATTTCTGTATTGTATTTTGGTTTACTAGAATTTTTTTTTAGTTTCACTAATTCTAATTTTTGTTCAAGAGATAATTCCTTTTCTCTATCGACATTAGTGTCATAATCATCTTTCATAACTGTACCGAATTCTTCTAAATGTGGATAAGGTTTGAGGGTAAAAAATTTTTAAGAAAATTTACTATAAACTTGATCAAAACACAAAAAATTAGATTGAAATTTACGGGTGCACGTTATACGCCGGGTACAAAAATGACAGCATTAAAAATGGAAAAGAAAGATTAGAATAGAAAAAAATTAGACTTCTACATTGTGTGATCCAAATACTCTTTATTTAAAAAAATGACATTTCTTATGAATTTAAAGGTTGTATTTCTAGAAGTATACTATTTTTGGGTTTATCTACCTGGGATAATGCCTCAAATAAATGATAATAAAACATACGATCATTTCATCATTTCAAGTTTCCTCGTAAAAAAGGGTATGCACGTAATACGGCGAATACACCTAAAAATTAAAAATTGAAGCCATAAAGTATAGGTGCTCGTTATACGGCGGTGCGTGCTATACGCCGGATTTTACGGTAATTACAAGTATGATATGCAAATCCAATGTGAATAGCAAACTCCCCAATTTAAAAAGTATCGAAATATTAAGCACTTGCTTCACAATTACAACCTTTTTTTCATAGATACGGATATCAGACTACGAATACTCCTCAGTATCGCTCTGAGCTGTAATTGAATATATTTGTTCCGCCTCATTGGATAATTCACATGTTTTATTACTTCTCTTGATTGTACGATGCAACTTTATATTCACAGTCTAATTAATTTCGCCCGTTAGGGAGACATAAAAACAAAAATGTATGCTATTTTCCTAGGTTGGAGACCCCTGAACATATAGTGTAGACAATTAAAAAAAATTGCTAGTAAAGACCGAAAAACCGGTATTTAAGCTTGTGAATACCGGTATTACAAAATTGTATAAATGGCTCAAAATACCGGTATTCGGTATCCCGGTATACCAGTAATAGCGCATGATTTGTTGTACGAAGAACAGAGTTCCTTAGAAGAGATTTTAACACGACGGACTGTGTTTGTTTGATTGTAGTGATAATTGAGATAATTGTGTTGACTGTTGAAAAGATTAGAAAGTAATTGCGAAATATTACAATTAGTTTAGTATCTATGACTTTTATTAGAATTAAAACTGTAATCGTAAATATTTTAAGTTAAGTATAAAAAAAAAGATTTTTACTACCTCACCTATATACAAAAACTCTTTTTTTTTATTTCTTTTCATATTGTGAGAGAGAAATTACATTATTTTTTTAAGTTTAAAGAATCATCATTTCTCGTATCATTAAACATGATGAAGGCGGTACAAATACATGAATAGTGAAAAAGAATTTTTTGTAACATTTGACAATTTAAAAAGATAGCGCACACCTTTTGAATTTAAATACAAAAATTTTGTATAACATTAAGAATCTTCAGTAACTGTTATGTAACTGCTAAAGCTCCATGAATCTTCGATGTGCTATTTAATGTATTTTCTTGTAGTTATATTTCGTGTCTAACTAGACTTTTTATATTATAATTAACTTATATTTGACCTGTACCACGAAAACATTGAAATCTATCATATGTATATATATATATATATATATATATATATATATATGAAACTATACTTTTGGCAAGTTAAGTAGGGGCAAGTTTTATTTTAATAATTAAATGTAATTAAAAAAACGGCTTAGATTTATCCGTCTATCATAACTTCCGAAAATGATAACTCAATAGCTCCAAAAGGCGGGAATTTGCGAGTTTAGAATGCAAAGGTAGATAATATAAGAATAAGAATAAATTTTGAGCTCACACTCAAAATAAGTATGTGAGGAAATTGCACATAAAACACACAAAAAACGGGAACTAATTTGATATCGGAGTATTACGCGCCAAGCGCTACTTGGCGCGATTTCTTAATCACGCCAAGCAGCCGAGTGATACGAAATCCAAGATGGCGGCCTAGTTGTGACTAATTCGTCAGGAAAATAGTTTTACAGAATTGCTTTCTCCTGAAGAAAATTTTTGAAATGCTGAAATTGTCTAATTTAAATGAAATAAAAAGAATGCAATAATTAAAAATTTACCTATGCTTTTTGCATGGAAACACTGTAAACCAGGATTTTAAAAAAATAGAAAATGACGGAGAAAGAAGTAAAAATAAGTAAAATATTAAAAATTATCGTTTTAAAAAAATGAAATTTAAAAAAATAGTAAATTTCATACCGAAAAAATAATTACTTTCAGGAAAAAATAATTATTATTGATTTCCTGTCACTCATGTTCAAAAAGACCAATAACAAGTAAAATTTTTAAAAAGTCAATTTCTACTTAGATCAACAAAGAAAAAATTTACTTTAGCTACTTTTTATTAAATAGTTATAATTAATACAAATATGTATATACATAGGACAGAATCACAACATTAAGTGGTCATTAATTTTTATTAATTACCATTAAAGTATCGTATTGTCATCCAAAACCAACATGTATATAAAATTTCAGTTCAACCGAATGCTTTAAAACGTGAGGGAAAAAAAACCTTTAAAAGTTTTGACCCAAGTTGCTAAAAATGAAACCAACGTGGCTGCTTCTGTAATTCTTTAAATAATTAGTTTTAGTCAATCAATTTTAATTAATTATAATTAAATTATCGTATTTTTACCCCAAAAAATAGTGTATAGAAAATTTCAGCTCAAATGAGTGCTTTAAAATTGTAGGAAAAAAAACCTTTTCAAGTTTTGACACAATTCGCCAGAAAGGATGCCAACGTGACTGGATTTGTAATTCTTTGAATAATTAGTTTTAATCAATTAATTTTTATTAATAATAATTAAATTACTATATTGTCTTTCAAAACAATCGTGTATATGAAATTTCAGCTCAATTGAGCGCTTTAAAATGTATTTTACTAACGATTGAAAATTCCACCAAGATAAATAAATAAATATATAGAGAGTGTAAGCTAATAGTAATAACTAAAAATTTAACGTAAAATATACGTCATCTCCATGGCAACCACATTACCGTACCAATATCAAGGTAACCATATTGTTATGTTTATCACCTATCTTGGCGAACATATGCAACAACTTGGGGCGTAGTACTCCAATATCAAGTTAGTACCCAAAAAAGAGCCTTGAATGAGAGACAGAGTTCATTAACGTCGCAATATAAAGCAACGCGAGGGCGGACCTCGTAATTCTGAACCTTTGTCAAGTGAGGAGAACAACATCTGTGCTGCCCACTCTCTAAACTACGACATCAAAGGGAGGACTTCAAGCTTTGACAGATTTAATGTGCATCAACCTCTCTACACGGCGGGCCTTCAGTGACATTAGCACTGGAACCCGCAAGGAGTTTGTGATCATAACCACTGGGTTACTGCAGCCAAAAATAAATAAATACATAAAATAAAATAAAATAGCTTTACTAAAATTTTAGAGCAATAATATAGGTTATTCATTATTTTTTGTTGCATTGTTTTTAAATTTGCATATATTTTTTACGAGCTTTTATGCATAGATTAATGAATAATTTGATTTTTAAAATCTTTGATCTCTCAAATAATATATTTATTAGAAATTTTGACCCCTTTAGTTCTTATTCAGAGAAAAATTAATGAAATCTATTTTTTAACATTATTCATTTATAGTTTCTTCATATCAAATGTAGTTTAAATTTAACTAGGCACGTCATAAGAAACACCTCAACTTGGCACATGCTCCGCTTATTCATATATTTGTTAAAATAAATGGGTTCATAAAGTAATGAAAATGAAAAGGAAATTCCCCTTAAGGAGTCTATTACCTTCTGCTTCAAAGTGATGAAAGGAAATTCCCCTTAAGGAGTCTATTACCTTCTGCTTCAAAGTGATGAAAGCAAATTTAAAGCGAATCGTATGGGGATCCCAAGATTTTTGTCTTGCAAGTATTTTAAAGCTTACCTTTTTCAGCACTCATTTTAGATTTATGTTTATATATAAATTAAAATAAACATCAATCAATACATGACATTATTTTCACTCTTAAATACAATTTCCAATTCAATAAAAAACTTTAAAAAATATTTTAAAATATTTGTTTGTAACATAAACACAAATATAAATCATTAATTATTTTTACAGTTAGGTCCTCACAGAACATGTATCGGTGAAATATGCACATTCAAATCATAATAATAAAAAAATAACAATATATCGTGAACGAAACGTGTTTTTTTCTGGTAGTTTTTGGTCAGAGAGAGAGAGAGAGAGCTGGTAGTAGAAAATCTGGCAGTATATATCCACAGAAAAGTTAGAAAAAATTAAGTAGTATATTTTATCCCGATCCCGGTCCGGTTAACACATTGATGCTAATTTTTATTTTTTAAAATAAGACTTTGAAAAATAATTTGTTTCTAAGATATACGTTATGTTTAATTATCATAAACAATGTGCGACAAATATATTGTATCATTTTCTTGTTTGTTAAAAAGATAATCTCTTTTGATTCATACATGTGCAGTTAACGATACATTCGTTTTTAGAAGTGTTTCTGGAATAAAATACTCATCCTACTTATAAGCACAAAAGACAAGAACGATAATTTATAAGGTATTAAGCTGTGACATATGAAGACAGTTCACAGAGGGAATTCATAACACGCGCAGACACGCAGAGCAGAAACAACTAAAAACATTTTGAAAAATGGCAGGAAAGGTAGCTGTTGCCGAACACACGACAATAAATATTTCAGTAACCAGAGCAAGTAAAGCAGGTGTGGATGCAAAATCGTGTTTCCTGATTTATGCAACGCATCGCCCGTCTGTTTACACAAAAGCAACACATATGTTAATGCTCCTTCAGTTCGCAACGAACTTTTTTAAAATATTATTTTTTTAAATCTGGGGCAAATGTCGTTGAAGCATGAGTCAAAAGTTTTCAAGAAACAATTTACTTATGATTTTGTTGCAGATAAGTATAAATATATATTGAGAGAGATGCACACATATTTATATAGTTTCTATTTTATTTGTAATGATTAAACGACAGATTGTTCTTTAACTAGCCATTCATTCTTAACAAGAAAATATTATGATTTATTAAAAGCTTATGTATGATTAAAAAAGGCTTTCTTTAATCGGAAATACCTACCGTATATTCTGGGGTGCAGAGCCCACTTTTAGTCCCTTAAGCGGTCAAGGTTTTTGCCCAAAATGTCCCCAAAAAAGAACAATTTTTATTGCATATCACTGGCATAGCTAGTGGGTTTCGTATCAAAATTTCTTGTACACCTTTTTAGGAGCCCCTTAATATATTAACAATCTTTTTCGTATCATGTCAGAGGTCCTGTATCATTGATACGGCGGTAGCTACGTCCCTGTTGCATAAAATTAACCATTCTTTTTAAGGGAATGCATAAATGGAAGAATTTTATTTTAATTTTGAATTTTAAAGTTTTCTCACTATTTCTTATTTTATAATTGTAGAACACACAAAAAAAACCTAAGCGTGTTTGCTTTTAATAAATACACTCTGCATGCTATGAAGACTGTTTCAAATATCTTTAAATAATTCCTCTCAAACCTACAAAAAATGTCATGTTCGTACCTTTTTTTACAGTTGAGGATTTTGTATGTGTGCGCATATATGTATGTATGTTTACTTTTTATGGAGATACTTAAAACGAATAATATTAATTGTTATTGAAAAAAAATTCGCTCTTCGTTGAAGTCTGTATTTTCTAAAATTTGCAAACCTTTTTCAATTTAACTGATGCCATCCGTCTAATACCCAACACCGTAATTCAATTTTATTATTAACTGGATCTACAGACAAGTTCTTCATTGTCTTGCTCATGCATTTCTATGAGCTCATTAATTGTCAGCTCTTAATTGTGGGAATCCAGCAGTTCTTGAATGTCATTACTATCAACTTCTAAATTTACTTTCCTGGCAAGATTGAGAAACTCTTCAACCACATTATCAAGTTTATCAGGCTCTGACACTGATTCTGCCCGAGTTTCAGTGATGAACAAAAAAAAAGGATTCAGTTTTTCAGTACGCCATTTGAAGTTTTTGTGAAGCTTCACTCCAAGATTGTGCGATGATCCTCATTGCATCTAAAATATTGAATTATTTCCAAAAGTATATAGTTTGAAAAAAAGTTTGATTGCTACAAATGAGTTCAAAGCTTGTTGTGTAGCGCTCAATCCAAATAAGAATGGACGAGATTTGAAAAGCGCGTAACTCCGGCATCGTGAAAATCGGGGCATCGTAAGTCGAGGTATAGAAGTATATCATTTATTATACTTCAGTTATTTTGACTCTTCTCACAGCAAAAAAATGTATTTTTTTATCAATAAATAGCTAAAAGTAATTGAATAACATCAATTCTAGTATTTTTTATTTAAATCTTTTTTTCTTGAAGCAATGTAAGAATTTAAAATTAATGTTGAATATATAAATGTATAAATCCATAAATCTATAGATGTCATAATGTTAATGGATAAATGTTAAATATATAAGTGCACATAGAGACGTATCTCACTCGTATACTGTTTTCACACTTTTTACACCTTTTTTTAGAGAAACGTATCTACAGTGTAAAAAAGAATGTATGTGTTAAAATGATTGTCTTTAAAAGTAAATACATTTTAAACCTGCACTTCTTCCTTTCCTTTGTTTCTTTGTATTTATAAAAGAATATATTTGAATATTACTTATTCATTTTCCCACACACAGTAACTACAACGTTTTTAAATATTAGTTGAAGTAAGAAGTTTTAATAAATGCGGTTGAGTTAAACATAACATAAATATATGAAATAGAAAAGAAACGTTAAAACTTATAAATACATTTAAAAAATTTGATGTAATTGATTAAATTTAACGCTTGTTATTTCAGAACTATCAAATGCATTTTGATCAGCTTTATAAGTGTAGCAGAAACAATTTAGTTAATATAAAAATAAGAAAAAAGAGAGGAAAAAAATGACATGAAATAAAAATAAATCAACTGAAAGAGGAGAGAGAAATAAAACAGAGAAAATTACAACTTCCTTTTTATTCTATCACCCTGTCTTAAGTGCAGCTTTTATGTTTTTCACAAACAGTCATAAATCATGGAGAAGTAACATTATTAGGATTATAACATAAATGAGGCCATGCTATGCGTTACTTTAATAAAATGAAAATTCAAAGGAAAGTGAAAAAAGTGTTTCAAAAGGATTTCAGTCAACTCTGTCAGTGGCCTCTAAACTTGTTTACTCGCGTACCCCTTAAACTTGCAATATGCATTGAGTCGATCGCGATCGACCAGTGGACTACCAAGACATTTTGTGGTGACCACTTTTACTAATACCTAAGACGCTCATACTAAAAGGAACATAACACTAACTTAACCGGAGAATCGGCTTTTCGCAATCGATGTGACTGTGTTAACTAAAGCAAATAATTCGATAAATGTGTAGATGACACATATACCTTAATTAGTACCTTAACACGTTTACTACTGCTGTTGGGAAAAAAGCGACCACTTCGATGCCAGCCGTATAAATGAATTTTTCCTCACACACCGACTGATGGGGAGAATAAGTGTTGATGATCAGCTCTTCTCACGATAGTACGGAATTGGCAATTGAGACATCATCCCACACCTCGCACTTCCACGGGGCTGGTTTCTCGTGTTGATGTCATGTTCCTCAAAGGTATGGTACTCGACAGTGAATAAATTAAGTACATACATAGGTTTCAGATTCAACGGTTCTAGTATGTTCTCTGCTCGCTGCATTGAATGCGTCTACACTTTACGGTCTAGAAGTCACTGATAGCTAGCTGTTCAAGCATTAAGCTTGACAATTTTATGTTACTATTTTGTTGTAAAAATAGTAATCTCTCATATTTTGAAAGAAGAGTACAATGTCATCTACAAGTTTAAAAAAAAGGAAAACGTACAATATTTTAATACAGAATGACCACACCTGCGCCAATAAGTGAACTACAACACCTTAACCCTTTATCTACGACATTATGATTTACTGCAGTTTTTTTCATGCAATATTTTTTTTGAATAACTATATTGAAAAAATTGAGAAATATATATAAACAAAATACTCAACTTTGGGAAATTTAATCTGTTAGAGCTAATTAATTAATTAAAGATATTCAACTGTAAAATTAATTATATACACTGTTCACTTAAAATATATTGTCACATCATTTTCTAAGGTCTTCCTTAACATACAAACTATAAGACACTTACCTTTTGACATTAACTATTTTTTCGGAACAAAAATGACAATTTTCGCAATCCGCTGAAAACGCAATTTCTGCTATAGAACTATTCGCCTTCCCTGCTAAAATACTCATCATAGAGCCCCTGCTGTCATATATCTTGACAGAGTGGATTTAAAAGAACATTCGTGCTAAGTATCGCCAGAATATTCGTAAAAATGGTTATTCTATGTAATTTTAAAGTGAGTAGGACTTATAAGTACCGTCGGTAGATAAAGGGTTAAACATTCTTGCTCTTTTGAGATCACTGAATTAAATAACTATTTAATTCTCTTATTTACAGTCTCCTAAATAAAAATCATAAACATCCTCTTATTTAAATGTGAGTAACACGCGTTACTGTTGCGTCTATCGTTCAAGAATTTTAAGCCTTTTTTGTGCTGAATTTACTAAAAAGCCAATACATATTTTATTAAGATATTTTAAAAGATCAAAAATAAGACGGGTCAATTAATTGTTAATGAGCGTCGCTTTCTGAAGCTATAGAAGGGGGTTTTGCAATGAAACTCCTAATTTTGGACATCAGTCAAATAAACATTTCAGCTGGCTCCATACTCTCCACTTCACATTACGCCATCACGAGGACTTAGAGCCTCGGCAGATTTAACAAACTGATGTCCCTCTGTACAGCAGTAGTCACTGTAGCCGAGTGGTCATTGTCGTGAACTCCTGACAGGCGAGCGTGAGTTTGAGTCCTGGTGACATAGAAGACTCACCGTCAAATCTTTCGCTGCCTAGATGGAGAGGGGGCTGCTAATTCAGATGTCACCTTCATCATGTGACTATGGTTCAAAGTTATGATGCCCGTAGCTAATGGTCTTTTTTGAAAACGCTGGTGCATTGGATTCGACTTCATATTATATTTATATCAGTATACTTAATTCTGTTGGTTCGTCCGTTGTTTTTCCTTCCTTTTTATCTCTTCTGATTTCATTAAAGTTCCCCCACCGTTCAGAGGGGTTGTTCCACATTAAATCTGTCAATGCTCAAAGTTCTTACATTGGAGTGAAAGTCTGAAGGGTGTGATTCCAGCTCAGGTATGGTTCTTGTCATTTGACTGAGGTTCAAAATTACGAGGTTCTGCTCCAATAGCTCTCATGTTGCTTTAGAGTGCCACTTTAAAGAAAAAAATCTAATCACATATCCCTCTATAAAAAAGCTTGTCTATAATTACATTATGATCCAAACCTATGATTCAATAGGAATAAAAGCCAGTTTGCAATAAGAACCACTGCCACTGGCTACTGCATTTTCAATAATCGATAATTTAGCTACAAGTATTTCATATATATTAATATTTCTTTATAAGTACTGAGCATCCATCATGTGGGTGGATGTGTTCTCCTCATTCAAAGAAACAAAATTAGCAATCTGGAAAACAGTAAGATACACCTTTTTACCAAGTAATAAAAATGGTAACAATTGTGCATACTTAAATAAATGTATACTTCTGTAATCTAAATAATTTTCGGAAGCTAGCTTTTTAGGTGAGGCAAGTGAAAACGACGCAGATTCTGCGTGGTTCACACAATGCTCCTCCCACAATTAACGTGGCACGCTCAGGAGGGTAATGCACGATTACCATTGTTTACTCGTGCATCCTCTCAATTTTGGTGCGAAAGCTCGCAGTCACTTTTTCCCATCAAGGGAAAAACAATACGCGTGATTCACAAAATAAAGTTTTCGTTTGGATCACAGGATGCTGTTCAGTCACGTGCGAATGTAATAAAAACAAAAAATTTTTTCAGGAAAATTGCAAAGGGCATGGGTATTTAAACATAAAATGGTTTTAACAAATTTTGCGCTTTAAATTTTTATTCATTTTTTCTTGTGAAATAAATACAGTAATATAACAAGAGACCTATGTGTTTTTTCCAATTCCTACTATAAGTTCACACTCTCCCTATATATATATATATATCTTGTTCAAATTTTCAATTGTTAATAAAGTATTTTTTATTCACCCACTTAAGTTCAAATACATTTTTTAAACTTCTAGTGAATGACACATATATTCATTAATTAATTTAATTAATGAATAAATAGTAACCAACAAAAACAATAGTCCAACACCACATATAAAAAAAATCGATTGTTCTGTCCCTGTAGCGCAATGGATAACGCGTTGGACTTCTAATCCAATGGTCATGGATTTGAATCCCCTCCCCTGGGATGGCTGAATTTCTAAGAATGTGATTTCTTTTTACTATACTAATTTATTGGAGTAATTAAATTTTATTAATGAATTAATAGTAAGAAACAAAAATAATAGTCCAACACCGTATATAGAAAGGAAAATGGAAAATTTCAAGGAAAGTGTTATAGCGTTTTGTTCCATATAATGTTCATGTTCAAGCAAGCGTACTTTTGACTGTGGTCCCCCGGTATAACTTTGCGTGCCTAGACAACTATGGCAACTTTATTTTTTGAAAAAACTGCTTAAAACTATTGCTTCAGAAACAAGCATTGATTGAAAAAACCAGATGTAAGCTTTATAGATAATTAATTCAATTATTTGACGAATAAGCAGAAAGGTCTTATGGGAATATTCAAATAAGCTATCATGGAGGGCTCTAGTTTAGACTAAACATTGATGGTGATTTTTTTTAAATATTGCAAAATCTTGTACTACTTTCAATAACTTTAACAACCGCGTGCAACGTAGATCGCGATATCTCTGGAAATTACGAGGAAAATTTTGTGGGCTACCGTATTAAAAGCAATGCATTTGACAGGAAAGAAAATGCTTAACCAAAAAATATTAGGTACCGGTAAATTAATGAAATGATATAAAAGGTGACCCAAAATTCCGCAAGATTTGAATTTAGCTCAATTTTTGTAGTAAATTGTTACCAACGAAATAAAAGACTACGTGCCAGCTGAGAGTTCAGGGTAATTAAAAATGGAGCATTATACGAAAGAATGTTGCTTTTTCATTGTTGTGAGCTAAAGTTTCAAAATGTCCTGGTCGTAAAATTTCCTGTTTTGGTGATTAGAATTGTTTGCCTAGATCAAGGGTGTCAAACTTGCGGCCCGTGGGCCCCATGCTGGCCCGCAAAGAACATTTTGTCGGCTCGGCCAATAAATCGGTACTCAATCATGTATAGTAAAATAACGAACCGACGCAGAATAAAGATAAGATAGGTAGAATTCGCTAAACATTTTTTAAATTATACTCTTTTTTTGTTATCATTAAACAAAATAAGTACATTTATTTCCAATAAGATCATTTAAAACTTTTTGCCCTCAACTTATAAAATGAAACTTGCGGCCCGTTATATCATATGAGTTTAACACACCTGGCTTAGATCATGCACTTTAACGATATCAGGCTTTTTCCTAGGGGATCTTAGAAGCGAAAGGTTCATGTCAACAAGTCCAAGAGAGTTCACGCTTTAAAGAAGAAAATTTAGCCCCACATCAAAGAAATTCAGTTATATTTATTGTCGTTGTTGTTGTTACTAATGCCATCTGTCTGACGTAGTCAGATCGAGGCCCACGAAATTCACCATGTCAAGGGGCTAGAAGTACGCCTGTCGTTGTCCTTGAGCACCATACAGGTGACAGTACGATTTAGCTCGGTGAAATTCCCCGAAGGGACGATAGATGGCGACACCACCTATCTCCACCTCCACAATTTCTGCATTGAACTGAAGGGGAGAGAAATATTCTCTAGTCCCTGCGCTCTTGACTCAGCCCACAAGAATTCGGACCCACTGATTTAACGAGCACGTATTCTGTGTGTTCTCGGAGGGTATTTGGTGGCATCGGACATCGAGCCCAGGCCTTCCGGTCTGGAGTCCGATGCTCTAACCACTTTGTATCTATGCAAAACGGTAATGAAAAATTTTAACTAAAAATGCGTAATGTGCCAGCAAAACCTCAGCTACATACGATATTCCATTCCATACGTAACTCGATACAGTATAATTTATGAATCAACGAAAAATTTACAGTTTTTAATTATTAAATTGTGTATTTTATGAAAATTACATCTTGCGTGAATTTTGGGAAGCCCTATAGCTATATATAAAAAAACATGGTAGAAATCATGAGCTTTTAGCAAGCGCATGCCTCGTATTGAATTCTTGCGATGTAAAGTTATTAAAAGTATTTTTATAAGGTTACCAATTTGTTGCAATAAAAACGAGAACGAAAAATTAAAGAAAAAATTACAACGTAAATACAGTCGGATCCCTATTTAACGAATGTCGTGCTTTAACGGATCGTTCTCTTACCCCGATTAAAATGTAGGCAAAACCCCTATTTATATAACGAACAATAAACCCCGAATTACTGAGTTTTTTCAATAGCTGATTTTTTTTGTATGTATAGTTTGTGTTAGAAAAAATATGATTTTTTTTTCAAATAGCATCATTTTTGTCCTGAACAGAAAAAAATATTTTTCTTGAAAGTTGCCACTTTTGACGGCAAAGGGTACAGAACGTCATTAGACATTACATGTACAAATGAATCTTGAGTAACCTATTGTGTGAGTTTTGAATAGGACATGGAACTCCTTTCTTATCTCGTCCTTCTTTAAAACACAGGGGATATTTTAAGTTTTTAACGATTATGTTGCATTTGATGACGGACTGCCTATCTGTGCAGTTGAAGTTAAGGAAATTGTTGATTTGTTGGAGCCAATGAATAGAGCGATTCTGATGCAGAAATTGATAATGAAACTCATCAAATCTGTCACATTTTTCTAATTCTTATATTGTTTGGAAACTGTGAAAACATACTTTATGCAGCAGGATGTAAATGATGCAGCATTTTCTTCTTTGTATAAAGTCGAAAAAAGAAATTTTCCAGTCAGGAATCAAAAATATTTTCAAGCATCACAATTAGTCAATTTCTAAAATTTCCAATTAACTAGTACGTAATAATTCATTTTTGGTATTTTAAGCTATTGAACAAAAATTGTGTAATTTCTAACAAGAGATATTTTTGTGTACTTGCTTATTATAGAATTTTCAAAAGGTATGTACAAAAAATTTGTATTTTGTTTGCATCCCGATATAACGAAGGACTCTGATTTAACGAACAAAGTGTTCGGTTCTTATGAATTCAGGAAATTAGTGTTCTACTGCATATGAAACATTTTATTAATTCAAACAAAAATACACTAATCACGCTAACATCCCTTTTAACTGTTTACTTAAAGTTTTTTTTTGTTCATCAACATTTCATTTTCTAATATATCGGAAATTTCAGAGCAAGAAATATCTTTAACAGTGAACTTAACGGTAAGCGCTACAGCTAAACTATTAACATTCAATCTTGATTTCTCACTTGTTCAAAAATCATTACCAATTGAAAAAACTCTTTTAACTGCTACATTAGTTCCAGGGTAACGTAACGCATTCGGTGTACAACGTAAATTCAACAATAACTAAATTTTCATTTGGAATGTATTCATTTTTGAAGTGGTTAAATATTTCTACCCATCTTTAATCAATTTCAACACGCTGATTTTCCCATTTTTCTAATTTATCATAATTTTAGTCTTCTAATCTCTTCAAATAGACAATTGTCATCTATTTTAATATCAGTCATTTCTTTCGCCAAAAACCTCAACCCAATTTTCTATTTCTGCTCAATTTACTTGCAATTAAATCAAAAAACACCATTGAAAATTGTTATTTCCTGTAATATTTATTTCAGACTATTCTTCGACATATTGGAAACATGTTTGATAAAAATTCTGCATTTCTTTGGTGAACATTTCCGTTGTACCCAGATTTGATTATTCTAAGCTTGACAATTTTCTTTTTGTTATCAAAGGAATAAATTTTTTTTCAAATCGTAATTTTTTTTGAAGGATTAAATCTGTCAAAATAAGACCAACCTCTGTAGCTCAAATATGTGCACCATCATTCTTTTGAATCGTTTTGTGGAAAGTATACTATACTGTTCGAATTAATTGGGACAAATGGGGAAAAAAGTGATTTTTTTCTAAATTCTTAGCTTTTTATCATTACATACTTTAAATAGATTGAAAAATCTGTATATTAGTACGAAGTATGTTTTCTTTTAGCAGAAATGACCTTTTCAACTCGTCTTGGCATTGACTCCACTAGAGTAGCGCACATGTTCTTGATTTCATCATCTTGGAAACACACTAGTATAGCCCTTTTTATCATTTGCTCTGTTGACGTGCGATTCACCTTAGGGAAACGTTTCTTGAGAAGATGCCATCAGTTTTGAATAGGATTAAGTCTGCGGAATTTTCAAGCCAATCGAGCACTTTTACTTTATTTTCCGCGTAAGAGTATGGACCAATTTCGAATTGTGACAAGGGGCCAAGTCATGCTGAAATGTTTCCATGAATGGAGCAATCCTACTACACAATAATTCTACATATTTGACAGAATTCATCATTCAAGAGGAATTAAGCTTCCAGTGCCGTTTTTTGTGAAAAAAAACTATTTGTTTAGAAGGGTGTTTTACAATCTGTTATGTATGATCTGGTAACTAAGTTTCATCTTCGTCTAACTACACTTTGATTTGTATCCTTGCACAAACAAATGTTTCATCACTCAAAATCACCTTCTTCCAGTCGTTAACAGTCCATGATCGGTATTTTTTTGGCCCATGCTAAACGTTTTTTCATCATTTTCTGAGTTAAAAATAGTTTTTTTCTTAGTCTTGTTGCCTTAAAGCCACCTTACAGAGGCCTTTTCCGTACAGTTGAGGTACTCACTTCAACATCATTATCCAATAAATCTCTCAAAGGTCCACGCTTGTCTTTTTCTTGAAAATTTATTTTGCTATTTCTTATTAAAATTTTAACAATTCTTGGAGTAGTTTTTCACTCGCACCCACATTTTTCTTTCCTTTTTGGAGACGATAATACAGAATTTTGAAATGTTCTTAAAACACTTAATTCGATCACACCGCTCACACAGTCATAGAAGTGTGTTCATTGAGAGCGATTTATTTTAGAATGGTTCCTTTGGAATAATATCCATCTTTTTGAACAAGTAAAAGTAACAAGCCTTATACAGAACGCAAAATCGAAATTACCAGCTGTGCCACTGAAAGACTCATAGTTGAGCTCCTGATACATTAAAACGTATAAATTATAGTCAAAATTGATCTGTCACACTACCTAAAGGCAGATGTAACAGGTTTGAGATGGTTCAGGACATCACTAGAATAATCACATACCAACTCAAAAAAGAAAAACATGTTTGTCCCAATTAATTCGAACAGTGTAGTAGACGCCTGATTACGTACAAAATACATTAATATCTCCGATAATTCATACTGTACCGGCCCATAACGTGTAACAGTTCGGCATGGTGTCTCTTAATACCAAGATTAACACATTAATTTTAAAATATTGAAAAGGAGAACAAGTAGGAGGACACTTTTCGAGGAAGAACAAAATTTATGAAAAGAGGACTATCCTCCCTAAAGGAAGACGATTGGTCACATTATTATTAAGGAATACTTATATACTCATGTGCATAAATGAAATCTTTGCTTCGCACATAAAATTATGTGTTTCATTGTTATCTGTAATAATGCAAAGTGATAAGTGCAAATCCCAGAAATAATTTCACTTTAACTACGTTAAAAATTTAAAATAACTTTTATATTGTCTTATCAAGGGTTACGTGTCAAAATTGTGCGCAGAATGAAGGTTAAAATTGAAAAAATTTACTCCCCAATTAAAATAGCATAAGATATATGAATTAAATACAAGTCGAAAGAGAGTTGAAGTTTGTAATTTTAATTACTCGTTGTAGAAGCATGTATATGCAGACTCTCTATAATTTATCGTAATAAACAAAATACATAATGTACTGGGTTATTATAATTAAATATCTCTTAACTATACAGGGCATTCTAACTGGACCCTGATTCAACAGTGCGAGGTCCGTCATGAATAGTCTTCACGCTGCTTTACAGTGTAACGTTGACAAATATTCACTCGCTCAAGGCGTTCTATGGGCCAAAATGGCCTGGAATTTGAACCATAAATACTGGAGATCACGCGCTCGAGATTTATTAAATAAAAGAGTACGAGACAAAAATCTACCAATAGGTGGCGCAGTAGAGTTACGAAAAAACTCTGTAGATGCTTTGTATGAGCATCATAGCTCTTGACAACTCATTCCAATCTCAAAGAGAGTATTGTGTTTCACTTCAGAACGCTAGAAGTTCAAATTGATTCCGTGATTATGTCGAACAGTATTTCAGATGCGCTATGTTTGGGGGATGTTCTCAATCCGGTCCTTTAAATATCACCATACTCAGAAGTCGTAAAATGTGAGACCAGGCGGGCTTGGAGGCCAAGCCATGTTCTTCAGCAAAAGTTTGCCATAACAACTTTTGTACAACACGATAAATATGAGGAGCTGATACATAAAAGCTGTTTTTTGTAAGCAGCTAATTTGTTGCTGGTTGGTGGCGAAAAATGTTCTCATCGTATCCTGATATCTATGTCTAATGACGGAACAAGATTTAAATCCTGTAGGAGTCACGTGTTCAGAAAATATAAGGGTTAATAATTAAGTAACTATGATACCGCACCATACCGTAACTTTTGCAAAACATAAAAACACTTGATGAACAAACAGTACATGGATTTTCTGTTGACCAAATGCGGCAGTTATGAATGCAACTAATTCTGTTTTTACATAAACTTCTTTCACACGATTTAGAAAAAAATCAATTCTCCTTTTAAGCGACTTATTTTGATTGAGCACGATCGACCCAAATTTCAAGAAAATGTTTGTTTATTTTTATAACTGCTACTTTGGAGACGAGAAATGCGATTTTCATTTCTGAGAATTCCTCGAATTTTATAGCTTCAGCATGGAACCTTGTGACTGAATTTTAAGTTTGGTGTTCAAAGTGTAAAGTATGCTTTTTTGATGTTTATAAAATTTGACAAAAATTTAAATAAAATTCATTCATGCACAAGACAGTGTCACAGAAAGCATCCTGTGACTGCTGATTAGATGTGATTGAAACGTTTCTCCAATGGAACACGAAGACGACAACCAAGACATTTTTTAAATAGTACGAATATTGTAGTCATACTTAAAAATATGTTTATTGTCGGAAAGTGATAAGATATAAAATCTTTTTAAGTGTAACTCATATTTTTTTTGTCTAATTTTTGTGTTCGTGGATCCGTGATATATTTTTTTCTTTTCAAATGAAAATTTGTGTGTGTGGTGTGCTTTGCTTGATACAGACACAATATTTACTGACATTAATAATATTAAGTACATTAATTAATGAATACAAAAATAAAATGTATTACTAATATTACGATTGGAAAGACCTAAATGCTTTATTTTCTTAATTTATTTTCTAAAAACTATGCAAATACAATTCTAAAAAAAATTTTCAATCTCAACACATACCGCTCCCAGAATAAAAAAAAATATGATTATAGATTGCAAGATTGGAAATTGAGTTGGTATCCAACTCTGCGAGTGTGAATAGTAGCATATCTAAATGTTTTATGGCACGCGTGCTACATGTGGCCCGCGTAGCGCTTTTCAGCGGCACTCTACACCAAAGGTCCTTAAAGTGGTGGTCCGCGAGAAAATTTCGCTGGTCCCCAGAAAATGGGGAATATACTCACTTATCACGTTAAGTTATGCTTTAAGATGCATTATTTGCATTCTCAGATGGTAATTTTTTTAATAAATATATTTAACACTCACAAAATCCTATTAATGGTCCGTGGGATTTAAATTATGAATTTACTGGTCCATGAGGTCAAAAAGTTTGGCGACCGCTGCTCTATACCACCCTTCAAAATTTTGAGATAAATCTGTCTCTCATCTATATGCCTCAAACATTTTTATTTAAAGGCTATTTCTTAATTTCAATTATTTGATTATTGTCAAAAAATGTGAACAAATCTCCCTCATATGAAATATATTTTGAGTCCACAAAGAAGTTGTTTAACAACTGGACATTCAGAGTGCTGTATCAAATTAAAAGTCACAAATTATACCCCTCATATTGCGATATTAAGAACAGCTCTTCAGGAATAAGGTGATCAATAAAATTTAAAATTTTTATTTAAATATATTGCAGAAATACTTTTTTTTTACTTTTATTCATTATTTTAGTAACATTATTTATTCATTATTTAGTAAATTAATGAATTTTAATAAAAAACAAAACTGAAAAGCTATTTACTGACCAATTTATTAATAGCTAAGGCGACAGCATCTCCCCTCTCCCATGTTGCTAAAAATGTATACTATGGGTTATTAACGAAAAAATCTGGATTAACCATTAAGAAAAATAAGCACATGCTTAAAGAATCGAAGAACAATTTATCAGGAGCAATTTATATAGCATTTTTATCAAACTTTATGATATTTGTACGCATTCACAACTAAATTATCTGTCTTTGTTCTACATTTTTCTTTAAAATCATTTTCAAAACATTTATTATTTAAAAGAAAACAATTTTTTTGGAGACAAAAACAAAAATCCTTGGAATAATCCGGAAGATTCTAGGATGATTATTTGACGGAAAAACTAGAAGTTTCCAGAAGATTCTTCCCAGACTATAAAAGAAAAGATGCAGAGGAAGAACATTGGAGTCAAACATTAGATAGCGACTGCTCGTTTCATTTGCCGTATGCCAACTGGAATCATTGTGTTTAATATTTATGTACTTTCTGGAATCTGTGCTATATTTTTGTTTCCAGTTACAAGATAATATGGTGTAATTTCGAGAAGTTTCTAGAATAAATTACAAGTTAGTCTGAAAGTTTAAGTCCACTCTGTATGAATTTTCCCTACATTTGACAACCAACCAGCACGTAGTATTTTATATCAGAAGTGGGAAATTTGAGTGAATGTCAGATACTCGCATAAGAATAGCGTATGGAAGAGAAACGTTTAGCTCTAATGAACATTATTAGAATAATGAACGGTGGACGAGAAAAGATGAAAGTCAGACAAAAAGAGTTTAGTACGAAGATAAAATCAAGCCGATAAGAAATGAAAGCAGCCTAAGATGAATTATGTAAGTGTACAGCATCAAGCGAAGAAAAAAATAAAATCTAAAATTAAAGCCACACAATAAGAAATGGAGAATATTTTTCTAAAGAGTTGAAAAAATTTTAATAGAAGATGAAGAAAGAGAAAGAAGAAAAGGTAAATAAGAATTAAAATAAAAAATAGGTGATCAACTCCTGGATTTCGAAAAAACCCATATAGCTAATGTTGCTCTAAGGCAGGGATGGCGAACCAGTGGCACACGTGCCATTGTTTGCACGTGACAGAATATTTTGGGCACGTCACCGATCAAAACGGTTTGCATTTTAGTTCAAAATAACAAAGTTCACTATGAAGTATTTTGAATAAACGCGAGGGATCAGTCGAGCTGCTCGGGGTTCTCTTTTGTTATTTCTTGCCTTGGTTACGTCGTGGACTACTATTGCTAATGATGCAAAGTTTGTCAACGTATAGCATAGACAATTTTGTTGATTCAACTGTATTTTAAATGTGATTTATGTTATATTTACTAGTTTTAACTGTTATTCAACATGGCTAGTTCAGCAAAATAAATAAATAAAAAAAAGCGAGTGTAAGATAGTAAGTGTAAGAGAGAATTCAAACTTGGACCGAGAAATACCGCATGATTAGTAAAGGTGACAAAGTGGCGTACGTTTTATGTTCTAGAATAATGGTATGTAAAACATCGTCTGTAAAACGGCATCTTGAAACAAATCACAAATCATTTTGTTAAAACAGAGAACCACAGCAAAAATAATTAATTGCTTAGAAACCATTTGGAAGATGACTCCAGTTCAGCATGCATTCTACTAAAAGTAACATCTTACAATCCCAATATAAGTTATTTGTCATCGATATATATATACTGCAACAACAGAAGTCACACTAATGTTACTTTAATTTGAATTACACTTATACCAAAAGCGTATACTATTATACAGTGCAAAACGTATTTTTGGGTAGCAAATAAAGGATTTTAAGTTGTTAGAATTTAGTTTAATTACTTTTTAATAATCACAAGTAAAAATTCTTTGATGGCACGTCGATGCCTCATTTAACATTTCTTTAGGAAAAAATGGCACATTAATTCATAAAGGTTCGCCACCCCTGCTCTAAGGTATCCGATTACGTTCGGAACCGTGATTCTGCAAAAGCGCATAAATGGATAATTTTCGTGGTATTTAGTGTCACTTTGATTAGAATACATGTATAAAATTGTTTTAAGGACATTTTGACAAAAAAAATATTTAAATATAATAGTCTAGCAAAAAATTAACTTAGAATAATCTTTTTTTTCAAAATGTTCTCCTTTTGTGAAAAATTCTTCTATTATAATAATATTTTGCCTGTATATAGCTCAGGCCTCTGTTCAGAGGCTCAACTAGAAATTTTGAAATATATAACTTAGAAGTGGGTTTATTCATATTTTACGACAGCAGAGGGAAGCAATTTTAAGAAAAAAAACGCCAATAATTATTTCAATTGGCGGTAACTCTGAAAATAATGTGAATTTTTCAAAAGTTCTAGTTGAGTCTCTGTAGAAAGGTCTGAGTTATATGCAGGAAAAATATTATTTTAATAGAAGCATTTTTCACAAAAGGAGAAGCTTTTGAAAAAAGATTATTCCAAGTTAATTTTTTGCCAAAATATTGTATTTAAGTAATTTTTTTTGTCAAAATGTTCGTAAAACAATTTTATGCATGTATTCTAATCTGAGGGACACTAAATATCATGAAAATTATCCATTTATGCGCGTTTTTAAAATCACGGTTCTGAACGTAGTCGGATACCTTAAGGAATGAAAGCCTTTACATACGTCCCATGATTAAGTTCTCTACAGAAGATGGAAAAACACTTTGCGGGCTGCGTTCAAATCACAAGTATATGTTGTTTCCCATGCTAATGGTTGGGATAACCAGACGAGAGCTTCTCCAGTTGTGCCAGCTCTTCGTTGTTAACCAGCTGACAGCTTAAAGCTTGTTCCATTCACGTAGATCAGCGATTTATACTTCATAGAGAAGGCTCACGAATGTCACATGGGTGACATGTGATGGACTTCTACCCGGCCAAATTAAAAGTCACAGAAACTAGGAGGACGTTTACAGGAGCTAGCTGCAGAAATAGGGAGATTAATGTAAGCCGCTTTTTCTACGTGTTCTACAAAAGTTTGTGGCACTTTAATCGCCGATTATTTCACAAATGCAATTAGAGAAGAAGAGATGCAACAGACTATTAAGAAATTAAATATTTGGAGACTTCTCTCCTGAATGGCATCACGTTTGAATTTTTTAGATTTGTCTGGAAAATTACTAAAAGAGAATAAAAAAAATGTTTCTGAAGAAACTACGGAAAACTAAATTAAGAATAATCTAAGAAAGATATTTTACTCTTCGTTGTCAGTCGGGATAAGATGCTATATACAATGGTACATTCGGACTTCATTTAGTAATTATACAGATTAACTTTTATATTTTATCTTAACTGAGTTTTTAATACACAAATAAATAACTTCCAACAAGGAACAACAATGGTAATGGAAGACAAAATTGCACATACACACACACTAAAGAACTGTTTTTATTTGAAACAGAATTCAAGATTTTTTCAATTGTCTCAAAATATAGATAATATATTTATAATATATGTGTTAATATATAGACTAATTATACAGTCGGATCTCTATATAACGAAGTTGCGAAATCCCGATATTAGTGCAATTGGGACTATAATTAATTAAAATTGAGAGTTTTAAGACAAACATTTGTTGTGACTGCTTTGTGCAGTGTTTACCTTGCACGAGATTGTACAAGTGAGGGTGTGTGGTGGTGGTGGTGATCGCAGCGCCAACACCGGAATAAATTTCGTTATATGGAAAATTCGTTATATAGATGCTCATCTTTTAATATACTATATAAACCACATAAATCACATTTTAAATTCATAAACACAATATACTAAAAAAGTAATTATTCGCACATTTTTTACATTAATATATGTTTATTTGAAATATCTTACCCATCAAAAACGAACGAAAGAAAGAAAAACTGCAAGGAAAACAAGAAAAAAGATTGTCGAAAAATTCACTGTATTTTCAACATTAGGAAAATAATTTTAAACTAAAATTGATGAATTTTAAGGACAGTTTATAATTTAAGGCATACTAGTAATATTAAGCATACATTATTTTATAATTAAAGCACGGAGATACGGACCAACTCCATTGAGGGTGAAAAAGGATATCGAAGATGTTCCTAGTGAACTGGGCAATGGGGTTTAAAGGTTGCACTTCTTGGATGAGACGTCCAGAAGTCTATTGCTCTCGACGAGTTAGGATATGATAAAACCAGGTCAAGATTTATGACCACCATTAAATGTGTTAAAGAGAGAATAACTTGAAATGTTCAGAAATACTTTAAAAATAGGAAGAACAAAAATTGAATCGCAAAAGGAAAGGTTCGTTATATAGAAGATGCATTTTGCTATAAAGACATTATTTTACGAAGAAAATCGTGAAATGTTCAAGGTTCCAGGAAAAAGTTTGCTATATAGAAAAATTCGCAATATAGAGGTTCGACTGTATTTTTGAGCAATATATTTCAACATTAATATTCGAAAACTCTGTCTTTATATATTTAGTAAAACGCTTTTTTTTGAAAAAAAAAGTTAAACACATGTAAAATAAATAAAAAAAAAAGGAGCTATTGAATTGAACATTACTCAAAAATGTTCTTAACCAATGACGTAAAACTAGTCCGTTTTATTTCCTTCCTGCCAAAAGTTGAAACATTTGTGTGAATTATATGGATACCTTATAAATATTTCACCAAAAAGAGAGAGAGAGAGAACAGAGATTTAAATTTTTGTTGCTGATGATTATAAAATAATCATTAGTATTTAATGAAGTTAAACAATTTATGAATACAAAAATGTGTTGTTTTGAAGTTATATCACAGTACAAAGATTAGATTAACCTCTTAACTGGTTTTCCCGTTCACCGGACGGGCTACCGAAAACTGGGCACAACCGGTTTGCCCGTACGCTGCTGGGGCACTGATACTTTTTTCTTTCTGTCTTTGATTTGTACATATTTTTAATTATTTTTGTGAGATTATTAGTGTTAGTGTTTTTAAGAGATGCAGTTTGTCCATGGTACTGAAATACTTCTTATCAGGGATTTTCTATGTGATGAAGGCAGTGATTTTTCACTAAACACGCAGGCATTTAGATTCTTGAAAATATTCGATAAAGAACAGGCACTGAGAAGACATTGTGAAATTTGTTGCTGGAGAAGAAATGAAAGTGGAAATATAATCCAAAAAAGCAGGCATTATCTCTATCCGCATAGTAATGTAAGACTTGGTATTACACCATGCTTTATATTATGTGTACATATATATATGCACACATACTATGCACATACATAATATATAATATGCATATGCATAATATATATGCACATACACACAAAATCTTTAACTGTTTAAAAAAGAGGTACGAACATGAATTTTTTTTTGTAAGTATAAGAAAAATTATTTTTAAGTATATGAAACTTTCTTCGTAGCATGCAAACATTTAGGAGTTATTGTGTTTTAATTATAAAATAATAAATCGTGTGTGAAAACTTTAAAATTGAATATTAAAATAAAGTTTCTTAATTTTTTCGCATTCTGTTAAGTAATTCTTAGTTATACACAATAAAAAGATGTATCCTTTTTTGAAACATTTTGGGCAAAGTAATTGACCGCTTAAGAGGTGAATTAAGTCAGTGCTTCTCAAATTTTCCATATTGGTTGCCCAATTTTCCGTCATAATTTTCATCGCGCCCTTCTCATACAACAACAATGTATTGAATGCAATAATATTGTACTTCGAAGCTAAAGCTACAATATGACTTTAATAGTATAAACTGCACATATTATCCATATATGTATTATATTTTGTATAACAAGCCCATTGAAGTCACTAGTAATTACAAAACTTGCTTTTAATTTAGTATTGATACATCAATTATTAAATATTTTTTGCCGCACTGATATATTTATAAGCATCTTATGTCAGTGTGAATATGTATTTTATTTTGTATCATGTCAGAATATATTTTGTTTTGCTTTCTTTCGGTAAATTAATAATTATTTTAAATCTTTTATTTTGGACTTTTTGATATGCTCGCGCTTCCCCCCTCCCCCCACACACGTAGGGCTATCATTCCCCGCAAGGGGGCGCACCCCGCAGTTTGAGAAACGCTGAGTTAAGTAAATAGCATTATAATATATATTGTATAGCTTTTATAGTTTGTCTTGAAATTAAATTCCTGGAAATTTAGCATTTACTTATGTGTGTATACATACACATAATCATTATATTAGACTAAATTACGATCAGTTTAATTTTTTGCAAATCAATTGTACATACATTAATGTCATATGTATACATTAAATCAGAGGTTCCCAAATGTTTTTGTCTCATAGACCCCTTGCAGGGTTTTTGTCTATCTGCAGACCCCTTCTTACTTAATATTAAATTTTTGTACTTTTATCAACTGTATCTTTTTGACTTCTGGTATAGAGCTATTTAGTTTAAAAGAGATTTAAATTTTTAATTTTTGTGAAATATATATAGTGTTTAAAATTTAAGAAACACAAGTTAATTAATTTTAAATTAAAATTTATACTACTTGCTAAAATAACAGTTACATAAAACAACTGAGCAACAAACAAAAATTATTTTAATGGAAGGGATCAATCAGGCCCTTTAATACCAAATTTTCCCATTTAGCATCAATTTTGTCGAGTTTAGTCCTAAATCTCTTCGGTTCCATAATTCAGGATAAAAAGCAGGTATGTGTTTTTAAAGCCAAAATTGCTGAGATCCGTTTTTAAACTTTACCTTAAGATCTTCGTTAGTGCCTATTTCAATCTATTCCTCCTGAAATATGACATTTAATTTCTTCAATGTGACCGTATGATTCATTGCCTCCTGTGGTTATTGCCATAATCAGATCATTCTCAAACCTAATTCCAAAATCTGAATATAATGCATTTAAATGTTGAACGTGGGTTAAAACATTATCTTCCTGGCGTATTGTCTATGACAAAATGAGGAACTGGAAAATTCACGGCGTCCAATATTATACTCTTTTAGCTTAATTCCAGCAAGAAAAACTGAAACGATGGTTCTTATTTTAATAAAATATATGCTTGTTTTAATAAAATATAACTACAAATTAGCCTCATTAAATTTAATAAATAAATTTGTTAAAAATGTAAAATCTGGTTTCCACTTTTTTGATTACATTTTCTATTAAAATTAAAGTCAAGTCTGGTTTAATGAGAGCCACTATCGCGAAGACTCACATTTACACCTCATGGACCCCTAAATTATTTTTTTACTAACGTGGACCCCTTTGCTGTCGTCATAGACCCCTGGGGGTCTATATAAACCACTTTGGGAATCCCTGCATTAAACTAATAATCAATTGAAAATAACTAGAGTAAAAATATTTCATCAGCAACTAAATTCACATTTGTTTCGAATGAGATAAATAATTTTTAATATTCTATTTAAATATCATTATATATATATATATATATATATATATTAAAATACCCCATTTCTTTCCCCTTTTTGATATTAAAGGTCTTTTCTTCCATTTAAATATAATCCAAAAACAATATAAAAAATTAAATTTTAATTGCCATAATTTCTATAATTATTATGGGACTGAAGTCAATTTGTAATACAGTTAGTAATTTTTTAATATTTTCTTTTCGAAACTTCCTTGCCACGTAAGAAAATTTTCTACACATTTCCCAAAATCACGTAAATAAAACAATTTCCTGTTCAGTACGACTTAAAAATATTTTAGAAATTTTCCTTTTTCTCAGTCAAACATCGTGAAAATAATTTGTAGTCGTAACATAACTTTGCAGAGTTTTAAACGCATTCCTGTGTATTCTTAACATTCATGAATAGTTTTATTCGTTATATTCAACTTTACTGTTTGTATCTATCTCTCTCAGAAGCTTTCTTTTTCATATTATTTCATGGTCAACTTGAATTTTTCCCACCAAAATTCCATTTATATAATTTCCGAAGTCAAACGAATAAATATCGAAACGGAAATAATTTAAACTTTAAATCAAGCCGCCGTATCAAGTCGTTGGCATTCCATTTTGGATCACAATAGCATATTAAGTTTTCAATAAGTGGAACATTCTTAAGAATATATACAGTAATGATTTGTTCTAAACTAATTCGAACGCGTAACAATAAACACTTGAAACGAATTACAAAGCACATTATTGTTTAGAATCAAGTGTTCGGAATGCGGATAATGAATGACAGTATATCCATTACGATTTCAGATCAGTAGCCAAAAATGGCAGAAACGCGTAAATCGTTCGGTCATAAACGAACAGCCTTCGAATTTCGCCACAGTCCGGCTTGCGCTAGGGTTACTGGAGAAAGAAAAAAATCATTTGGCGCCAAGATTCAGAAACCGATATTAGTAATCCAAATCGCGTGCTTGCGTGCGGAGGTACACCGTGCACTCAGTTTTCTCTTATGGATCGCAACTAACGTGTCGGGATTACGAAGAGCCTATTTGGTGTGAAATAATAATTTTGCAGTCACGAAAAAGTAAGCACAGATTTCTTTAGATCATGATTTTGTGTTATCTCTTTCAACTTTTTTTGATCATAGATCACAGGCCCGTTGATCGTAGTTTTTGATTCATTTTTTTAAAATTTAGTAATAGAGGTTTAAAGTACTCTTTAAATCTTCTTTAAATTAAAAGAGTTTGTTGCCGAAATATTTTTACTCTGTTAATACTTTAATTATAAATATATATTTATTTATTTGAGAATCATTTTAATTTGCATAGTTTCGGTATTGTTTTGTAACTAATTTGAATTCTTTTGTAATTTCCGCAGTGCCGTTTAACACATTCTTGTCCGATTTTCTGCAGTTTCAATAATTTGTTCTTGAATTTTTCGTTGTTATTAATTTGCTTTTTTGTTATTTCGTGGGACTTATTTTTTTTATAATTCAATCATATTTGATTTGGTATAGATTTTATTTTTCTTTACAATTTTTTTTAAAATTTAAATTTTAATATTTATTTTTTAATAATTCGCTTGATATTTGTTTTAACTAAATTTCACAGTTTTTATCTGTATTGTAATACGTTGTATTTGTCAGTTAATATCTATTCCTAGTACCAAATAAAAAAAAATATTATTCGAACTTTGGATTTCGAATATTTTTTTTTAAAAGAAAGTTTAATATACGTGAGAAAAAACTGACACTTGAGAAAAAATCCTTATACATAGGGAATGAGGTTTTTTTTAAAACACTGCTTTTTTATTATGTAATTTTTTGACTGTGTATTAAATGTGAATTGAAAAAGTCTTAGTTTTTCCCTTATAAATAAAATTTTGTATTTAGAGGCATAAATGTGAATAATTCTATGTTTTCAAAATTTTCCCCGTTTCTCTGCTAAATCCTGGATGAAAAATTGCTTAGAAATTGAATTTTTAAAACTGAATTACTCAGGAGATATCGTTCTTAATATAAGCAAATGAAATCTTGTCAACAGAACTCCGAGAAATTATTTAATTATGTCTGCAATCCTTATTCTTCAAAAATTCTGATTAAAATTTGTTACCATTGTATTAAAAATTTTATTCAGCTTTATTAAAATGTTAAACCTTATAAACTGAAGGAGGTGATATATAAAGGAGCTTTCAATTTACTTGAATGAAAGAGTAGCGTAACGTACACACCCGCATCGTGGGGGGCAAGGTTCTACCGGACTGCAGTACGTATTTAAACAATTTATTAAATATCAATGGCAAAATCCAATTTTGCGGGGGCGATTCTCCATTGCGCCACTGGAACGAAACTAATATTTTTTACATGAATGATTGAGAGGACACTTTTGATTAAATCCGTTACTTATTTTACTGAAACAGTGGTAAAAAGCATTCATCCTACCTTTACGCGTTTTTTTTTTACTTTAATTTTTTTAAATGTATATTTGTGTGTTCTTTGCGCAGGAATATAATGCAGTGTTTTTTTTTAAAAATAACTTTTAGTTTTTAAAGATGACTTAGTTTACTATTCCAGCTGACAATTTTAAGTTGAGACAATATTTTTGAAATTTTATTGGTTGCTTTGTACTAGTGTTTGTAAAACATAGCCAAAAACTCCTATCAGTAAAAGGCAAGTAATATACAAACTTTTCCCTAGCCCCCGTATGTAATGTATAAATTATAATAATGAGGTAAGAACAAGGTTATTGTCCTTGTCACTAGATCAAGGGCTCAAAATTATGAGGTGCGTCGGCTACAAACTCGTTTCGTTGTAGTCTGAATTTAAAATAAATTTTTTACGTTTCACAAAAAAAGGAAAGTAAAAAAAAACTTGCGCAAATATTTATGATAAACTGTTTTTATTTGTATATTAGGGAATGGCAACACATATATTATCAGACTATTAACGAACACTTACGACATGCTATTGCAATCATTTTTACTGAAAACACTGAATTAAGTTCTCCGTAAAATTGAAATTTAAAAATTCAGTACTTTATAATCTAATCCCTTTCAAAATATTTTTTTAAAAAAAATGTATTACAATTCTTAAAAAAACCTATGGTTAAATTTATTTTTGACATTTTTTTATGTTATATAATTGAGTAAAATTGATTTCTCAGTAATTTTTTAGATTAAATGTATCAGAAGGTAATAATTTTCGAACTATTTTAATTATTATGATTTTTTTAATTTATTTTAAAGATAACTAACTCTATATAGGAACAAAAAAGCACTTCCGATATGTGATACACTAGTCCTAGTATTGTTTTTTACTATTGCACAAAATACTCTTGAGTATATTTATAACGCTTCACTCCGAATTAAATCTAGCTCGAGATCTGAATCCCGACCCTGAATTAATTTTGAATGAAGCGAATTATTCAATTAATAGCGTTTCGTTTTAAATTAATTCCTTCATTCTTCCTTATTTAATTCAATTTCTATAATGTAGAAAAGAAAAGAATGAATATATTTTCGCTTTATGCATGTTGTTAATTTCCTCTTGACCTATACATATATTTTTTAAGCGTTTTACTTTATTTCTTACTTTTATCAAAAAGTATTAAAAGAGTTTAAAATATGTTTCCTTATTTTTCTCCATTAAACACATTTCTTTATACTTCACAGACTTTTAAGAAATCTTGGATTTATTTTTTTACATTTAATTTACTTCAAAATTGGAAAATAAATGAATATAAGATAACTCTAAATTAGATATTTTATGTGAAAAGTTATCCATAACTGCTTTGAAAACGAAATGAAACTTAACTAATCAATTTTTATACTCGTTTCTGTGATTAATAGTAATTTTTTTGTTATTTAATTAATCATTCCTATGTAATTTATGATGGATGAGCTAATACCTTGATAAGCTAGTGCTTTTTTGATCTTTTAAATTTAATAGTTGTTCTAAATTCGGAATCTTTTTGGAATATTGGAATTGTTAACAGTTCATTCTGCAATCGAACGCAGTGTGATATACATTTAGTTAACATATTTACGTCTTTTTTATGAAGTATTATGTGAATGGTTGGATATATTTTTTTATGAACAGGAGAATGAGGATACTTGATTCTTTCTGTCGAAATCTTGTTACTTACTCCAAATGAATACGTTCGTTGTATTTTCTATTAAATCAATTCCAAATGCTTCGTTTGCAGTGAGCATATGCATTTGCAGTATGAAAGAAGCAGATTAGAAAAATAAATTTTTTTTTGACTAATTTTTTCACTTTCATGAAAATTTTCCCGTATTATAAACATTGACTTTAAAAAATGTATTCTTTGTATTGCTTGACAGCGCGCGCGTTTCACAGTTATGTATAACTGAAAGCAAATATATTTCTGCAAATACAATGTAGAATGTAGTCATAACTTTTATTTAATAATTAAAGTAATGTGGAAGCAAATGACAAAACTTTCTATTAATTTGCGTCAAATTAAAATTTCGTCAAATATATTTTTAGGCCATAGATGAAATCAAAGTCTATTAAACCATCTTTAATTCCATGTATATGTTACTTACATCTTAAATATGCTTAAGAATTTGACTACTGAACCGAAATCTTTAGAAATTAAAAAAAGAAAAATAATTGATACATATGAACCGTAAAATGTTTAATGTATTTTTTGTTTTCTTCACTTTTTTGAAGAATTTAACTTGTTACAAAATATCTGCATGAGATTTTCCTTTTTAAATTTCTATTTTGGAATTTTTTTGTTGATGTTATTTACTGGTTTTAACTGCCACCTTCTTGCAAAGAAAACATAATATGTGTATGGTATTAACTATATAAAAAAATTGAAATTTTGACTGAAGGTAGTACGGTTACGGGGTTCTAGTCTGACAATGTTGCATTTCCATAGATTCCAAATGTTATTTAGCTGAAGGATCATCCAAGATTTATTTATTTAAACAATGTGGATACATCAGAGATGTAGTTTCAATTGGCTTCCGTAAAGTTCTATCAGATAAACAATGTTTAGTCTTAATTGAACGGGGAGGGCTGATCATACCATAAACAAACTACTTAACTAATAAATTCATTTTAATATTTGTCTTTCCGATTTGTTATGAGGGCAACATCTTTTTCGCACCGAGCTAGAGTTTTAATCTATGGAATGGTATGGAATCTTTGGAATTATCTATTGTAAAGGCTTGGTTTGTGTAACGCTGTTTGCATTAATTTAAAAAGGAGAGCGCTGCTGTGGATGATAGAACCGATTTTCCTTTGAGCGGGAAAAAATTGGAATGGAGAGACGGGATGAATAAGATGGCTGTAGTTTTTCCCTAAGATTCTATGTCATTAATATTTGTAAATAGTGTTGTGTGTTTTAAATTTATAATAATAAATGGCAAATTCAGTGAATGGTAATCAGATTTTAAATGAACGACATGTCATTGTAACACTACTCAGACTGGGAATTTCGTCACAATTTTAGAAATAAACATCCTTGTATTTTTCCATGAACCGAATTAATTTTCTATCTACAATATCATTACTAGAAAAAATATAAATTTTTAGATTGAAATCAGAATAGGAAATATATTACAATTTCAAGAAATGTGCTTTTTTATCAATAAAATCTTCAACTTTCGTTTTTACTAAAATTGCAAACCATCAAGACTCGTGCTACCGCGATGATAAGTAATTTCTTGAGTAAACACTAAAATGAAAATGAACGTTTACTTATTTGGAAATCCACTCATTTCCTCTTGCGGTTAAAAAAAGAGGTGTACTCATTCCATAATAAAGTTGTCGCCTTTAATATAGGACACTTGTACACGACTAGTAATAGTTGAAACATTAAAACACGAGGAATCATCGTTTCTGTGCAATCGAAATACGTTATGATAAAATGTCACGTCTTCTAAGCTAAGCATGCGTCGAAAAATGCTCAAGAGGAAATTTTTTGCTGAAAACACATTTTTGCAGATGTTAAGATGAATTTTCATAAAATTATGATGATCCATCTGGTATATAACGGCATTTATAATGTAATTGTAAAGCAGTTTCCTATTTATTTTCTTTCAGGGTTGAATAATTTTATTAAAGTTGGTCTTAATAGATGGACTATATTTTAGTAATTCTAGTTTGAGATTTATAAATGCCAAGATATGTATTGTTAATTCGTTAAGAATAAATGTAGGGTAGTTAAAATTAGGGAAACTTTAATTATACCCTTCTTAACTGTAAACATTAAAAGAAAAATTTTAATTGAAATTTTTACTAATCTGGAGTGAAACTTTTATTAATCTTTGAGTGAAACTCACAGTATTAATTTAATGCTACTAATTTAATTTTAATGTTACACGTCAAGTGGTGCTTTTATTTATGAATGTTATTATAAAATTCAGTTTATAATTATATTTTTTACTTAAAAATTGTAAATTATTGTGTGTTTGTGATGTTACGATTGCTATTTTTGCTAATTAAAAAATATTTTTTGAAAAACTGAAGTTTTTAATTTTTTTGTATTATATACAGTAAAATCCGGCGTATAACGCGCACTTGTAACGCCAAAAATAAGATCGAAATTTACGGGTGCGCGTTATACGCTGGGTATAGAAATGATAGCTTCAAAAATAAACAAAAGGATCATCATAAAAAGTATTAGACTTCTATATAGATCGAAATACTGTTTATTTAAAAGAAATGGCTTTCCTTATGAACTTGGGTTGTAATTCTGGAATATACAATTTTTTTCAAAAGTCTGGTATAAAACCTCGAATAAATGACTTCAAAATATAAGAGCATAGGTTTCAGGTTCCTTCGTAAAAAAAGGAGGCGCGTGTTATGCGCCGAATATACCTAAAAACTAAAAAATGCAGTTTGAAAGTATGGGTGCACGTGTTACACTGATGCGAGTTATACGCCGGATTTTACGGTTGTTATCCGTATTGTAAAAAATATTTAAAATCATTTCACCCTCTCCTTGAAATATCAACTCATAAATTGCTAATACATAATGCTCAAAAGTCTAAATGTATTATAAATTATTTTATTTATTATATAAAACCTTGGTAATTGGGGAGTAATCATGATGTCAGAAGTGAGCCTGATTCTGAATTAATTCTTTTTTTTTTCATTTCTTTCAAATCAAGACTTTGGAAATCAAATTACTTTTGAAAAAGCAAGTTATTTAATTTTTTATATAAATACGTACCGAATAAGTTCAACTATTAATATTATATCGTGGATTTTTTTTAAAGAAATAGTTTAAGAAAAACCCTTTTCCTGAAAATACTTACATTAACAATTTCTTGGAACAAGCAAAACAATAATAACAAGGCATTTTGATATTAATTTTATATTAAGTGTGTAATGTAATAAACAATTTTTGGTAAGGCGTCTGCCTAATTTAGTTTATTTTTTTTTAACTTTACTTGAATCGTTACATTCAATATAATTGTATATTGGTTTTTTTTTTGAATATTGAACAATAATTGGAGTGAATTTTTATAGCAAAGTGTATTGTTGTAATTTAATTCTTTTTTGATTGAATGTATAAGTATGCTTTTTAATATAAGTGCTAATATGTTTAATTTGTAACGAAACCCGAAAATTTTATTTAAAATCTATTCCGATTCCCGTAAAATCCAGTGTACAACGCGGACTTTTAACGCAAAATGATCGAAATTTGTGGGTACGCGTAATACGCCGAGTATAAAAATGATAGCTTCAGAAAAAAAAGAAAAGAAAAGATGAGCACACATAAGAGAGAGAAAAATTTTATTTCTATATATTTAGAAATACTGAATCCTGGGATAACACCTCGAATAAATGACTTCAAAACATAAAGGCAGTGCACACGTACATTCCAAATAACTTTATAAAAGGCGCGTTGTATGGCGAATAAAAAATACACAGCGAAATTTTTAAAAAGTACACCTCAAAAGTATGGTACGAAGAGAAATACTGTTCTTTTATTACTCTCTTATTATTAGATTTTAAATTTTTTTAATGTTAAAAAGCAAAGTAAAATAATAACAATTAAAATTTACTATGACTTCAATTTAATCGTCAGGTAATAATTTCCTTAATTGCAATTTTCGTGTTTCGTTTTAATCAATTACGTTGTTTAGACTGTTTTTAAATGACTGGTGAATAACAATACATATATACTTTGTTTCTAAACAAACCGCCAACGAATGAAACAACAACAACAAAAAGGCCTCAAGTGATATTTAACCGACCTTCAACTTGATTATCCGTTGTACTACCTACCTAAATCTTCAATTTAAATATCCTCCAAGTGCTACCTACAGAAGATAAGTTTTCTATCTTAGAATACATTGCGAAATTTGACGCCTTTGTATCTTTTTACTGTTACATCAAAAAATATTGGCTGTGTGATTGGAATTAATGATTTAATTTACTGAGTATTTGTGTTAGGGAGAAAATATTGTAGAAATAAATATGGAAAAGTCACTTATTTTTTATGGATTATTAATATTAGAAACTTGTTTATTTGTTTTTAAAATATCAGAAAAAAACCTAAAATGTCGATGTAAAAAGGTTATTTATTTTTAAAACGAGTAAATTATTCCCAGTATGATTTGATGTCCACGAGAGAATAAATGAGCGATTTCTGTATTGCTTTTTCAGCAGGTATAGGCCATTTTCTGTTTTTCTTCAACTGTTAATTTGTATGGGTTTTTAGGTGTTGTGTGTAATTTATTTTATTTGTATCGTACAAGTGTGGTAAGATTTTACAAATTGTATATGAATAGAGTATTATTCTAATAAGCATTGATATATATGTGGTTTTTCATATTGAATTTATTTAAATGAAAAAATTGTTGGAAAAAAGGGCGTTTAAAAATAAGCTTGCTGAAGATAATCATGTTAGATTATTATCACAACCACGCCTTTTTGGTTTTCTTTTCTTTCATCTCTCATCGCAGAATGATGATTTGATAATTATAGTGCTTTATAACCCTAATTTTATCAATCATTGACGTAGACTCATCCGGAAATAACCATCATTCTTTTTTAGTCTGAATGTCAAGAAATTTCGTGGGCTTTTATTTTTTGATAATTGATGATTTTGCCTTACATTTTTGCTTTTGTAATATTTATCACAACAGTTAAAAATGCATAAGATATTTGAATTAATCTTTAACGTAATTTACTCAACGTTGGATTAAAAAAAAATTGTCTGCAATATGAATTACATCCCCCCAATATTTCGTTTGGTATCCAAAGATAGTGTTGATGAGGTCTTGAAAAATTCTGAAGAACTTTCGCTCTTTCTATTTTTAAAAAGAAAAATAATTTGCTTATATCTTAGCGTTTTTATATTTTGACCATTAATAAATACGAATTTAATATTGTTTCGTTGCTGGTAAAAGCAAACAATCAAGATGAGACTTTAATTTGTTTGATTCTGGTATTTTTTGAACACTTATGTTAATAAACAAAGTATTTTATTTCCTTATTATTTTAATGTTGATAAATCGGCTTGTTAAAATATTTCCTGAGTAAGAACTTAATGAAAAAATTGTAAGGACTTTTTAATTTCACAGAAGGAAATTTATGACGTTTAGTGAGGAGGGGGTGGGAGGGAATTCGATGTGCGATACAGGATTATTTTAAAAGTTTCAGAATTTTTAAATGCGTATTATTATTATTTTATTTAAAAAATAAACGTGAATAAATCATAATCTTGAGAAATTATTTTGTGGATATTCTAAGAAGAAAATCACACCCTAAGTTTTTGAACCTGAAAAAAAAATTACTGACAAATTGTAGTAATTGTTTAAAAATGTTAAATTATAAAAGACTGGTGCTGCAGATATTTTTCCGAAAAGCACATTATTCAACTCGTATTTGTAAAAAAAAAAAAATCTAAATAAAGCTTTTCATTATGTACTTCTACTAATGGATTGCTAAATTGTTTTTTTATAAGATGATTTTATTTTTAAAGAAACGTGTCCTCTCTCTCTCTCTCTCTCTCTGTGCGTTAACTGAGAAAAGAACACAATTCCTTTTTCCTTTGAATAAATTGACTTTTTTATTAATGTCGCACTCTAAAGAAACATGAGGTCTATAACATCACCTTGAGGGATTTAATTGTGTCTAGTAAATAATTTTTTTACAGCATATTTTTTAATGTTAATCTATTGCACAATATAATTTATATTGCTACTATACTACTATACGTGTTATAGAGGAACATAACGGTTATCTTATAGCGTACGGGAAATCTCCATCTGTGTGTCCATAATAATGCCTCCTCGAAAGCCTTTTTGCAAAGGACAAAATACCACTTTTTTGCATCAATTTGCGAAGTTTTCCCCATAACTTTCAAACTTCGTGGGAACATAAAAATATTCATTCTTACAATAATCCTCTGTTATTGTGAGTTACCGAACTATACGAGATGAGGGCGTTGCTATAATGTAGAAGCAGTGTTCCATATTGTTGGCATCCCTTCTGAAAAGGCATTTTTATCTTCATGGATTCATGGTCAACTCTCCATGAGCACCTCACAAGACCATGGATGGGGGAAGTGAAGTTATTGCTCACCCTCTTCGAGGGGGTGGTGACTCATTCTTTGTTTGTAAGGGAGGGCGAGAGGGTCTGTTCGTCATTATACGACTTCCAGGGGGGTGTTTATCATGAGGACATTTATTCAGTGTTAGATAGATGAAGAGAGAGAGAAGTGCGGATATGCTGACTTGGATGCAGGCGTCCTTGTGAAGTCGTTAACTTTTTGACTTCCTTTTTTAGAAAATCTGAAGTGAATTCTTAATGTCGTTTTTCGCTTCCCACTTCTGAGGGATGACAATGCGGGGAAGGAAGCCCTTATGTGATCTGGTTATTTTCATTCAAACGCCTCTTCCTGAAAGAAGAGGAGATTAAAATGAAATTTTTTGCATAATTCCCTTTTAAATTGATGATGTTGTATGACTCTAAAATGCTTCATATCCCATATGCTTCAATGAAAAAGAATTGTTTAAAATAACTCATAAATCCTTCAATAAGGCTCAAGTATATAGACCAATAGAGTATAGAGATCTTTCTTGTGGGAGAGGAAGGGGGGCGAATGCACCGAGGAGTAATTTATAAAGTAAAAATTAAAAATCTGTTGAGTTATCCTCCAAAACCCCACTCTTGGGTATGGAACTGATAGAGATACTAGTAAAAAATGCGCGTTCCCTTCTTGAAAGAATAGAACATATGTATTCTATAGAACATACACTGGTGTGCAAAAATTAAGGACGAAGTCGAAAAATTAGCATATCAGCTAAACGAAGAGGCAGAGCGGACAGAAAGACCAATCAGGAGATTAAGTAAGGTGATGTACGGTAGCACATGCGCAGATATGCAGGTAGACGTAATGGGGGAGTGTCTGAGTAGTATAAAGCATGTTGTCGGTCTAAGAGATCAGTATTTCTGGCAAAAAGATTGCACGCCGTATAGCAGTTAAAATCACACCGAGTTGCTGCCTCAGCGAGAAATGGCGAATAATCAGTCTGTTAGACGACATCTGGATGCTTTTACCCGAGGTCGAATCATTGGGAAGTTGGAGGAAGGCCGCAGTGTGACAAGTATGGCTGCAGAGTTCGGAATTGCTCACAGCATCGTTTCACGACTTTGGAGACAATTTCAAACTACAGGAACAGCTATCCGGGGGTTCAGTAGTGGTCGTCCACGAGGAAGCACACCCGCAGATGACCGGTACATTGTCTTACAGGCCAGAAGAAACAGGCGGCAGACAGCGGGAGAAATCGCTAGACACACGACACAGGCGACTGGACGACCGATATCGCGTTTTACCGTGGCCAGAAGACTGCACGGTGGTGGTCTGTTTGCACGACGCCCTGTACGGTGTGTACCCTTAACGCCTGCCCATCGGAGAAGGCGTTCTCTGTGGTGCCGGGAGCACCGGAATTGGAGAGACAATGAATGGAGACGAGTACTCTTTACAGATGAGAGCAGATTCAGTTTGAGTAGCGATTCTCATCGCATACTCATCTGGAGAGAGCGGGGAAGCTGCAATCATCCCTCGAACATCATTGAAAGGGACAGGTATGGAGGTCGCGGTGTTCTCGTTTGGGGAGGCATCATGCTTGGTAGTCGTACAGACCTTCACATCTTCGACGCAGGTTCAGTCAACGGGACCCATTATTGTAACGAGATTCTTCTTCCATATGTGCGTCTTTTTAGAGGCGCTATGGGTCTGCAGTTCCTTTTCATGGACGACAATGCACCATGTCATCGCACAGTAGCTGCCGAACAGCTCTTAGAGAGTGAGGATATTGAACGTATGGATTGGCCGGCACGATCTCCGGATCTCAATCCCATCGAGCATGTATGGGATTTTCTAGGCAGACGCTTGGCAGCTCGTACCTTACCACCAGTAACGATTCGGGAGCTTCGATTGGCGCTGCAAGACGATTGGGCAGCAATGCCTCAACAACTCATTGACACCCTCATTCTCAGCATGGGCGGATGCTGTGAAACTTGCCTTGCAGTCAGGGGAGATCATATCCCCTACTAAAGACCGGATGTTTCTTGCTGGACACCCATCACAGGGATGTTTCGGCCTTCAGTCGCATTGCGCTCCATGCTACTTTTTCAATCAAGCTTCTTTTTATCCCTCTGATTTCTCTTTTAGTAAGTGATGCTTATATTACACATGTTCTTACGTATTGGGGATCTTACGGTATTAAATGTGTTGATTTGGAAAGCTTTTGTACAAAGTTATATTGAAAAAACCGCCTCGTCCTTAATTTTTGCACACCAGTGTATGTATGAGCATATTTTTCTGAACATATATGACTGTCAGACATTAGGAGATTCTTAAAAGTTATATTTTAAATCTTGATTCGAAAAATTTCATAATGGTTCACTGTTTTCTTGATTGTAAATACAGTTTGGTAGTATCTGCTTCATGACTAAATAATTAAAAACTATTTTTATTTTAATTTTCGGATTAATTAGCATCAGAATGGTTTAATAAATATTAGTCTTAAATCAAATAAATTTTTATCATCTAGTGATCAAGAAAAAACGAATTATAGTAGTAATTATTATGTTAGTCTCAGTATTATGTGTGGTGGACGCGGTAAGTTATGATCCTGATTGCGTACTGGTGGCTGATGAGTCATGAGTTTGATCCCTATTGCAACTAATGATTTGCCCTGTTGGCGTGATGTGATAGTTTGAAGAGGGGTGCCAGCTCTCAAACAGGTGTCCCACTAGTCACTTGGCCATGGTTCAAAATTACGAGTTCCATCGCCAAGAGCCCTCGTATTGCTTTATCGTGCAACGCTAATAAAAACATTCACTCACTCACGATATTATGTTGTATTACAAAATCTTAGGCAATTTTCCTAACAGAAGATATTTTAATGAAATCTTTAAAATTTTAAAAACAAAGATATTTAAAATACAATTACAATATTAAATCTGATGTTTTAATTGCTGTAATAGTTTTTAATAAACATTGTAAAATTTTATTTCCCCAAATTCTAGCGTTATATTATATGTTGAAAGGAGAGAAAAATCATGTGTTTATATATATTTTTAATTTTTGTAGTAGTAACAAGTTAATTTTACTATGTTTTAATATATGATTGCTTTCTTTTATTTTTACATAAGTTTAAATAAATTCAATGGAGAATGCTTGATTTTAGTTTAACAGATTTTACTTTAGACATATTGCGAAAACCAAAATTGCGTAACAACATGATAGTAATATTACTTTTCAAAATGTGTTTTAAATTAAGAGTTTTTGGTACTTTTCTGTTTCATCGGCACAAATCTCACACAATTTACAAATAAAATTTTTTTTATAAATGTTAATTCTCATTGGTTTTTCATCTATTTTTGATGTATTATGAAAAATATGTCACTGATAAGTCTTGTTTTGAAAATGTGGTGTAAAAGTATACTGGCGCGAATATTCCGTTTGGCGTCGGTTGTATCATTTTTGGCGACTTCATCGCGTGCGCCGGCGAAACGTAAAAGTACCGAGTTTTTTATTGTAACACAAGTAAGACAAATATATTAAATTTGTTATCTTCAAGTGATAAAATTTTAATTTAAATCTTTTCTGTTGACCACACATTAAAAAAGAGTAAAGGGTATCAAAATATCCTGAACAACTCGTGAATGAAAGCTCAACGAAGATCGTGATATCATTGAAACCTCAAAGTCGCTTAAAGCCATTACTCATGGAAAAAAGAAACCAATTTTTTTTCATTTTTGAATTAAAGAACTCGACGTCTCGAACAGTCTTGGATTTACAAAGTTTGCTTTTGCTTCATAAATGTCAGTTGTTTCAAAATCTCGCTGTTCGTTATTTATTCGATTCCGTATGATAATTTTGAAAATTATTTTTTTTTCCTCTGTAAGATGAAATTCGAATAAATACGGAAAAAAATTGTTGCTATAATTTGGAGGCGATGAAATTTTAAATAATAATCTTTATTTTATTTTATTTTTATTATGATTGTTTTTTGATGAATGAGAGAGAGAATTATCATTTTCTGATTCAATGCTATGAAAAAAAATATTGAATAATATATTTTGTTTCGCAATACGGTTAAAGTTAACTTATTACGATTGACTTATTTTATATATACTTATATATTTTAACTTTTGAGTTTATTTTATTTTTTGCAACGAAAATTGTTTTTTTTTTTAAAAAAAACTTTCACCTGATAATTGATAAAAGGTTTTTGAAATGCGTTATTTTTTAAAAAATATCGTTAAATAATTTTTGAAAACTGTAGGGATATGATTGAAATGAAAAATATACATTGAAAATCGCTCAATATGAACTGAAATATGTCTTCGTATTAAAAGAATTTCGCAGTAAAAGATATTGTAAAAAAGAAACATATATTCAACAAAATTAAGTACATGAGAGTACATTTTATTTGCATAGATATTTATGCATGCATTTATTTAATAAAAATCAATGAAACAAAAACATTATTAGGAACTTAATGGAATTAAATATAAATTTTTCAAGTTTTTTGAAAAACAAAACATTTCATTCAGTTTTTAGAAATAATCTGATATTTTTCTTTGCATTATCTTTTTTACATCAAATTATTCGATGCCGTCCATTTTGTTATTCATTTTACCGATGGAATGTGTCTAAATAACTGCGCATTCTGTACATGATATTCCTCATTTCGGATGACATTGGAAAAGATGCTACAGTATTCCTTTCATTTTCTTCATTGGAATCTGCTTCAAAGATATTTTTGAGCTTTGAAAAAACTCCAAAATGTCTTTGTCCACCCATAATTGGTTTTATAAACATTATCATCATCTACTATAACGAATTCTTCCGATTAAACAGTAGGACAGGCCAATAATATAGAAACTCTCTCAAACTACGACCGTTGTTTTTCGTATTTTGCTCATCTTCAGAAGAGAGATCTTTTTGTGTTAAGGTATCCGACTACGTTCGGAACCGTGATTTTAAAAAGGCGCATAAATGGACAATTTTCATGATATTTAGTGTCACTTAGATTAGAATACATGTATAAAATTGTTTTAAGGACATTTTGACAGAAAAAGTTATTTAAATACAATATTTCAGCAAAAAATTAACTTAGAATAACCCTTTTTTCGAAATGTTTCTCCTTTTGTGAAATGCTTTTATTGTAATAATATTTTGCCTGTATATGGCTCAGACCTCTGTAAAGAGGCTCAACTATGATTTTTGAAAACTTCACATTATTTTCAGAGTTACAATCATTTGAAATAATTATCGACGTTTTTTTCTTAAAATTTATCCCCTCTGTTGTCGTAAAACATGGATAAACCCACTTCTAAGTTATATATTTCAAAAATTCCAGTTGAGCCTCTGTACAGAGGTCTGAGCTATATACAGGCAAAACATTATTATAATAGAAGCATTTTTCACAAAAGGAGAACATTTTGAAAATGGGTCATTCCATGTTCTTTTTTTGTCAAAATATTGTACTTAAATAATTTTTTATTGTAATAATATTCTTAAAACAATTTTATATACATTTTCTAATCTAATTGACACTAAATATCATAAATATTATCCATTTATATACTTTTGCAAAATCATGGTTCCGAACGTAGTGGGATGCCTTAAGCGATTTTCATTTCGTGTTAAGCGATTTTTCGTTTCGTGTTAAGGGGGAAAATGCATGAAAATACATAGTAATTTGTCGAGACCGTTGTATTATTTCGTGTTAACCAATATTTCGACTTATATTCATTTTAAGTATGTTTATGTTTGGTTTCTTTCATTTTACGAATACATTTCATAGAAGTTCATTGACTTTAAAATGCTAACTTTAAAATTAAAGTGATGGAAAAAAACGTGAATGTGTGTGTGTGGAGGGGGAATTCTACAATAAATATTTATGTTTTCATATTTGACTAGATATTTCAGAACTACATGAAGAAATGTATCCAGGAGGTTTCGAATTTGTATGAATTTTTTAACTTTCATAAACTCAAATAAGATAAACAAACTCGGTGTGAACGAAATAAAATGACGCATTATCTCTGCTGCATGCTGAGCACCAGAGTGTTGCCTAAGTAATTTGAATTTTTACGCTTTTACCGCGTCTTGTGCAGATGCATTAAAAATGTTTTTAATGTATTTTTTCCTACGCTTTAGAATTGTTGCTCACAAAGAAATATTTTCTTGGTGATTTATATTTAAGAGGATGGTGATTTTAAAAATTGTTTTTTTTTAAATTATTCATACAAAAATGGGAAAATTCAGTTCAAAAAAGAAATTGACTTTAATACTTTGTAGTTTTTGTTTTTTTTTAAACCGAATTTCGGTAAAAATTACATTTCATTTGAAATTCACTTTTCTGAAATGGATTTTGAACAATGGCGAACACAGGAATTTTTCAAGGGGTGGGGGGTGGGGGGAAACGGAGAGAGAAGTCCAACATTCTGGTATCATACTTCAATAAGCCTCTCAACATATTCTTTTGATTTGCCGATTTTAGGGAACAAAAAAAAGTACAAAATTATTTATTGAATAAATAATTAGCATTAATTAATAAGATTAATTACTAACAACAAATACTTAATTAAATTTTATGTACTAGGATTATAATCAATCGAAAAAAAAATCAAAGGCTTTGGTGGGGAAGGGGTCCGGATCCTAGGGCCTCCCTTCTTGTGTGCGCCACTGATTTTGAAATTTGTGTTAATCGGTTTCTCGTATAGTTGTTTTTCAATTTTAAAATTTAATATGAGTTTTAGAAATAAATAATGATTGTAAAGAAAATAGCCATGTTCGTTAACAGTTTTCCAGATTTTGTTACGAAAAGCAAGAAAGAATCTTATTTCGTATTATATTTTCTGACATACCTCTTGCTCATACTTAGTGAAATACAGAAGAATTCATTGCCATATTATTGCGGGAAAAAATAACCATGATAAAAAAAATTAATACAATTTTAGAATGAATAGATAAATTAATTTTTTTAACTTATCATTGATTTTATAAATAACATTTTGTGTAGAATTGAAATCAGAAAACCTAGAAATTTGATTTCAACGATGTGTATTAGCTAAATCATTGTGAAAAATTTACCAAAATCTTCCAATAACAAATAAAACACACAAAGTGCTTACATAGACGTGAGCAAAACATGAGAAAAAAAAGAATAATGTGAATGATATGTGTTATAATTGCTATTGTGAATGAAATAAGTATTGTAGTAATAAATAACAATTAAAAAGTTTTCGAGTATAATCCTACTACAACTCTTCATTGTCTTGTGTATTGACTTACGTTTGTAAGCCTTGTGTTATACTTGTCGGCACACAAGGAGTCTATCTAGAGTCCCCCCCCAAAAAATCCTACTACAACAGGAATAGCATATGAAGAACCGTGCCCTAACCGATTATGTTGTTCGCAGCTATAAATTTATATTTTTTTCTTCGCTAATCTGATTAAGTATTTTATTTTAATTATACATATTCCTTTTAGTTATTTCTAAATAATAACTGAGTTTTTGTTCAGTATGTAGAAATTCTAGTGTATCAAACAAATAATTAATTGGCTTGGGTTTTAAGCGTGGGCGGATTCAGGGGATCGAGCGCACGTGCGAGAAACATATACCCGCCCCCTGGATCCCAAAAATTGATGAGCATTTTCATACACAGTATTCCCCCACATCTGCGCGGTGTCGTTATCTCCCTTACAATTATTCACAGTTGATTGCATTTGGAATAAATTTAATAGAATATTTAGAATATGCAATAAATAACTCATGTGTAGTACATTGAATTGGATGACATTCAAATTGATCGACAGTTATCGTTAGCCAATTTTTTTTTTTTGTAATTTTTTGTTTTGATTAATTAGAATTTTTCATAAAAAATTATTGGGGTTCTAAATGAAAGCAATATATTTTTTTAATTAATGCTATTTGTGTTAATACAATCTCACATTAGTTAGTCATGGAGAGGGGAGGAGTCTGTTATAATGCAGTATCCATCCACGCTTTAGTTAGTGGTTCTAATATCTCCTCTGTTGCATCATACCTTCGCAAATATTTTTAAAAATAGATATGAAAAGGAGAACTGATGTAGAGTTGAAAATTTATTTCTCAGTTTCTTTTTCACAAGACCTGGTGTTCTTGATGTCAGGGCATGGCATTTAAAAGATATGTATGTCAGGTTTGAAAAGTTTAGGTTCAAAATTAAGGAAGTAATAAATGAAAATAGAGCGAACTCTTTACCATCGCGTAAGGATTTATGAGTAAACAAGCCTGTTAAAAGGAGCAACGAGCGCTGACGAAGGCGAACGCATACTAAGGAAGGACTTGGCTGGTGTCTCCTCGCTGCGATGTTGTATTTGGTAACACCCGGTTGCGCAAAAAAGGTCCGCCATGTTAGATTATCTATGATGAAGGCGTAATAAAGGAATATTGTGAAGATGATGCCCTCCTCTTTTACCAGCAGGCCTGGGGCCTGTCAAGAGCCGGCAGGATGATTTAAAGTACTGCAAAATACGCGAGGAAACCAATGGAATGAACTTCAACAATTTTTTTTTCGAACGAGCGACTGCATTGAAAACGATACTACCATGGAAGACGACTCTTTCCGGCAGGAGTCACCAGTCAACACATCCAGGGAAACTTTCTTTTTCCTGAATTTGATCTTAATAAGTTTAGTAGTTTGGAGAGTTTTCTTGAATGTTTTGATAAACAATGTTTGGAATATGAAAAAGACGAACAATGGAAAAAAGCAAAATTTGAGTGGGATGATGATGAGGAATTCTTTTCATCACCAGAGAAATTTACCCCTTTTTCATCTCCTAACCAGATAAAACGTTGGGGGCTTAAGAGAAAGTTTAAAGGTGAACAGAAAAAGACACGTCCTGTGACAAAAGTAGATAAGTTTATCGAAGAAATGAATAAACATTTTCTGATTTAGAAGATACTGAACTTATCATTGATTAGTCTCTAAGTCAAGACTTGGAATCATCTAAATATTCCAAAATATGAAAGAAATAATTTTTGATGAGAAATGATGTATAATTCTTGCAGGTGTGTATCAATTTTTTTCCGATGTTTGAATTCTTATGCACATATATTTTTATAAATCTGTATATTTACAATTTTTTTTTTGATATATTAAGTGATAATTAATGTTGTAGATATGTTTTGAATAACATTTGAAAACATAAGGTAGTTATAGAATATAACTTTCATTAAAATTTTTTATTTGATATTTGTCACATTTTTTTATCTTTCAAATTGAAAAATATTTGATCAAAATAAATTATTTTTTTTTATGTTATCTTAATTATAAAATGTTTTTGTTGTACACGCACATTCATTTTCTTGTGTAGGTAGACATGCAATTTTGTAGATAGATGTAATATGTATGAATATTCGATAGTTTATATAAAAGGTAAATTAAATGTTGAAGCAGACATGTTGTCGAGGAACCCTGTATGCCATTATATATCACCCATTTGTCATTTTTAAATACTGATGAAATTATTAAATACCAAAATTCAGAGAACATTAATGATCCAAAATATATAAAAATTAATGATGTATTAACAGTTAAGAAAAAAAAAAGAATTTAATTAAAATTGTAGTACCGTTATCTTTGAGAGAAAAATTAATTACAACTGCACATGAACAATTTGGTCACCCAGGTGTAAAAAGATGTTAAAATTAATTTCCCCAATTTACTACTGGAAAGACATTATATTAGACATTTCAAATTTTGTTAAATGTTGTGAAACATGTCAATTGAATAAAAAAGTCTACACAAAAAAGTATGGATTATTGCAAGAAGTTCCTGTAGCAGAAGAACCATTTGAAATGATCTCACTAGACACTGTAGGAGGATTTAATTATCATAATTCACAAAAGAAATACCTGCATATTGTTCTGGATCATGCTACCAGATATGCTTGGACATTTCCATCCAAAAGTGTCACTTCTGAAACTTATACAAATTGCTTAAAACAAATTTTTTCAATTCAATGCCCAAAACAACTTTTAAGTGATAGAAATGCTGCATTCACTTCATCTAAATTTAAGAAATTCTTAAAACATCATAATATTAGACAATTACTAACTTCAGCAAATAGACCACAATGCAATGGAAAGAATGAAAGAGTTAATCAGACATTAGTAGCAAAATTAAGATGTAAAGTTAATTCAACTACAAAAACTCCTTGGACAAAATTATTAGAACAAGTTACATATGAATACAATAACTCGCCACATGATGTTACTGGCTTTTCCACCTGCATATTTAATGTTTGGAACTTTGCCATATGATTCGCCATTACCTAATCAAGTAAAATTAAACTATCCACCTATACAACAAGCTAGACAAATTGCAGTAAACAGAACAATTAAGCATCATAAGATAAATAAACAAAAGGTATGATAGACATTATGTTGATGCAAAATTTAAAGTTGGAGATTTAGTCTTATATCAAAATTTCTCATACCCTAATTCAAGTAAACTTCAATCTCCTTATAATGGTCCTTTTAAAGTTGTCAGGAAACTCTCAAATGTTAATTATGAAATAGATAAACCAAATCAATATACAGGAAAATTAACAGATATTGTTCATTCTACAAGATTAAAACCATTTCATTCAAAATCAATTTCCAATTATGCTAAATTCTTATTTATATTTGTTATAGAGTTTGTTTTCTCAAACTTTGGGGGGAAAAGAAGAAGTGCATTGTAATTTTAAAAGAAGTGCATTGTTATTAAAATAATAATAATAAAAGTTGTGTTTATAATTTGAATTTAAGACTTGTTTACATTATGAAAATCAAAATTATATGTAATTGAATTTGTATTGTATCTTTATTCATAATGAACACATTATGGAAGACTATTTAAAAAAAAAAAAAAAACAAATAACTAAATTATGGACTGTATGAAAACATTGTGATGAGGTCATTTTACGATACATTGTGTTAGAGTAATTTCATTGTGATTATTTGTGATCAGAGTATATTCTGAAAGTTAAAATATAGTGTATGTGATGTTATGAAGATTTTATTATGGTTGTATGTTTTTCAAATGAGTTGATTGAGTAGAGATTCTAATAATAAACAAAGAACTGTGCGATAAACAATAATTGGATGAGGAACATTGAACTATGATTTTCCAAGACAGGACTGTGTGAAACATTACATTACATTGATTGAACTTTTACCTGTACTTGATATATCTGAAGTACCCTTATTTTTCTTTGCATTTTATATTTCTAGTGATATTTTGATATAATGTTGATGTTGTGTTTATTTTGATAAATTTCTGTGTTATAGTTATGTAATCTTTTCTTTTTTGGGAGCTCCTAAACTCATTTTGCTATTACTTATTTTATATCTATTCTTTGTATGTATTTACTTTACCATTATTCCTAAAATCTTGTTATTCACTCTATACCTATTCTTCTATGTATTTATGTACTCATTATTCCAACATTCAATACAATTTTGAAGTACTTGTAACTTTTCAACATTTATCACTTTATTAACATTGTTTACTATTGATGCACATTTAGTGAGAATTTCACTTGATCTTATGTTATGTTGTTTAGTACTACTATATTTTTGAATGTGAATTATCTTTCTTATGTTGTTTTTTATTAACCTCATTATTATTATAGTCATAGTGGAAGTATTAGATGTGATATTTTTCAGAAAACAATTCTATGTAACACAAAGTTTTATACCAAATTTTTGATACTTTGTTATTCATTATTGCTATTTTTTTTTGTACATGTTAGGATTCACCAGCCCACTCTTTTACACAATTATTATATCTTCTAGATTTTTATTTCATTTAGGGAATTTGATATCATTGAAATATAATTTTTTCCCTGGGGACTTGCCAGTCAGAAATGGCCAATCTGGCTGTGCCAGACTTCAGCGGAGGGGGAAATTTGTCAGGTTTGAAAAGTTTAGGTTCAAAATTAAGGAAGTAATAAATGAAAATAGAGCGAACTCTTTACCATCGCGTAAGGATTTATGAGTAAACAAGCCTGTTAAAAGGAGCAACGAGCGCTGACGAAGGCGAACGCATACTAAGGAAGGACTTGGCTGGTGTCTCCTCGCTGCGATGTTGTATTTGGTAACACCCGGTTGCGCGGCAAAGGTCCGCCATGTTAGATTATCTATGATGAAGGCGTAATAAAGGAATATTGTGAAGATGATGCCCCTCCTCTTTTTACCAGCAGGCCTGGGGCCTGTCATGTATATCAACACAATTATTTATCTACATTAATGCTTCTGTGTTATATGCAATAAATGTTTATCGACATTGTTTTACTTGAGTGAATTCTTTTTTCGAAATACTAGGCACAAAAATTCTAAATTTAATCTGGGAAAAATAAATTTCATGAAATAATTGATCATTTTTATTGCAAACAATTTATTTATATTATAATTTAATCTGCGTAATAAGTTTTGTTTTTGGTACATATGGAAAAAAAAATTAATATAAAGAAATGGATCAGGTAAAGTGAGCTCCCTTTTAAAGAATTCTGAATTGTGTAAGTATTTATGACTGGTATTAATTATAAGAATCATTTTAATGTGTTAGAAAATATATTAGAGTTGCGTAATCATATTAGAAAATTAAAACAATTTAACATTTTTTAATTTCCCCCGTATTCTAAAATTTACCGTAAAATCCGGCGTATAACACGCACTTTTAACACAAAAACTAAGATCGAAATTTACGGGTGCGTGTTATACGCTGGATTTTACGGTAATGTTTAGTCTTAAACTGTAGTTTTTACTTGATAAACGTTCTGAGTGGTAGAAAGCAGGAAAATAGTAAAAAGAAATATACATATTATGTATTTATTTTGAAATTTATTCGAAATCTACCGTAGACAACGTCTGCCCAACACTAAACATATTCATTAAAAAATTTTCATTCCAAAAAATATCAAGAAATATTTATATTTTTATGTATATATGTGCATAATTTCTATTTTCTTTCGCAATTTAGAGAACATCACTCCGTATCACTCTGCAAATTACCCTTACAAAGAAACTTAGACTGAAATAAATCTAGACGACGTTGCAATGTGTAACTATGGAAATGCTTCTTTTTTCAACACTGTATTGTTTCTCGTGTACTGCAGTGTCATGATTTATTTTAATTGCCTAATTCGAATAAAAAATAACGGTGTCTTACCACGGTCACGATTCTAGATGTTTTTTTTTTACTTTTCCTTATTGTTTGATATAATTTGTGTCTACTTTCATGTACTCAGTTCACTGTACTGCATTAGAAGAGATGAGCACTAAAAAAGTTAATAAGAAAAGAGTATTCTAGTGCTTCAAGTTCAGAATCAGAAGTCCTGAACTTTTTAAATGTGAAATTGTTTATTGTGTCTGTGAAAAGCTGTAAATGATATAAAATTGATTTTAAGAAATTTTTAGTATTCGTAATTTAATTAATTAGAATTGATTAGTAAACAACTATTATTTCCATTAACGATGTATATCTATTCTAAAATTAGTGGATATTAGGTGTTAATTTTTTAATTCTATGTCCATTTAATTTAAACAAAAACATTAACATTAACGTAAATATTGAAAATCGAGCAATAACTTGGAATTAGCTTATATATATATATATATATATATATATATATATATATATATATAACCAATACTTTTTCTTCCTAAAAAAATCTTATTTACTTCTATATTAATATTTTAATTATTGTAATCAGTTGATAAATGTTTATTTTTTGTTAACAAGATTATTCTTTTAATTGATTAACTCATGTTTGCTCAAAGTGGAATTTTTAAACTCTTTTTTTACGAGTTTTTTTTAATGAAATAAAATTATTTAATTGGTTGGAAATGTTGAAAAGTATGCAGTAATTTTCAGAATTTTAACAAGTGGTTTTATTATATTAAAATTTTAAGTTTTCTTATCTAGAATATTAGAATAGGAACAATTCGATAAAGGGATTATTTTTTTTCAAACGAGTCTCTTTTTTTGAGGGAGGGGAGTCATAATTTTTTTATCACCTGAATTTAATTAAAATATAAATATAAATATTTCTCCGATAGTAATTGTGGTTAAAGGACATATTAATTTCATAGCGCTTACATTTTTTCGTGATAGATTCTGAAAATATTCTGAGGAACTTTAATGAGAATAAGCCAATGGCAGGCAACTATTTTTAATTTTTATATTTTTCCACATTATTCAACCCATTTCCTAAAATATTGTTTATTTGAAAATTATAGGTATAATTTCCTTTTATTTTTTTTATTAAGTTTATTGTATTTAATGGATATAATGCCTTGCTCAATAATTTTTGAAACAAAATGACTATGTTTACCATTTGTTTCTCTAAAGCGGCTGTTTCTGTTTGAGTTACGCGCGAAATATTTTCAGGCTCTGAAAGTAAGTGGGTCTAGATGGGGAAAACTCGCCAAAGGTGGAAGCCTTCGGGCAGATGTTACACCTGGTGGGCTGTCCCTCAACCACCTGGAAGGAATGTTCCAAACTTCATCATAAATGGCAGGATGCCCGTTCAAATCTCTGGTAAACAGGTTGCATCGCGGTGCTATTGTGTGATGTTTGATAGAAAAGTTGACTTCGCAACGTATTTGCGTGGGTTTCGTTGTGGGTCGTAAGCTTTACTGCGGCTATAAAACCGTCATTGTTTATTTTAGAACACACAGCATTGGGTTCAGGGAGATTTTATCCACACGATGGTATTATGGGTTAAAATTTAAGTAAAAATATTCGAAAAACTGTGCGTTTAGAAATCGTTTGGGTTTTTTAATTGTTTTTCAAAACTTGTTTAGCTTGGAATTATTGTATTTAATATTATGTATATATATTTTTTTATAAAATTGATATATTCAATGAAGATTTGATGTACGCAGTTTCTTTGACACTATTTTTCTGTCTCTCTCTCTCTCTTTTTATGTCTTTATTTGTACTTAACTTTTAATTGAAATATTCTTGTAAACTGAAGAATTGAATTTGGTTTATGTATGTTAAAAAAATCTATTTTTGCTTTTGATGAGAGGAATATTGTTTAAAAGACAAAGTGGGAATGAAATTTTTGTTTGTGGAGAAAAAAAAAATTTGTCCTATTTCTCGATATTTTTAAGTAGATTCATTCGTAAATATTTGTGATATCTGTTTAACCTTTCGGTGTTACATCAGCTTTTCTTAATATTAAAATCAAATAGACGAAGAGATTTAGTTCAAAGGGCTTAACCTACTTTCTTGTGATGCTTTACAAAATGAATATATTCTTTTCTTTTATTAATTCGTCTTACTGCTATTGAAAAACCCGTTTTACCTAGTATTATGACTGATCGGACTTAACAATGCTATTTAAAGAAAAATTTTTGCTTTGAACTGTTGCCAAAAAGGTCTTCAAATATAATTATGTTATGATAATGAATTGAAAATATTTCTTATAATATTTCAACACTTCCTGCTTTTGTCATCGTTTGTAACTGCATATGTTTATGAAAGAAGGAAAAATATTAACATTGAATTGTCATTCAAAGGAAAATGGTAAAATGTGACAATGGCGTCATTTTTACATGATTCTCATTCATTTGTTCTAAATATTTAGTTTTTATTAAAATTTCATAAAAATTTAGCGTTTTTCTCAAAATAGGCTCAGTTCCGAAATATTGCTTGAACTATTTCTCTTATCTTTCTTATGAAACTGTTTTAAGTATTCCAAATCATGGGTCCCTTACGAATACTTATTTTAACATTCGTAGAATACATTTTTGATTATTGATTTACTATCTTCAGAATTCAAACACACTTCAATTTCATATTTAATTTCATCTGACAATACTCTCTTTACAAAATTAGAGAATGGCTTTTTTTTTAAATTGAAAACTCGAAATTTGGTCAAATAATAATAAACAGTGAAATTATTTTAACGCAAAAAAAAAAAGCTTAAGACTAAGTATCGGTTGATACGAAATAACACAGCGGTCCCGACAAACTATAAAGTATTTTCCTGCATTTACACGAAACGAAAATAGCTTAACACGAAATTTCCCTTCTGGGAATGAACAAAATACCGAATACACGAGATTTAAGAAGGGTGTGAGATGAAAGATAGTTCCACATATTTTGTAATCAGGAGGTTAATTTAGCCTTGAAATATCCTCAAAATAACCTGTGACACGAATCAGTTTTGTTAATCTAAACTACTTTCACCCTCCACCCCTATAAACGCCACAAAAAACATCCTAAGTAAGGACCGTCATGAGGAAAATATGCACATTTATTTAGACGCACATTCATTTGGTGAAATGAATAACAAAATGGACAAATTTTAACAGTTTATGGACGATTTGACACTAAAAAAAGATAACGGAAAGAAAAATAGATTATTTTCCAAAGCCCTTGTTTTTTTCCGATTGATTATAATTCTATGTATATAGTATGTAAAATTTAATTAATTACTTGTTATTAATGATTAGTTTTATTAATTAATGCTAATTATTTATTCAAAAATTAGTTTTTTACTGTGTTTTCTTCCCGAAAATCGACAAAATCAAAAAGAGCAAGATACAAGAATGGTGAACTTTCGACCCCGGACCCCCCTTCCCTGAAAAGTTCCTGTGTGCGCCACTGAATCCAATCATTTATACATGTCTATGTAAATAAAATGTGATCTAATAAACTTAATTTTATTTAACAATGCTCTTTTTGCAATATCCTTTAACACGAAATTGTTTTTAAACATGAAAAAAATATTTCAGTCCTCCTCAGTTTCGTGTTAAACGATTTTCACTGGAATCGTAAATATAGTCGCCTTCGTAACATGCTGAAAAACAGCCGTTGAAGTTTTTGTTGTAATATAGACAAGGTAAATCTGTGCAATTAATGATTGAAACCTTTTTTTTTTGCTGGGTGGGGAGAGTTATACTTTTTTCATAGAAAAATCACTTCTTAAAAATTAACCTTCTTCCGAAACCATTAAATCAGGTAAAATAAATACGCTAATTTTTTGATGCGTTACATTTAAAGAGAGAATAAACAACTAATATGGCTGAGATATTAATATTAAAAATGGATATAGTAGTAAATTAAAAAAGTATTACAAATGTCAAACAGGCACATAAGTGAATGTGAATGTTCAAATATTAAGTGGAGATTTCAGCTCAAGGACAAATGTATATACATATATATGTTCTTCTATATAACTAGATATTTCATCTTTATTTACTTTAAAAAATATATTATCTTTTTAAAAAAAGTCTTCTTTTATATATTGGACTAAAACTTTATGTAAAACCTACTTTAAATTTTGAAAAAAAAATGTGATAAATAGTGAACGAAAAATACCAGTTAAATGATCGCATTCAATGGCCACTAACGGAATTGATGAAATGGTTCGCAAAATGAATTTCCATGTAATGTTATGTTTCCTTTTGAGAAATATATTGAGAGAGAGAGAGAGAGAATAATGACCCAATTCAGCAGATTTGGGGTCTCTTCTTCCACAGCGAAACAGTTACCGCCTTAGAAACAACCGAATTTGAGTTGTTTTGATGTTTGCTATGCTTTGATAATTTAACCGTTTCGAAAATCTCCTGTAACATGTAATTTTAGCAATCAGGCGCCAGTTTATTGCAAATGGCTCTTTATTTTCGTTGTTTCTAATTTGATGTAGCGTGTGTTTAAGGAAATGTTGTCCTCAATTTATTTTTCGGAGTCAATGTTCGAAACTTTCAGAAGAGAGAGAGAGAGAGATCAGAAAGCACCCTTCCAGCAACAGTTGTTGAATCTTCCTCCTATTAATCATTTCTGTCAAATGACCTTTTTTCCCGAAGCTGTTATGATAAATTCGAGAACCGTTCATAAATCCACTTGATCGTTATGTCTTGCTCAAAGTGGGTTGTCTCGGGTAATGGGATGTTTTGACGAGAGATCATCGTAATTTTAAGCTCTTACTGTGCATTTAATCGTTTAGCGTTTTTGATGGAACTTAAATATGGGTTGGTATTTTGTTCATGAATGATGAAGAAAAAAATGCACTTCAGACGCAAGAAGTTAGAAATTACTGAATATTTTCGTGTATAAACTGAGAATTTTTGGAAAATTTTTCAAGTTACAGCATTGGCCGTAGCTAGTTCTGAGTGGGTCCTAATCAAAATTCCTTCGGGGCTCCGTTTCACGTATGAGAGCCTTGTGAATCAGACTGTAGCTACACGTGTTGGGGCCTTTGTAGCTTGGGGGGCCCGTATCATTGATACGGTGGTAGCTACGCCCCTGAGTTTAAATTACTTGGTTGGCTAAGAAACGGATCCACTAATCAAAAAATACATTGTTGAGAAAAAATGAGTTTTTATTAAATATTTTCGATTAGCAATGCACAAGAATATTTAATTTATTGCGATATTTTCAATAGAACTTTTTTCTAAAAAGGGGGAAAAGTTACACAAGTCCTTTGAAATTAGTGTCTAAGTTTCCGAATAGATATTAAGATTTTCATTCACTTGCTAGCATGTCTGAATACGTAGGTCGACGATCACTTAGAGAACGAATTTCTTTTCCAGTTCATCTTCCAAACAAAAACAAAAAGAACGCAGAAAGTATGACTGGAACATAGAAAAAATTAATAAGCTTCAGATAGGACTACCAGAAATAAAACTATTGTCGTCGGGATGTCTTACTTTGCTGTAAATTTATTGGAAAATCAACACATTTTACACATTTGGCAACAGTTTCTTCCTCGTGATGACACATTTGAAAATTACAAGATGTTTTCATTATTATTATTATTTTTTAAATTTCGGCTTTCATACTACGGATCGGTTTATTTTCGGAAATATACGAGACTTATTTATCAGAGTGGCGTAATAGAGAATATTACGGCCTCCTTGCAAAATCAGGTCTGAGGCCTCAAACTAGATCTTACAAAGGCTTACAAATCCATAACCTTTGGACCCTCTTCGCAATGCAGAGATCTACGTAACGCCACTGTTATTTATGTTATGTAGGAATTGAACATTATTAAATCTAAAATTATTAAGATGAAATAAATGGTAATGATTATATCCATTTTTTCTTTGTATTTCATGATAGAAAAAAAATCCGCGCGATTATAATATACACAATCAATAATCTTCAATGTGTGTAAACTGCAAGGATTATATTTCCAGCTGTCGCTGAAAATTTTATTAGTTCATTGGCGTGTTAAGCAAAATAATTCACTTTTGGTAAAATAATATGCTAAACATAATAATTGTAAAAAGAAATAATAATAATCTTTTGCTCCACCTGTAATGGTACATTTTTACTTTGTATCGAAAAAAAGTTGGACTTGCTGTTTAAACAAAGTTTCTGATCTTTGCATGTTTTAATGAAACATTTCTCCTTCCGAATGAATCTTTTAGCTCTAAAATATATATAGATGGTGATTACCTTTTTTTTTTATTAAACTTTAACTTCTGCATTATGTAAAATTGAAGTTAGCATTTGAAGAAAGATTTAAGATTTCAAAGATTTATTTATATAAATTCTGTTTTCGCCATATGTACAAGAGCGTGACCTTCTCGCGGAGCACATTTTTGGACAGAAAAAATGCTTCAATTTTTATAAAAAAAATTTTGACATTGTAACTCATGCGTTTATAGTATAGTGTTTTTAAAATTTCAGATTATTTCATAAATAATTAGTTTTTTCATTTAACATGTAAAGGGATAGCTCATTTAGCATTATAGTATAGGAGAAAAAATGTGAAATACACATTTTATAAAAGAAAAAATGTGTCAACTCGTATAAAAATGAATAGTATGATGAAATAAGTGATTCTCTACAGGATAAGGAAGCCAGAATATAATATTAATGTTTGAGTACTTTTATATATGAAAAAATATTCATCATTTGAATCCAATTCTTTAACATTAGCCGAAAACAGCCTTAAGTATTATGCTTAATTTCATGCAACAGGACATAGCTACCGCCGTACCAGCCGTATTAATGATACGGGCCCCCCAACATGATAGGAAAAAGATTGTTAATGTATTAAAGAGTCCCTAAAAAGGTGTATAAGAATCTTCACAGTTAAAATGTGAGTAGTGTTCGATTTCCTGTAAATATTAAGCTTATTTTTTTATCGAAGTAAATGAAATGACTATTCGATGTATCATCTTTGGCAAGAAATGATGACAAGGTAAACGAAATGAAAATAGTATCATCACTTTCGAGGGCGTGGACTAGACCAGGGAATGGTTTCTAAAACAGTGCCATTCGGGCAATTTGTGGAAACCTTAATGGCGCGGAAAAGCGAGGGAAAAGGAGGTGCAGAAATGATAGCCACTGATCTTTGTGACCTTAACTAGGCGTGACTTTCTTCTAAACCGACTCAGTCGACCTTTGCAAGCTTTCTCAAGGGTGTAACCAGGAGGGCTTAGGAAATATTGCCTACTGTAACACTCTTAACATCTAAAAAGTTCTTGATGGAGCTTGCCTCTCATGATTATTGTGTAATGTAAAAGTGTATCTTTCAACAGCATTGCTTGAGTACGAATTGAAGCTTACCTTATATTTAAATGGAAAGCTGTATTGTGTGGGCGTTAGAGATGCAGAAAGTGCAAGGACTTGAAGAAGCCATGAACTGCTTTGTGGATTTTGTGCGAGGAGGATACAGAGGGAAATTATTTTTTTTATGTGCTGTGTCGTATTGTTTCTGTACTTATTTTTTTCTGTCTATATTAATTAAGTTTTGTGTTTAAAAAACTCGCTTAGAAAAACTACGAAGCAAAAATACTGTGATCAAATGCTATTGTTATCTGTCTTTATAATGTATTTCTTAATGAATCATTGTTTACTTACTTGCTGGTTGGACTGATTCAAAATAAGTTTGGATTTATCTCTTATAATCAATAAAAACTAATCTAAAAAAGTGGAGTAAAGCATTAAAGACTTTCATTTTTGTTCAAATACGTTTGTGTGTGACGTGTAGATTGTGAAAATAAAGTAATTGGCTCATTATCCAGGTAATATGCAGATTAAACAAGCTAATGTGTTAAGCCAATTAAAAGTTGTTTTATAAGTAACATTTCTTTTGAATCACATTTCTTAGACAACAGCAATGACTGTGATAGCTAAAAACTATACTCTGACGACCTTTACTAATTGAAAAACACGCTATATTTTCATTCCATTAAATCTGGAGTAATTTCGTGTAAAACTAAGTAGATTATAAAAAAAATATGCTTGTAACTGTTGAGATATAATGTTATTTATTTTTTCAATACCTAATGAATCAATTAATAAATAAAATATGTACAAAGAATAAATTAAACAGTTTAACAGCATATCATTAAGGGAAATTTAGAGTGATGTTAACTTCTCGCTATAAAGCAACACGAGGGCTATTGACAACGGATTTCTAAATTTGAGCCCCGGTCACGTAACGGGGCGATACCTAAGCAGGCACTAGACTCACCTAACTACCAACGGGAGGATATTGAGCCTTGAGAAAGATTTAACGTACATCGACCACCACATCCCCATGACGGACCTTCAGTGGCATCATATTAAATTTAAGGAAATGAATTTATAAAAATATAATAAAAATATGCTGACTTGTTAGGGCAATCTAAAGATAGATGGCACTTTACATGTCGCAGCAATTCAGTTTTGCGACAACCACGCTTAAGGCACATTAAAAATTGCTACTACTTTTTGTGAAACCTTATCCACATTACCGAGGAAATGTTTTATTGCTATATAATGTAAAGATACACTGCTGGCCACCGTAAATGCAACTGTTATTAATTCTGTTTAACAATTTCTGTTTAATAAGTGTTGTTCTTTAACGATTCGGATTATAAATGGATTACTATTTGAAATACACTCTATAACAAAAAAAAAATGACGTACCAAGAACGAGTCGTCTGATTGTCACAAAAATTGGTGGGTAGAAAGATTATTCACAGAATAGAAAATGATTAAAATTTCAGAAAAATTGAATGGTTTATTTCAGAGTTACATAGCTACAAAGTAACGAGCTCAATAAGGTGTTGACCCGCTTCTAGCCTGGATGCAAGCTGCCACACGTCATGCAATAGAGTGATGAAGCACCCTGGCGGTCTCTTGCGGTATTTCTTGACAATTTTTTCCCGATTGTCGAGCCAGGTCATGGACATTCCCTGTTAGATGCAGTTGCCTTCCCATCATGTCCTAGACATGCTCGATTGGAGACAAATCTGGCGATCTGGCTGACCAAGGAAGTGTTTGACAAGCTGTAAAACAGTTCATAGCAACACGTACCGTATGTGGTCTGGCGTTATCTTGCTGAAAAATGAGGCCACGGTACTGGTAAAGGAACGGTAGCAAAACAGTTCTCAGAAAATCGTCGACGTACCGATGTGTTGTAAGTGTACTCTAATGGCAACCAAAGGCGTCCGGCTGTTGAAAGAAATGGCACCCCAGACAATAACTCCTGGTTGAGGGCCTGTGGGGCGTGCAATAGTGAAAGCAGGATCGGCACGCTGCCCTGGGCTTCTCCAGACACGTCCTTGATGATCGTCAGGACACAGTTGGAAGCGGGATTCGTCACTAAACACTATAAGTCCTCAGTCATCATGATTCCAATCTGATCGAGCTAAGCATCACTGTAATCTGTCTCAACAATGTGCAAGCGTAAGTGGCAGGTGGCGTAGCGGTCGGTACGAGCGTAAAATTTGCTCTATCAGCCGTCTGGTTATGGTGGACACTCGTGTGCGTGTAGTACGTCTGAAGGTTGATAACGATGAATAAGATGCTGTAACAGCTGATCTGACAGTCAATCTGTCCTCCCGATCTGCTGTGACCCTTTGTCGACCGCTACCATCATGACGCTGAAATCTTCCATTTTCCACCCATTCCTTGCCAGCATCTTCAAATGGCCGCTTCGCTTCGACCCATATGACTAGCGATTCTCCGATTTGCTCAACCTGCCTCTTTCAGTTCAATGATACGACCTCTTTCAAACTTTGACTGTTGCTCGTAATGAGCTCGAATCCCTCGCCGAGGCATTTTTTCAGTCATTGAAAGGTATCCTAAATCTCAATGCAACCAAAATTTTGACCATCAGAAGGAGAATCGCTTCTTATAGACACCTGCTGAGTGCGCAGTTCCGATGCGCTGTAGCTCCCGCTATTCATTCAATGGAACCCCAAATTTTAATCATTTGCATGTTCGGTGCAAATGTCTATGCAAACGAAATTTCATTGCAATCAGGCATCTCCTTCTTGGTGCGTTTTTTTTTGTTTTGTTATAGAGTGTATTTTTAGATGAGTTCGCACTTTAACGGAATAAATCGAATAATCTACAGATTCACATATGAACACATTATGTGCACATTATTTATAATGTGTTCATGAATAAATTACTCACTTTGCTAATAACATTTGTATACAAATTCTTGAGAATTTGCGACGATTTTCCATTTATATTGAGCCTGTTTTCAATTATAATTTTTTTGTAATGAATTTTTTAAAAAAGATTATTTTTAATTATGTAATCATAATGAAGAAATTCTATTTTTTTGTGTGTGTTACATATAATTGCATGGAACTGATTCCCAAGATGTTTATAAAAATGTATTTTAAAGCCCCTTGAAATGTATTTTTTTTTAAATTTTGAACATCGAATCATTTTCAATCAGTAAACATTTCAAATTGATTTTTTTTTTTTTGTAAAATCAGTATTCAAACGAATGTTTGTAATGTAAAGGTAAGCGACCTTTGCTCACGGCAATTCCGGAAACGATGTCCGCTGACATGCCACACAAATTCAATTTGGAAAGTTGAGAAGAGGTCATTTTTAAAGTTAAATCACCTTCCAGTCGTATGGAAAAAAAGTATTGTTTTAAAGAGGGAATGTGTGTGTGTGTTTTATTTGTTCGGTCAAGGACCCAGTTGTCGTGACACCGTATTTGCAATGTTTTCTGCTTTTAATCCCTTCCTGGCATTTGTTTGATGTTAAGTCAATACAAATTTTTGCGTATCTATTTTTATTTTAAGTTTCTTGTGAATTTCATTCACCGTTTAAAGTAATTTAAATGTAAACACACAGAAGGTTTTCTTTTTTTTTATCCATGAAAGATCATGACGTGGTCACCTATTCAATAGAAAAAGAATACCCGGTATTTAAAGTGCCGGAAAAAGCGTACGTCTTCAGTAAACAGGTCTTCCAGGAACTGATTAGAGTATAAAAAAATAAAGTAACATATACATGCCGATGTGTTAAAAGAAAATGGTTTTTTTAAAAAAAAATTTCTTCTTTAATTTGGTTTAGTTTTGTAATCCGAAGATATGCGTTGGATTGTGCATCAGGACATTGTTAAGTTGTAAAATTTGTATATTTCTTGTGTGACAATAATGATCAGTTATTTACCTTGTTCAATTAATTAGTTAATAACAATTTTATATACTTACTGTGTCTTTGCCACCAGTCACAAAAGAAACTTTAGTTTTAAGGAAATTTGTTCTGTAAAATCTAATTTTTTTTATTTATTTATAATTATTACAATATCTACATTGAAAAGGTATGTTTTTAATTAAAATCTTTAAAAATGTCATTTTTAAGATATTTGCTGTAATTTATCTGATATCAAGTTGCAAAAAAAGTCTGCTGCATTGAATTAAAATGTCTAATTACTTATTGTACAGTCATAAAACAATTTAACATTTTTTTTATATAAAAATCTTCAAAACGCGTATAATTTGGAGATGTTGTAGCTCTTGCACACACACATTTGCTTACAACACTTAAACATTAGAATATTTAAAATATGCTCATTTTTTCACTTGGACTCAGTGTTTAACATAACAGTATGGGACACAAAATGCTGATAACTTTTTCAGCAGAAAAAAAAGGGTTCCACTCATAGTAAATGAGTAGTATTACAACATAGGCTGTGTTCTCTAACGGACAGCGAAGTCAGAGTCTAATGTTATTTCGAAGGTTTGCTTTAAAGTTTTGTTCTTTAACTTAACACGAAAACAGACTTAAGGAGAACTAGGATTTGAAGATAATAGGTTAATTAATTCACTTAAACACGAAAATTTACTTTTAAAGAATTTTCTCTGCATGGGTGCCATTTTTTTTAAAAGTAACTGATTTCTTGTCATGGGATTAGGTTAAATTTAAATGTGAATTGTGCTCTTATAAGAGTTGTCTCTAACATTTGAAAATATGAGATTTTTTACTATCCATTTTTCAAAAATGCTTCCAGCACTTAGTTTTATTTTGTCAAATTTTTAAGATTTTAAAAAGTAAAGAGTATCTATATTACAATAAAATATAAATTTTAGATATTTGGAAACTAACTAAATATAACAAATTGTCACGAAATAACTTCCAATAGTTTAGTAAATGGGTCGTAAAACTTAGGATTTTTAATTATTGATTAATTTTTTACGTGCTTACAAACGCTGAAGTGTTATGAAAAAATTTTTTTTTGGTTGCTTTCGAACTAATGATATTTATTCAGTAAATAACCTCTTTTGTATTAAATATTAAAATAACAAGTGTGTTAAAAGAAAAAGAAATACAATTTTTTAAAACAAATATTATAATTGAAAAATATGTAAAAAACGCTTTTCAAATAAATCGTTGACACAAAATAGCTTATTACTTGGCCTCCTAACATAACACTGGGGAACAAAAGCTGGTGGAACATTCATATTTTCGCGAATTCATTCAAAATCTAACGAAACAGTTCGAGTGAAATTGTGTGTAAAAATACTTAGAAGTATTATTAAAAAGTAGATGAAAATTATATTGCTGTGATGATAGTGATTTTATGCTTATGATAGCATGGTAGTTCAAAATTGATGCAGCTAATGGCAGAAGCGGAGGGTTTAGTTTGGAGTATGATCCTCCCATCTGCTCTTCAATCTCACAACGAACTATGATGCTGCTTTGTAGGTCTTGCGACAATAAATCCCATTCTCCACCAAGACAGTTCCACAATAGTTAAAAGAGGGACCTAAGGGCTGTAATACTCTTTAGAAGTATCCCAACTATACTGTACATGTCTTAGAACTCGGTGTATACCTCGTCACTTCATCCTATGAATATCCTGAAACTTAAGGTATTCGTCGACCAGTAGAGTTCTTTGCGAATGAGTATCATTATCCATATAAATGAACTGAGTAACAGTTGCCTTTCTGAAAAGCCTCATGCAGGACCTAAAATACCATCTTTGAAATTCAGAGAATTTAGGATGCCCTGTACGCTAGTGCTTCTCAAACTTTCATTATTTGTGACCCAGTTTTCAACCCTAATTTTCATCGCGCCCCTTCCATACAATAACAATGTATTGAATCCAATAGTGTTCTTTGGCACTAATGCTGCAATACGACTTAACCATAAACGGATAATATAACGTAACTTAACGATAAACCAACGATAAAATTATCAAGATAAGTATTAAATTTTGTTTATAATTTTTTATATTACAAGCCCATGGGAGTCACCAGCAATTATTAAACTTATTCTTAACTTATTCATTAATTAATTTTCAAATACGTTTAGCAGTACTGTCACATTTATAAGTATAATATATCTTTGTATTTTATTTTTTATTATGTTAAAATATATTTTGTTTTGCTTTCTTTCAGTTAATTAATAATTTTTTTTAAATAATCTTTACTTTTTGACTTTTTAATATGCTCGCGCCCTCATAGGATTATCTCGCCTCCCGAGAGGGACACGTCCATCTCAACATCTCACCGATTTAGACCATATTATTATCTCTCCCTAGTGGTTGATCCAATTCCATAGTGTTGGATGGATGTGTGTATCCGAGCCTCGATTCTCTCCATATGTGACCATGTTGATAATCAATGTTCCGATTAAATTTTGATTTATTTTTGAAGGGAACATAAGATAATTTCTTCCTTGTTAAAAGATTATACTGTTTTCTCATGTCAGGCGAACTCTTCTGCGCTCTGGAGTGAGTAGGATGCAGTCCATTGATCTTTTGCCATTAAGTAGTGGCTCATTGAGCTTTTAGTAAATAGCATACTTCGAAAATAATGTACCACAAACAGTTGAGAGCCCATATGCAAGTTGAATATCGGTCATCTAGTCTAGTGATTGCTTTTGAGTGCACTGTCTTCTGGATATTGTTGTGGTCACCTCGTATGTGTTCAGTAGACTGAAAACCACATATTTGGAAACATTGAGCCATCTCGCTATTTTAAGTTAGAATTTGCTTGCCTCCAATCTCCAAATTGTAATCCATCATCCAGATGTTGTCTTTGTGTGTGTGTGTTTCATTGTTTTCTGAAATTTTAAAAATAATCGTAAGCTTTCAGGAGCACGAGCGTACCGCAAAGTTATCTAAAACCGTTCAGGTACTGTTTAAAAAAAGTGCATATTAGTTTGCATAAAATAAAAGGGAGTGATCTAATTCGATTGGATAATTGTTACGTTTACTAGTATTTTTTTTTACAAATAAAGGTTCTATAGCAGCAATACTCGTATGTGGCCCGGTCAGGGCCCAGTGCTCGGAGAAATTCACTTAATTAAGAACAATGTATAAAAATTTGGTGGGAAATCCTTTGTCAAGAAATCAAATATATCAATTTTGCTTTTTGCTGTCGGTATCGCACGGGTACGAATTGATATTCTTTTTCTATTTGGAACAGTTACGGTTAGTGATAACTGACAACAGTGGAATCAACAGTGGGTGGAATTAATTTTTAACTATCTTTCATATCTTGCAAGCGAAAAATATTCGAAGAAAATATATCGTTTCAAGACGACTGGGAAGTTGACTATTTTGCAGGGAAAAACAAACATAGATCAGTAATGGACTAAATTCATGTGACGTCATAGTCACATGATAACTCAGTCACGTTTTTCTAGCCAATCAGTTCATAAATTAATGCTACGTCATAATTATATCACAAATGTAATCACGCGTTTCCAGCCAATTAGTTCATGTGCTTCACTGTTGCCAACTTTTGCTTTTTGCTGAAAGTTTCTTGTAAAAAGAACATATTTGTCAACGATATAACAATGTACATAGAAAAAAATGCATTTAATTTAAAAGTACTCGTATAATGTAAGTTTTTTTTTCATTTTGAAAACTGTTTGAAGAATTTTAACACGTGAGCTCTTAACCCAATCATCTAATTTTAAATGTTATCTAAACTTTACAAGTTGAACATTTAGTATGTCAATATTTAATCAATGGGAAACACGTAATTGCATTTTTCATGTGACCATCATGAATTTAGTCCATTGTTTGATTTGTCACGAAAGTGCTGTATTCAAAAAATACCAATGAACAGGAATCATTCAATGACACTTTTCCTCGAAGATCTCTTTCAAGAGGTGATAAATAGGCTTTTTCTTGAATAATCCTTGAGACAGCTACAGAGTGGTTGTCAGTGGTAATATCACAGCGGTAACAAAGACACCCCATAAAGTTTGTTGTGTTATTGGTAATCATATGAAATAGTTTAATGATGGATAAATTGTGAAGGAGTGTTTCTTAAATGCTTCTAATTTAGTGTTAGTAACAAAAAAATATAAAAAATAATAATTGAAAAGCAAAACAGGAGTTATATAATATGATGATAATTTTTCCACGTTTTATGTTTCCAATGTTATCTTGATCTTAAAGCATTTCTCTCCCCCTCCCCCATTTATTCTCATTTTGCGGCCCGCAGGAAATGGCCCAGCAGAAAAAAATGTTGAGTACCCCTATTCTATAGTATTTGAAAAATTTTCGCAAAGACAATGTTTCTTAACGTTTGCATATCAGTGTTGTTAAAAAGAAGTAAGAAATAAAATTAATTATTTATGTTTACCAAAATTTCTCTCTCTCTCTCACACACTATTTATATGTGTACCTTAAATACTAGGATTTGCTGTTATTGCTTTATTTTTAAATATACATTTTTATTATGTGTTTTATTCCATAATACACGTTTAAAAACTGATTGCGACTTCGTTCATTGTTAACAGTTTCGTTTAGAAAATAGCTTGCTTAATGATAAACTGGCTCTGTGCGTCTTTAATTTTTTACTAAAATAAATAATTTTTAATATTCATGCCTTAATTTTCATTATTACAGTTGAAACTAATTGACAACACGTAAAAAATATGCAAGAAACTATTACCAACTATGTGATAAAGAATGCAATGTATTCAGTCATCTCTGTAATGTGACTATGAATTGACCTTTTAAGTCAAAATCCTGATAGAAATTTTATATTTTAGTGGGAAATGTCAGAATATCTAACTCGATATTTTTTTTATTTACGGAAAATAAGTCTTCTATCGTTTCTTTCCTTGTAAGGTACCGATTCTGAAGCATAACCTATCATTAATCGTGTAATAATGCTGTAGCCTCAGGAGATCACAACCTAACCTATTTAATAAACGTAAGATAATTCGATAAACTGCTTTCACCCGAAGAATTTTAAGTTCATTGAATTGATTTGAATACCGATTACTAGAAACTCGTTTGCTATTCTGATGAATTTATTTTTCATATTTTATTAGAAAGTTGGAGAGTAAGTGGAAAAAATATGTATTGCAAACCCAAGCGATGCTCTGTAAGGGAACTTTTTACTTGATTGCACTTTTATTTTTTTAGAAGACGGTACGCATTTTTAAACGTATGTTTTAAGTGTGTTCACACAATGTAACTGGAGCTATTTATGTATGCATATATATTCTCAAAGTAAGTTTTTCGTGGGTATGAGCCTTGTCTAATGGAATATTTTATTTTTGAAAATAGATCTATATATGTTGTCGCTGGTTATTTTCTTGTTCAACAGTTAAAAATATTTAACCATTTAAACTTTATGTTGTAGCATTGCATTACATAGAAATTTACTGAATATTTTGTGGATATAATATGTATATATAGCTCCATCTTTAATCATTACAATTTCTTTGTCTACATTAGTGATTGCAAATGTGATTTTTTCTTCGGATTCATGTAAATATTAAGAAAAAATACTCGGTTTTTTTAGCTGAGAATTATAAAAGTTTCGAAAGTTTTTCATTATAAATAACATTTTTAATATGCATTATTATTATTATTATTATTTTTTGTCATTCTTGCTTGATGTAAATTTTAGAAATTTTTTTCACTCTTATATGTTAAAAGCAAAAAAAAAAAAAAAAAAAAAAAAAAAAAAATATTGAAGAATTTTTATTGAAATATGGGTTTTTTATAAAATTTATTATATTTTTTTACTGTGATATAAAAGTTATTATGTTGAAACTTATTGTAACATTCAGATATCTTGATCATTCAAAGAAAGATATTTCACAAATTTTAATTTTGAATTTAAAAATTGACATTATACCATGTTTTTTTTTACAATAAAGACAATTTTGAGCACCCTTTTGTAAGCTTCACTTGTATATAACGGAATCTTTGAACTCAATTTTTACCCACATTAAAGGGTCAGATTAATTCGAAATTTTGCTCACTTGTGCAGGACTGATGACAATACAATAATTTAATAATTTTGTTCCATTGCCCTGATCAGGATCATCAGGATTAACGATTTCCCATTTTCAGATCCCATCCCTTATCTGGCGACTAATTCCAGATCCCATTTCCAGATTTGGTGACTAAAGGATTAAGTTACAACTTATTCCGATTAACTATAAAAAGGTGTTTTTTATTTTTTTAAACTGTAATTTATTTCAAAATATATATGTTGTGAAAAAACCATTCCTTTGCCTTTTCGCGGTTCTTCCAGTGAAAGCGCCAAAAGGTCAGTTAATTAAAAAGTTGTTTTTTTTCCTAAGTGCGTGGTATTGAAAAACAACGAAGTTGAAATCCGTTCCGCAGGATTACGGCGTTGCATCCGCTTGTGTGGATTGAGCAAGCGTGGAAGCACTATCAATGAAAGCAGTTTCATTTTACCTTCTGGATGTAAGACAGCTGATAGACAGACAGGTGTCTAGATTATAGACGCATGTCCTTCCGTTGCCAATTTTATGTATACTGCAGAGTCGTAAAAAAGAATTACGTTTGATAAAATAGGTTTGTCTTGAAAGAACAACTTGTAGATTTGTAGGTCAACACACCCGAAACCTATCATTAATAAATAATTGAATTGCTTCTTGGGTGTTTACTCAGATTTTGTTTGTTGGCATGTGAGTGTTTAGACGGAACACTGTCCCTGGAACATGTACTGTCTTTGAATTTAGCAGAGGTATATAATGTGTATACTTTTATGTTTTCTTGTAAACAGACAATTGGTTATTTATAGTTTTCGGATAGATTTTAGAATGTATATTAGTTTTGGTTATTTTCGTTAGTTGTAGGGAAAAACCCTTAATATTTTGCTCATTACTCTAAACCCTCCCAAGACACCACTTAAATCTCAATCCGGATATTCATTAAAAATAATTCTTAATTAAGAAACACAAAATCCATGCTATTTGCAACTTTATACCTATCATACATTGAGATATTAATTCTTTCCTGCAATTATTTGCTATGTCTTATTTTAAAAAAACTGGATGCAAGCCATTGCTACAATTCCCTTAAACCTTCACAAAGTCTTAAAATAATATTTCGAAAATATTTCCTGACAATATTTTGCTAAAGTACTAGATATAAATTCAGCGATATGGTCCTGCGGAATAATTACTGTTCATATCTAGCTGCATTTATAATACTGCACATCACGTTTCCCTTTAAGAAAGTAACTGTTAAAAACTTTCAATAAATTCGAAGAAAACCAAACCCAAGTTATTTTAAGGGGAAACTTCACCAGACAGCCTGTTACATCTCTACAGCCTCTATTAATCCTTATTAATGAATTTACAAATTGAATTTAAATGTAGAATAAAATAAAAGGGTTATGACAATTTGTATTACTAAGTATTACTGTCTGGATTTTTTTATATTTTAAGCGCCGTTTTTATAAATACATAAAGAATAAAGAAGAAGATTTTAATGATCCGTAGCGAAGAATCCAAAACTATTTTTCGCTTGAGTTCTTTATGGGAAAGTTGTTAAAGTGTAAAATTCCCTGGAGAAAATCTCCGTCTGTGAGAAAGTTATTGGAAATTGAAAAGTTAACGGTATTGGCAGAACTTTACAGCCTATTTAACCGGAGGGAAGTTAAATGTCAAGAGCTTCTAACGAAAAACAGTCAAATCCAGGTGACGTTTATTTGATCATCTTTCGCGCGCTGCATCTCATAAAAGTTCTATTTTGATGAATAAGTAAAAATTTTAGTAAAACAGATTTTTTAACATTTTTCTTAAACTATGGGAGAATATAAAAAAAATTGAAAGACAAAATAAGAATTTCATTCAAATGACTTTCAAGTACAGGGTGGGGCATGGGGACTTCCTATTTTGAAAATGCGATAAAACACAATACATATTTCATTTGACTTTAATGCTATTTTCCGCCTACCACACAATAATGGGATTTTGAATTTACACAGTTTTAAACACAATGTCTGTTAAATGACGCTCTCCATGATCAATACACTGTTGCAGTCGATTTCGAAAACTTTGAGTCACTTTTCAAGTATATTGACCAGGATATTGTCAATTTCGGTTCGGATATTGTTCCTTTGTTCCAGGGTCTTGGAACAATCTTTGCTAATCAGTGACTTGAGATAAGCCTACAGGAAGTAATCAGGAGGGGATAAATCAGGGAAGCACGCAGGCCAGTTAACATTCCCTCGCAGGGAGATCAGTCATTTGGATAAGGCTGCTCTGAAAATACTCATGGAAACCTTGGAGGTGGGGGCTGGGGCGCCATCTTGTTGTAACAACATCTTGTTAAGATCCCTTTCTTGGAAATCGGGTAAGAAGAATTAGTGGAACAATGTCACATACCGGTCTGAATTGACACACGAACTCTTTCCATGTTTTCAGGAGTTTTAACAAGTCTTCGGAGGTCCTTTCCTTTTTTTGGAGACACTCACCGTTGCTCTGAAGGCATCCATCCACATTAAAATACATTTCCGATCAGGAACATGACCTCATGGAAGAATATCGAACTGACGACGAAAGACACGATGCACTCCAATCACCGACCGACAGTTGGAGAAATACGCCTCCGCGACAAAAGCTCGTTGCTGCTTTGACCACTACATGTTTGAGACTGAGACGGACCTGAACATAAATATCCCACTCCACCCCTCTCACCCAATACATCCCCACGCCCCTTTACTCTCTACCAACATCACTGCAACATGTTCAAAAAGGAAGTTGCCGCGCTCCACCCTGTACCGTAAGCTCGCATCTATTGGTAGACAAAACTTCAAAAAATTTTTACCAATTAAATGCATTTTTTTCAAAACCCTACGTACAGACTTTCATACGGAATTTCCTCATTAAAGACTTGCAGTAGGGAATTATTTTGGATTTGCCTTAGAGTGACCCTCGTTTCACAAGATTTAATGGTCATTTCATGAAATCACAATTAGACCAAAAGGATGTATTATAGAAACCAAAATTCATTACTGTAACTGTCTGCTATATATTCCTTTTTTAACCGTTAATAGTTTGTTGTGAAAGCTTATACCGAAAGTTAAAAGACTTTTATTCTCAGAACAAAATGGACTTTGGATTACTATATTCTGTTTCAATGAATTGAGTATCTTACCCTTTTGAATAGAAAATTTACCGCTGGACGTCAAAGAGCATAATCTGTTTTTCTCAGTAAGAGTAAGTATAAATTATCTCTCTGAAATAATGTATGCTTACAAGCTATGTGTCTCGAATTTGACAATTCAATTACTCTAACTTCAATATTAAATATTCACTATATTTCTTAAGCAACCACTGTCGACTAAAATAATTTGAAGTTATTTACAAATATAATACAAAAATGATTTCTTTTGATACATATTTAGCATTGAAAAATAAAACCACGAAGACTACCTTAACCACAAAACTGCTGATGCATGAGTTTAAAATAATAGCCCACAGCCCCTTTATGATATTAATAATTTCATCGTTAATCGTTACAAATAAATTGGTTTAATATTAATCTTTTAATAAATTTTAATTTTATGTAAATCTTGTAACAAGATAAATTCTTGTTTTTAAGTGAATGCAATATATATATATATATATATATATATGTGTGTGTGTGTGTGTGTGTGTGTGTGTGCAATAATTCCCTCTAGTATCCTTTTTATTAACTATTAGTATTAATAGCTAAAATAACTAACTTTTTGAGATTAATATTGTAATCTTAATCGTAATCGGCTAGACCGAAATCCCTGTCCCGCCCATTCTATCCAATCAGAACTACTATAACGTAATAATCACGCGCTTGCATTGCTGGTATAAAAGCAAAAGTCTTGTGTAATCGCTATCTTGGTCCGCTTGCCGACATCATGTAAGAATGTAAATAACTGCAGCTCTTTGTGTTGTGTCCGTCAAGATGTCGCTTTTGTTATATTTGTCTGTTTTCGTGTTCTTAACAAATGGATGTAAAATATAAAAGTGATTAACCAGTTACGCTATGTGTGCTTCAAAATAAAAACTAAAACTCAATTCTAAAGACGTTTTCAATAAACCAGATATGACAACAAACCAACACCGGTCAACGCTACTACAATACTTAACATATATATATACAGGTGGATGACAAAATAATACGAACACCTGTGAAAGAGGAGAAAAGCTTTATTAATAGGGAGTTGGACCCCCTTTGACTGAATTACAGACTGTATGCGACGTGGGATGGACGCATAGAGGTCATTAACAACTTGTAATGAAATATGAAGCCATTCTTCGTGGAGAGCGGTCTCTAATGCCGAAATCGTAGATGGTGGAGGGAATCGAGCACGTAGTTTTGACTCCAAATATCCCCACAAATGTTCAATAATATTTAAATCAGGTGACTGAGGGAGCCAATCAAGATGACCTACTTCCCCCTCATGCTCTGCAAACCATTCTTGCACGATTTTAGCAGTGTGGATAGGAGCGTTGTTGTCTTGATAAAGTGTGCATTCTCCGGGAAATGAAGTCTGGACAAATGGATGCACCTGATCCCCCAGGATATTGACATAGTGGGCAGCTTTAACCTTGCCATGCAGAGTAACAAGCGGCCCAAGACCACGCCAAGATATCACCCCCCCATACCATAAGGGACCCACCTGCATGCTTAACAGTCGGCACGATGCATTCAGGAGCAAATGCTTCTTTGGGCGTTCTCCACACATAAACGCATCCGGTGGTTTGGAATAGGGTGAACCTCGATTCATCCGACCAGATGACGTTGCCACTGTTGTGGGGTCCACTGTCTGTGTGTTCTACACCACTGGCGTCGCTGTAAAGCATGACGTGCTGTTACCAATGGTTTACGAATTACAACTCTTCCATACAAGTTCAAAGCATGAAGTTCCATTTGGACGCTTCTTGCTGAAATAGGGTTATGAAGATGACTATTCACCTCAGACGTTATCTGGGATAGTGATTGCTTGCGCTTTCGGGCCACTGTGCGGGTTAAGACTCTTTAATCCCTGTCGGTAAGCTTTCTTTTCCGTCCACTGTTGTGCTTGCCAGACGTCACATTCCCGCATTTCTTGTATGCTGTCATAACGGCAGATACAGTACTCCTTGCACGCCCCAAATAAATGGCTGTTTCCGTCACCGAGCAACCAGTGCACCTCATTCCAACAATCCTACCTTTTTCGAACTCTGACAGGTCCGTCATTATTGCGTTTTTCAGAAATTACAATTGACGCGTGCAACACCTATCGCAGCTGTTGAGCGACTGATATTTTACCTTTCGAATCCGCTAGGCGGCGGACTGCAACGCTAACTGACATGCGCGCTGTGCATCTTTGAAACGGGTCATGCCTTTTTCACGGGTGTTCGTATTATTTTGTCACCCATCTGTATATATATATATATATATATATATATATATATATATATATATATATATATATATATATATATATATATATCGTTCTCGCGTTTGGTACAGGGCTGTGGCCAGTAGTGTTATGTAACCTTCCATACTGAGTCTGACAAATACTTTTCTGTTCGATTTTCTGTGCAATTTCTAGAACATGCAGTTGAAGAAATAAAAAAAAAATGTTCGGAATTCATAATTCAATAAAATCTAAAATAAATCATCCGTGTGAACAACAAATGTTAATAGTTTTTTTACAAGTTCTTCAAGCAGTATTCCTTTTCTATTCATTATATGATTATTTTTCCAACCATTTTCTTTTGACAGAACTAATTTCGATTTGTTTGACGATTTCTTAATCATCGCTATAGTGAAGCCAGTGTGACTACAACACATTTTGCCATTTAAATTATAGTAGAGTCCCTAAAACTCGGCACGATAGCCCGGCAGTCCGGATAACTCGGCCACGTACTTGCAAGTCGAAAAATGCCCACGTTCGTTGCAGAAATTATAGCCATGTCATAGTTAATGAAAACCTACTGAAAAATGATGAAGGACACCGTAGAAACTGTCTTCGTGATGAAACAGCGAAACGCAGAATGAAGTACAGAAGACAACAGGATATTTCACATTTCTTTAAGTAAAAATACCCTGTTTTTGTGAAGCCGGCCCTTAATTTTCATTGCAGACAACTTAACGCCTTCTTAAAAGTATTTTTGAGGTGTGTTTGAGCAGGTAAAAAATTACTGTTTACTATATATTTATTAATTTAAATTTTCATGTTGTAAATGCGCTATTTCTTCATAAAGTACGTAATTTCCTTTGTTATATATAAAGGTCTTTGGACAGTTTGTTTTCTGTTGTATTCTCAAGGAAATAATACATACAAGTGCAGTACACTATTTTCTGAGGAAACACTCACTCGTGCTTATTCTTTTTTAATCTCATTCTCGATAACCCAGCATTTTCACAATCTCGATCACCATTCGATCGACATTAGGTCGAGTTTTTGGGACTCAACTGTTTCACATAAATTTCGAATGATCTACTGATGATCGAAGGGAGACTTCAGTTAACCATTTAGAACCGCAACAGATGATGATTTTTAAGTTTTTCCTTATATCGCAAGAACAGTTGCTTTTATACACCATTATATATATATATATATATATATATATATATATATATATATATATATATACATATATATATATACATATATATATACATATATATATATACATATATATATATATACATACATACTTATATATATATACACACATATATACATACATAATATTTATATTTATATATATATATATATATATGTAATAATTCCCCCTAACATCCTTTTAATTAACTCTGAATAATATTCAAATAATCTTTTAATTATTTGGTTCGAAACTAACACCCTGATCTTAATCGTAATCGACTAATATTATTCCATCATATAAATCCCTTTCCCTCCCATTGTAACCAATCAGAGCTCTTATTTCAAAAATGTCACGAGGACTTCACCGTCGAGTATAAAAACCGATGTCTCTGGAAATCGCGCTCTTCTTCGCTCGTTTCTCTGTAGTCATGTAGCCGGCTGCTTTGTGTTGTAGTTTCTTTGTCTTTGTGTTCGTCATGTGAAATGTCGCTGCATGCTATTGCTTAGTCGCTTGTGTCTGTTTTCGTGTTCTTATCAAATATCTGCGAAATACTGCTGTGAATTGTCCACCTACGTTATGTGCGTGTAAATAAACAAGATGAAATTTAATTCTGAAGATGTTTTTCTTGAAATCAGATATGCCCACAATCCAAGTAAACCAACACCGGCCAACTATATATATATATATATATATATTAACATGTTTTGGAGAAGTTCTTGGATTGACGGGAGAAATGCAACGGGCAGCTGGTTGTCCTATTATATTTTATTTCAATATTCAGTAAAGAAGTCTGTACTCCAAGCCATGACAAAAACGAGAGCTCTTTCAGCGTTGATCAGCAGCGAGTGAGTCCTTAGTACACGTATCTTTTTTAAGTCCGGCGAAAGTAGAAGTCGAAATTCTTATGCGGGAGGTGGGTTGAGTGTTGTCCTGGTAGGAAGTTTACCCCAACTGACACTTGAGGGCTGGGGATTCATCATATATATATATATATATATATATATATATATATATATATATATATATATATGTGTGTGTGTGTGTGTGTGTGTGTGTGTGTAAATCTTAAAATTCTTCTTTTTTTTTTTTTTAATTTTTAAACCAGCAAGCACAATGGTCGGAATTTCGAATTTCCAGTTCACTGGAGCAACAAGAAAAACGTTGTGTCTGTGGATGAGCAGACTCCGTAGGCGATGATGGGCAAAAGTGCCAGTGACAAGGACAGGTCATCTAGCAAAAGGGGGATGGTTTGGTTCCTCAGTGAAATTCATGCACCGCCAGTTGACCGTGAATTGAGGTGACAGTACCTCAATTACGACTTCCTGGACACACACCCACGCAACTCGCTCGCCTAATTGTGCAAAGATGGCACGTCTTTGTTGATGTGTTTTTTTCTTTTTTTCTGTTTTGTCCTTTCCCTCCCTTCCTTCTCTTCAGGGATTTACTTCTTCAACGATTTCAAATCCAATGAGGACGCATGTTGCCTAATTGACTTGAGGAATTGCGACAAACTTGGTTTTTTATCATCTGGTGTGCTTCCAAATGATTTGGTGATAAAACAGTGGGAAATTGTTGAGCAACGAAAGAGTTTACGTTTAACAGGCAAGCGGATTAGAGAAGAGAATGATTTATTTTGTTCTTTTGTTCTTCAGGTTTTAGATTCATTTTTGAGTTTTATTAAATATATTTCTTGAAGTGAATGAAGTGAGTCAAAATTATAAGCTTATATTTTACTACAAAAAATTGAATCTAAATTGTAACAAAATAAAAATGACTGCTTTAACACGATTTTTTGAAAAAAAAATTAGTTTTTTAATCATTACATATAGCGCAGAGGGCGTAGCTACCGCCGTATCAACCGTATAAATGATGCGGGGCCCCCGAGCTACAGGGGCCCCAACATGTGTAACAACAGTACACTAACAAGGCTTCCATACCTAAAAAAGGGTCCCGAAAGAATTTTGATACAGGGCCCCCTCAAAGTTAGTTACGCCAGATATAGCGCCTATTATACGTTTAAATTATTCTTCGTTGTATTCTTTTGTATAGGTTAATTAGAGAAGATATTTAAGTCTGGTGTCTGAAGGAATTTTTTTATTAGTAAAATAAGTCTTCGCGGCACAAAATTACTCATTAAATATTTTTTTAAAAAATATATGAAATGAATAGTGTTCAATGTTTTGGGATGTACTGTTTTGATGTGTTTGTAATCTGCAGACTATATAAATTACATTATTTTAAAATTCATCTTTACAGTAATTGCACAAAATTGATTTGGAAAAGCTCTATTGTGTGTTTCTGAAAATGCTGAGAAAACCTGTTTATAAAGTTACTTATAAACGATTTGTAAGGGGTTCTCTTTGATTTCTTCCTTTAACTCTTAAGGAATACTCTTTTCATGCATTGTTTGATTGGAGAACCGCTTTCTGTAAAGGAACCGTGATTTATGCAAAGTAGAAATGCCATTTAAAGTTGAATTGAGTTCAAAGAGAAGGATAGAAATTAGATCCACTCATGTTGGATTAAATCATAGTTTGTATTTGAATTGGTAGTGTATCCAGAAAAAGAGGATGAAGAGCCTTGTGGTTCAAATTAGAAGAATCAAGCCGAATATTTACTATAAAATTACAAGTATCTTAAGTCACAATTATTTAGAATATGCTAGAACACTTACTTGTTCAGTTAACTACTACAAAAGTTGATAGTAATTGAAAGTTATAACAGTAAAAAATTATTGATTTTTAGAGATGGCTGCTCACATTCCGTGAATCTTACCACCAACGCGAGTGAAGGTTCGCTTCTGATTGTTTTGGAAATGAATTTCCTTTTTACACTATGTTTAACAATTCTAAACTTTTAAAAAATATACATTTTCCATTCTGTTGTATCTGTTTTCACTTATGAATCATTTAACTCGGAATAATATTCCTCTACTAATGTTTATGAAATTTTATTTGATGTAAAAATAGTATACCGTAAATCCGGCATATAACGTGCACCTATACTTTCAAGCTGCAATTTTTTATTTTGAGGTACGCACTCTCTTTTTACGAAGGAATCTGCAATGGACTTTAGCTATGTTGTTATGTTTTAAAGCCATTTGTCCGAGGTATCATAATGTATGATACTATTTCTTTTAATAAACAGTATTCCGATCTTTGTAGGTCTAATTTTTTTTCTGGCACATCTCTTTTTTTATTTTTGAAGGTATCATTTTTAAACTCGGCATATAACGTGCACCCATAAATTTCGATCTTATTTTTGTATTACAAGGGCTCGTTATGCGCCTGATTTTACGGTAGTTAATTTTATACAATGCCAGCTTACCATTCTCTTAGTTTAATTTGTTACTGGGATATGGATGTGTAATTTAAAAAGGAGTGCTTAAAATAAGTTTTCCTTTTTATTAATAAAAAACGCCCAGAAGATTGATTCTATTCTTATTGTTGTTCAATCGGCAATTTCACTTGAGAAACAAAATTTTGAACATTAAGAATTAAATCACAATTTTTCAGAATTAATTAATACATTTGGTGATGAGAACAAAACCAGTATTAAAATTCTTGACATCAAGCAGATGAAGTAAGAGCATATGTATGAAACACAATTTTTTTCTTATAAAACGTCCATTTTGTATAGATTGGTATTAACAATATGATTTTGTAATTCGCTTCCTCTTTGTGGCTAGTTGATTGATGACGCTGTATTGAAACGAGTTGACATTTATAGGCGCATATTTCCTGTAGGTATAGATTATTTTTACAAGGCGGAAACGTGGGTTAATAGCTGTGATATAATCGAGGATATGCATCAGTACGCGGCTTCAATAGCAGCTGCTTTTCCGCATACTGTGAAGAGAAGGCAAAAAAAGCGTTAGTTACAAGCCTGAAATGCACAACCTTTTTGTGTATTAATCAATAATTTTCATCTTTTATTACATTGTGATTTTATCTTTGATTAGGAAAAGTGCTATGATAAATATTGAATGTGATCTCTGTGTAATATCGATGTACATTCTGAATAGTAACAAGGACATTAGAATGCAATCTTTGTCATGTCTTACGTGTTAAGTACCTAAATTATTTAAAAATACTATGTACAGCAGTTATAACCAATTTTAATTAATTTTAAGAATAATTTAATTTAGTTTTGGTTTGATTATTATGGGAAAGCCATTATAGTCAATAAAGCAATGCATTTATTATGTAAATTTTATAGAATTCTTTCAAGAGTTTATTTTTTAGTGTTTTTGAAAACGCTAAACTTCTTTAATTAAACTAAAATTTTCGTGAACGATGGGTTGTGTATGCAATAAAAATGGTAAAAGTTGGGGGGAGGTTGCAATTTGCTTAATATATTCTTTTATTTAATTTATCATAATTAAAACTTAATTATCTAAGCATATTCAGTGTAAAATTTAACTATTTGAGATTTATGATTACTGACGTAATACGAGATTATATATTGTTTTAATTTCAATTTCATAAGTAATGTTTTCTGAAAAACTGTAATGAAAAAATGATTGAAAAAAGTGCACTCAACGTTTTACAATAGCTATTTCTTGGTATGCACAAATTAACTGGATTTATTGTTCTCTATGAGAACATCTATACTATTTCATGAATTGAATGATTAGTTGTTTTGGTGTATTTGTCATCTTGAGTTTTTAATAGATGTTTTAGTTTCACTTCTGTTGCATTTGCTTTTAATTTTGGATCTACTACAAGAAACTCCAATGATTTACTGTCAGAATTTTTGTAAAAATAGATCTATGGTGTATATAAATTTAATTACACACACACACGCACATATTGCAATAGTTTTATAGTGCCTCCCACCTTTATAATTTATTATCCTGTAATTTCTTTTCTTACTTCGTTATGCAAGATTTAATCGAGCGTTATCTCGCGAGGCATTCCTCTTAAAAGTAAGTTTTTTTTGTTTCTCTTTTATATTATTACAAGTTTTAACTACCGCCATTTTACCAAGGTAACGTGATATTAAATGACAGTAATTATGTAAAGTGAATTGAAGTTACGCTGTTAGTCCGACAATATTGCGCAACAAGGTTTCCATTGATTCGATCTTCCTTGAGAAGGACATTAAAGATTTATTGATTCAAAATGCATTAGAGAGTAATTCCAGTTCCAGTTGGCCTATGTCCCTTTTAGTTCTATCAGATAAGTAGTATTTAATTTTTTGTAATTGTATCGCGAACGTTGATCTTCCCACCGTAAACTTAAATTACGAGGTCCGTCACCGAAAGCCCTCTAGTAGCTGAATAGTGCGACGTTAATATTCACTCACCCACTCTCCGGACGTAAACTTAAGCTACACAATTATTAAATTAATTTTGTATAGAATTGGACATTGATGGTTAAACCAAATATGATAGATTCGGAGCAGCGGTGTAATTGCTCCCATTTGCCCCCCCCCCGTAAAGTCAGGTTTTGGGCCCCCCAAGTTGGATTTTACGAAGGGTAGGTACTTGGCCGCAGTCAGACTTTGTTCTTCCCGCGATGCGGGGATTCCCGGGGTGAACGTTACAACACTGATTTGGAATAAGATTAAATGAAAACGGTCTTCTATGTTCTAGTTATTTTTGGTTAAAATACACATGAACAATATAAATATTGAAAAAATTGGAAAAAAAGAACATGAACGATTTTGTTATTGTCATCGCCTCCATTCTTCACTTTTGAGTCACTCAATGGCATTTCTGCTGCTTGGCACAATCAATACAGAGTTATGTGACGAGCAGTTACAGTTTTAAATATATTTGTGTTAGTGATTTGTTATGGCTGCTACATCATTATCCTCGCCAGGTTTGAATCTAGATATTCCAGGTACGGTATCGTCAGAATTTCCTACTCAGACTTTTGGGGCTTCATCACAACTTAAGACTCTCGCATACAAGTCATTTAAATTCACAAATGTATTGATATTTTCGTGGAGTTTTTACTTTCCTTCTGAAATTTAAACGTTCGTTTTATTTTTTCGAAGCAATAAAATGCCCTCCAATAAATAAGCATCTTGGGCAGTTTTATGTGTGTGTATGATATTTTTCTTTTCCGATTTCAACGAATGTTTGAAAATATTTTAAAGATATTTCAGAATTCACAAATTAATAATCATAATAATAAAAATATTTTTTTAAAAAACAGATGCATTTTTTTATTGTAAAAGCGAATTCTTTCATTTTCCCCCTATCCTGTTTTTTTTTTAAAAAAAAGTATTACTGCAAGCATTCTCGTAAAATATTTATAATTAACGAAAAAAATCACATAGTATTTTGTATTTCATATTGTATGAGACACAAAAAGAAATGTTCTATTTTTGTAAAATTGCAGCATAATTTTTCTCTCCGCACCTTTTTTTTTACCATGTTTTTTACTAACTCGCTTTCTTGCATGTCTGTCCGGGTGGAATTTTATAATTGTTTTTAAATTAACTTCCCGATGAGCTAGAGACTTGAAATTTAGACCATTGCTCAGAAGTAGATGACAATGCATGAAAATGTAAAAATATATACTTTTTAGTTCGTTACAGATCATGTTACATGATATTTTTTTTGTGATGCAGGTTTTTCTTATACCCAGTAAGAAGAATAAAACACTTCAAATAATTTCTTTTAATTGCCAGAATTCGTGAGAAAGTGACAGGTGATTCAATACATAAATTTTCTAAATAATAGGGAGCTTTTATAGGATGAAATGATATTACGGTTATATAAGAGGGAAAATAAGGGATGGAGAGAAACAACCTTGAATTGTCCATTTGAAAGAAATAGTGTAGGGAATAAATAACATTACTTTTCTTTTTTTCTAAGTAAGGATAGCGAAGTACTTCTTAAATTACTAAATCCCGGGCCTCATCTGAGAGTTCTTGGAGGCCCTATGTGGGATGGACGCTTAAGTAATACATCAGCTTTTGTACACTATTTACAGAGAAGGAAACACATGAATGGGGGGTTATTGCGCGCGATGTATGAGAATTTTCATTTAAAATAAAATTAGAAACATCTTGTACAATTTTAAAAAGATATAAAAATGCTTGAAAAATGTGTTTAAAACATGAATGTAAGTTCCTGGAGTAATGTTTGCAGAGTGGTATATAATACATAATTCCCCGAATAGATTTAATTTAAACAATTTCTAATTTTTTTCAGAAGCAAAATACAGTTGAAATACTTTTAAATGATTTAAATAGCTTATTGAATCAAATTATATGAACTATAAATACAAAGAGCAATTAAAGGGCAATAAACATACATTTTTCATGTATTAGATAATAAAAATATATATACACAATAATAAACACACCACTCGACTAAATGGAACATTTTTCAAAGATCTGAGCCTAAAAATAAATTTGTCTCAATGGTTGTTCTATGAAACTTCCTGAATAATTGAATTTTTAATCTAACGGGTGATTTTCATGCAAGATATATAAAGGATATTAATGTAATCTCAAAGTTCACCTTAAAATAGTGGGATTTTGCCGGGAAAAGATGAATAATAATGCTTTATGCAGTGAATAATGCTGGGATAAAAGTAGTGTAAATTGCTACTGCGAAAGTCAATCTAGCTGCAAAATGGAAAATATATTCAATTACAGTTCAATTTTTTTCCAGAGGTATTATTTAATATTTTTTTCTTTAAATTCTCCAATATTTTTAGCTATATTGACTAGTTTATTGTTTCTGAACCCAATAAATTCTAAAAACCGGTGAAGTATTATAGTGTTTTATCGCAGACCTATATATGAGGTTATTACTTTGGATTAGTATCAAATCTTTATATAAATACAAAAGTATAGAACTCAAACAATTTTTTTTCAGTATATTTCTAACTAGCTGCATGGCCCGGCGTTGCGCGAGCCTTCTCTTTCCATCGTGAGGCCAGCAATTATGTGTGTGTTTGTACGCGCACGCAATGTGAGTGTGTGATTTCTAAAATTATTTCATTAAATTCCTTTTTTTCGAAATTTGTTCCACATATTTTCGATTTAAGATAGGTTTCTTTCCCCTCTCTCTAGCCCGGCATAACACGGGGTTTTTTAGTGTAAAATTATTGTTCCCTCTTCCCCTCCCCCTCACAGATAAGATATAGCTTCAAATTTCGATGTATGAGTTTTAAAAAACAATATTGCATTAGTTAAAAAATTATTAATGTAAAGCAATAAAAAGAAAACGATTCTAATGCTAAGAGTAAAACAAAAAACGTTCATCATTTTTAATAATAGTTTCTAAGAAACTAAAATAATAAAATAAATTTGAGATTTTCTTGAATCAATCAATTGTTACGTATAGTTAGCTTAAAAAAGTTCCTGAAATGTATTTTTATCCAAAATAATAGACGATGTACTTTTTAATAAACGAATAATTAATTTAGTAATGAAATAATAGAAATAATCATTTTAAAAAACATATATATGTAATAATTCCCTCTAGTATCCTTTTTATTAACTTTTTGTACTAAAATTTAAAATAACTTTAAATCTTTGGTTTAAAAATATCAGCGTAATCTTAATCGTAATCGGCTAGTCCGAAATCCCTCTCCCGCCCATTCTAGCCAATCAGAACTACTATTACGTAATAACCACTGTTGATATAAAAGCAAAAATTTTGTGTAATCGCTCTCTTCTCTTTTGTCTGCCTTTCTTCATCATGTAATTAGCCGGCTGCAGCACGGTCTGTGTTTGTGTTTGTCTTTGTGTTTATGCCATGATGTTTGCTTCTTTTTATGTGTAATTCTGTCCCTACTGAATCTTTATGTGTTTCTAGATGTGAATAAAGAAGAATAAGGATTTACAGGAGTGCCTCTTCAATAATACCGTATTCGACCACGCTCCATGTAACATAGAAAATCACACCACCGGCCACGCCCTATCTTTGGTTCGCTACAGTAATAACATCCACTCGCCACGTCTTACAATTATTTTTACCATTCTCCAGAAATATTATTAAAATATTTCATATATATATATATATATATATATATATATATATATATATATATATATATATATATATATATATATGAATTAAGATCCGTTTTCTTTAAGTAATAAATAAAAGAAAAACTTACAGATAGCTATTAAAACGATTGCTTTTTAATGTTTGAAACACACACACACACGCATATATATATATATATATATATAAACAGTTTGGGGGAAAACCGCCTAGATATATATATATATATATATATATATATATATTTACATGTACTAATGTTCAAAAGAAAACACTCAAAAAAAAAATATATGGAATATTAATTTATATTCTATCTGATGAAAACATTAAAAATTTATTTTAATTTCATAGTTTTTCCTTCCACTGTTATTGTTACAAATTTTGTGTAATGAGCGCTTAAAATAGTGTAAATAATTTATATCTGAAAAAGTGTAATACATTAATATTACTATCTGTTGTATTTATTTTATGTTAAAATCTTGCCACATCCACGAAATTTAGTTTTAATATGGAATAAAAAAAATAGTGATTACACTGATCGAAGGAATAAATTAAAAGCGAACGCGCACTGAGGCATGGCGTATACAAAGGAAGAGGGATTAAAAAGATGTATGCAGTCACAGGCTTTTTTGCAGTTGACATAATTTTTTCCTACTATCTTGACAATTATCGTTATATTTTAGAAACTTCACAAAATATCTTTATAAATTATAGCCTATGTGTTATTCTGATGTATAAACTATATTATTGTCTAGTTTCATTTAAATCCATTCAGTTGTTTTTCCGTGAAAGACTACCAAACATCTCCAAACATACTTTCAAATTTAAAATATATATTTTTATTATTTACATCATAGGCTATTTAACTGTGGTTCATAGACCCCAGGGGTCCCCAGCGTCTTTCCAGCGGGTCCGTGGAGTTTCTCATGTAACATTAAGATTTTCCTCTTGTATAGAATTTGAAAGCCTCGTGGAAAAATTGAAAGATGCGCCATCCTAGAAAAGATCACTTACTTAACTGCTCTTAAAGAAAATCTCTGCTAAACCATGTATTTCGATCAAGAATATTAAGTCAGGGAGAGGTATTCAAAATCTTGGGGATCCACAATGTCGGGCTGGCACATTAAAAGTGGAGGGGGGGGGGAGTTTAAGAGGTCTCAGGGGTGTTAATTTTGTCTCGAGGTCTGAAAATATAAACAATTTTCAAAAGGATGTAATTCTTCGAAATTAAAATTAAATAATTCGAATCTCTTACACATTATTTATTAAGGAATGAGGCTTCATAAAGGGCAAACTATTGAAAAATATAATCATAATTTTAAAAATTATAAGCATATGAAAATAAGAGACATTTCTGAGAGAAACGTTAATTAAGTTTTACGCTGCGCTTGATATTTTCTAAAATAGTAACTCTAATTACTAGCATTAAGTTGATTTATAAAGTTAAATGTATCCGTATTACGCTGTAGCTATTTTTATATAAATAGAAAAATAGATTATATACTTTTTTTAAAAAAATTTTAATCCTATTAAATTTTTTACAACAAAAGCAACTATTTTCGAAAATAGCACGCGCAACGTAAAAATTACGAAAATGTTTCTTATTTTCATATGCTTATAACTTTTAAAATTAAAATTATACTTTGAACATTTTGTATTTTTCTGAAACCGCATTCTTTTATAAATGTGTGGAAAAGATTTGAATTATTTATATTTAATTTCAAAGAATAATGTAATACATTTCAGCCCTCGAGACAAAGTTAACAGACTCGAGACACACTTCTTAAAGAACTCTGTTTTTTTCACTGCAGGTCAAACTCGCAGTTTGAAAGACTTGGAAATAGTGTTTGCGGCTTGGCACTGGTCCGCGAAAAATATTTACCAATCAGTGGACCAGCTGCTGAGAAACATCGGTCTAGATTTACGCTATTTTGTGTGTGTGTGACTTTATTTATCTTAATTATATATATGTAATTTGTGAAGTAATATGTAATGAAAATATGATATATTGATTTTTCTCCTTCAAATATAGTTTATAGGGCAGTAAATGGAATGCCAAATTATTTAAATTACATCACCTCGTTTTTCTCTTTAATGTTGAAGTAATTACAGTTTCATATCTACATTTTTTCACTGTTTTTTGTGTGTGACCTTAACTTTTTTTACACACACACAAGCTTTTATTTAACTTGCAATGTAAAATGAACGGGTGGAATCTTGCAACTTAATTTTTAAGCTGATGTCTTCCAACGATTGAGCTCAAATTTTGTATACACGTTTAGTTTCGATGACAATGCATGATTTGACCAATTATATTCCGATATCGACCGAGTTACTGTAACGATCTTGTTCAGGTGTTAAGCCTAGCATGTTTACTATACAACAAGTGTCGACCAGGACTGTAGTTCAGATGGTAGAGCGCTCGCTTAGCATGCGAAAGGTACGGGCATCGATGCCTGGCGCTTGCAATTGTAATTTTTTCCTGTAAAATATTTTTGTAATTCATTTGATTTGTACAACGAGATATTTCACAATACTTCTATATGTATATGTACAAAGTATGCTATATTACACACACAAGCTTTTATTTAACTTGCAATGTAAAATGTTCGGGCGGAATCTTGCAACTCAATTTTTAAGCTGATGTCTTCAAACGATTGATCTAAAATTTTGTATATACGTTTAGTTTCGATGACAATGCATGTTTTGACCAATAATATACCTATATTGGAATTAGTTAAAAAGATATTATATATATAATGAAAGTTATTTGTTCGGGTGGAATCTTACAACTCAATTTTGAAGCTGATGTCTTCAACTGATCGAGCGGTTTTTGGTTTTAGTATAGTATTATAGTAAAAACAAAAAAAGAGCTTTAGAATTTTTTTCATTAATTTTGCATTGTCCAATGTTGTTCTGGTCTTACAGTGTTTATCGCCCTCCCCCCATTATTTTCTTGTTGCGGCCCAAAAGAAATATTTATAACGTAAACGTGGCCTGGCGGGAAAAAAGACTGAGCTATGCTGTTCAAAATTAACCGGCAGATGACCTTGCAACAATGATGTGTTGAATGAGATGAACAGACTGAGAAACATGTACAGTGATAACTACAAAGTAAAAAATAAATTTCAAGTAAAAAACCTTTTTTAAAAACAAGCTTTTATTTAAATGTTCTAAAAAGAAGAAAATAAACTTTTATTTTAAAACTTTTAATGCTATCAACTTATAATGTCATTACACAATTTATAATATAAAAGCTTGTCGCGAGATTTACCTGTGTAGGTAAACACGCAAATTAAAGAACTTGATCTGATTAATTTTAATTTTTAAAATTTTTAAACTAAATAAATACGAGTACTTAAATCTCGTGACAAGCTTTTATATTATAAATTGTGTAATGACGTTATAAGTTGATAGCATTAAAAGTTTTAAAAGAAAAGTTTATTTTCTTGTTTTTAGAACATTTAAATAAAAGTTTGTTTTTAAAAAAGTTTTTTTTACTTTAAATTTATTTCGTACTAGCCGTTACCCACCCGCTTCACTGGGTATTTCCCGATGTTGTATGTATGTATACTGTTAACATATATATGAATTATTGATATCTAGCGTTCAGAATTCGATTGTATTGAAAATATATTTATAGCTGTAAAACACTCTCGCCCTTGATATAAAAAGAACATAAATTATAATATCTAATTTCTATTTATATCTAAAACTAGCTGTACGCTGCGCGCGTTGCTACGCAAACAACTGAAATAAATTTAAGAAAAATAATTTTAAAGGAAAATCAGTACACAAATATTCAATTCATTCAAAGCCGTTTCGAAAAAATTGTGTGATTACAAAGTTCAGTTTCAATTAGATGTTTATTGAAGTGCTGTGGGATACACAATTTTTTCTTGTTTTTCCATCTGGTGCGTAGACGAATAAATCAGAAGGTTTTCCGACACGTGAGCAAGCCACATAGAGCTGTCCATGTGAGAAGCATGGATTCTCCAAATTTAATCCACACACTTGTAATGATTGTCCTTGTGCTTTGTTAATAGTCACTGAGAAAGCGAGTCGCACCGGGAACTGTAAACGTTTGAATTCGAATGGCATATCTGTCGGGATCATTGGGATACGTGGCAACAGGACGTCTTCACCTTTGAATTTTCCAGTCAAAATTGTTGCCTCGATAACATTGTTCATCATTTTCTTGACTGAGAGTCTGGTTCCGTTGGAAAGTCGTGGTGGATTTATGTTTCGAAGAAGTATGATGGGTACGCCAATTTTCAATGTAAGAACGTGCGGTGGCATGCCTGGCAAATCAAGCGAATTCAAGAATTCAGTTGGATAGTTGACAACCTCACCTTGATTTTCCACAGTATCGATGGACTTATATGTTGTCGTTTCACTGGGTATTCTATGCTGAATGGTGAAGTTGATGGTATTGACATCGATGTTTTTGGCTGCTAATATAGCACGCGTACTTAGCCACTGATGGTTTTTGTAGTTTTGTGCAATGTTTGGGAAAACTTTTTGCACGTATTCGTCGATGCTTTCTGTGATCTTACAGAAGTTTGCTGGCAGGGTGATACATTGTGTAGATTCATCAATTTCCATTCGCCCATTTCCAATATCCATGAATTGTTTTGCAAAGTTTCCAGCCGATGCATCCCGTTGTAGTTGTAAACGCATGTTAGTTTTCAAAGTCAATTTCTGTAAAAGACGCCATAGAACTGATGATTTAAGACATGCATGAAAATCATCAGCGGGTGTTGATCGTGGTATAATGGGCAGTGTTTGTCGAAAATCACCAGACAATAAAATGAGTGCGCCTCCGAAGATCCGTCTGTTCCCTCTGAAATCTCGCAGTGTTCGATCAAGCGCTTCCAATGCTTTCTTGTGAGACATTGTACATTCGTCCCATATGATAATTTGACACGTTTGAAGTACTTTTCCCATTCCAGAGTTTTTGCTGATGTTGCATGTTGGTGCCTCAGTGTTTTGAAAATTCAACGGCAATTTCAATGCTGAATGCGTTGTTCGGCCACCATCCAAAAGAGTTCCCTCAATTCCAGATGATGCAATAGCCAGTGCAATATTATTTCGTGATCGTATGGTTGCCAAAATTAGTGAAAGAAGAAAAGTCTTGCCTGTACCACCGGGCGCCTCTATGAAAAACAGTCCACCGCTTTGTTCTGTGATTGTACGCATAATTCTGTCATACGCAATGCGTTGTTCTAGAATCAACTGCGGAAGATTTGTCCTAACGAATGTTCCCAGTTTGTCAGAATCATAGTGTGTTTCTCGTTGCAAATCACGATCAAAAAGGTTGTTTGCAGGTCGGTTTGAAGCAGGCATTCCCAGTTGCACCAATTCCTTGTTAGCGATTGTCAAACATATGTCTTCAATCAAAATCAATGCTTCATTATACACGTTTGGTGTGAATTGAATGTCCGGATTTTGATTCGCAGCGCGCAAACGATGTAGAATATCTTCACTCATGTAGTCCTTGTATTTTTCCCAAAGACCTTTTGGATTAGATGGGAAGCAGGTTGCTAATATTATGGCAAATAGCGTGCGTATATGCTGTGGTCGAGCAGTATTCGATGCATCAGCTAGTGCAGTGTCCCAATGTGCATCATTCTCAAGAAGATTTAGTCCTTGGCAAGCTTGGCGATAAGTAGCGTACAGCTGACCGTTGACTGTTCTTAAATCTTGGAAGGATATTGGTCCACGTATATTGATCAACAACAATCTTAGATAGAAGCATTCTGTATTGTTCGGATGAACAGTGTACAGACGACCCAATGCATCGCTGGAATATAAATTGGTATGTCCTTCAACTGCTTTACCTTGTTTGCGACGTTGAAACTTTTTAGTCGATGCATTCCACGTGTAGAATTTCGGTACTTCAGAATAAAGCAAAGTTTTAGCAAAAAGATCATCTTGGCACAATGAGTAAAACGCAGTTAAAGTTGTTGCCGGTGTGAACCAATGCTCTTGCACGTACATTATCTGCTGTAAAGTACACGCGCTGCCCATTCTCGAGATGCACCGCCAAGTGTACTACTGTTGGATGTCGTTCATGGATTGGAAATGATAAGATGCGCAATACTGCTTCACTGCTGCTTATGTAGCGTCCAAGTTGGTATTGGTTGATTTCATCGAGCGGTGCAGCTACATACCCTACTCCGAAGACTGCCATGTCGCTTCCTTTGTTGACATATTTGCAAATGTATTTGATCGACTTCACTGAATTGCAATACTCAACATTAATGTGTGCTTTGAAGGTCTTTGAAAGCAGTGGTGAATATGACACAATCCAACGATTATCTACTTCAATATCAATGTTTCGTACTTTCAGAACGACGGATTTGCCACCATCCTCAACTGATCGTTGACGATGCAGTGGATATCCGTCATTGCCAGTGATAGTATCAGAAACCAATTTTCTTGAGTATCGTTTCATGCATTTCCCATCAGACATGCATGGTGAATTATTGTTGAATGCGCCACATGGGCCATGGATCATATTTTTGGTGACGACGTCGGATAAGTTTGGATCAATGTGCTTATCTGGTATTTTTGCTGAGATGATTTGATAAATTTGATCTGGCGTAATTTTGTTGATTAACAAAACCGAAATATGTGCATGTGGCAATCCTCTTTTCTGCCATTCAATGGAATACATCCAGCAGCGTGTTTCTCCAAAAACATGATACTTGATAATAAAACCCATCAAACATTTCAATTTTTGTTTAAATACGCGTGAGGTAATGTCATGGTGGTCCGAAGATGATTGTCCAACTAATAGACGTTCTTTAATTTCATTCTATGTTGGATTGCATGTATAGGTGACGAACAAATCTGGACGACCATATGCGCGAACGTATGTCATCGCATCTTGTGCATATTCATGCATGTGCCGTGGACTCCCCGTGAACGTAGACGGTAATATGACCATTCGTCCCAATTCGTTTGGATTGACGTTACCATCATTAACGATTGCGTCTCGTAAATGGATGTACTGTTCAGAACGCAACTTGTTTTGATTCAATCGAATATATAATAGCCGTTCGGTTTCAATCTTCGCGTACATGTCGACGATATATTGATGGAACAATTGTCTACATTTCAGAATGTGGTTCTCAGCGTTTTGACGAATCATCAGTCGATACGAATAATAGTTCATGGCACTGATTTTCTTATTCGTTCCCTCACCTGTTTGTGGATTTATCATTTTGATGTTAAAATGATATCCATCATCTCCTCGCCAAAACAGAATCGGATACTGCAATCCGTCGTATGAGCGATGAGTTTTGGAGACTCGCTGAACGTCACCACTTTTCGATGAAGAATTATGTCGCGCGATTCAAATTCTTCGCCAACTATAACGATCGACACTTCATCGATTGTTAGTGTATTGAACTGTCTCTCGTGTTGGCCAACGGGTCTTTTGTCTGCTCGAATCACAACTTCATAGTCATCGGCTGGCATTCGTTGAATGACGGTTTTAAACAACCGAACTAATTCATTGTGTTGATCGAAAAGGCCTTGTAACGCACCCACAATATCTCGTCTAGTGCCCGCATTATAATGACATCGTTGTTCAATTTGTTCATCACTGTTTGTCATAAAATAAATTTGAAGGAACTTGTGATCTGCGTCCGGCAATGGTAGAAGTGATCTGGCATGATGATAAATTTGCCCTTGGACTCTGAATGTCGGCATGTAATTTTCGCGCACTATGTTCGTTGCACCGAACGATGTCATTTGGAAGCATGAATTGTACTTGCGCATGTTTTCCAAGAAGTGCTTCGACACACGTGTAACACCAGATAGAAACGTTGATAGTGGTTCGGGTGGTGAATGTAATTCTGGTAGCTTAACTTTTCCACTGGCGCAGCACATTCCACGCGTTTCATTTTTAAATTTGAGTGCACTACAATACATGCAAATTTTATCCATTTTTCCAATGACGACATTTGGATGAAGACTGTAATCATTATTACTGTCATAATGGAATGCACTAAGATTCAAATCAGCGAGCTGTGTTCGTTTTGATCGAGCAGTGCTTATTCGAACATTTTGCAGCCTTCTTTCCCGTAATTCAGTTGTCTCAGAAGAACGGATCTGATTAGTACGTATTCGATCAGTTTCTAATCTTACTTCTCGTTGGTCAGACGATTCAGACGAATGGGTCTCAGTGGCGTGTAGAAGAATTTCCAGCCTTAATGCTCATTGCTCGTCTGATTCTGAGGCTCATAATGCTCTTCTCTTTCGTGCTTGAGGTGTAGATCGGCCAATTGCTCGTCGCTTTGGAGGCATAATTATACAGGAACAACGTGATGCTTTTGAATTTATAAAACGTCGCAAAGTCGCAGATGGTATAAGATGCTAATAAGATAAAAAACCGCACAGCAAATGCGTTCGGAATGTCAATCAGTAGTCAAATCCTTCACATACACATTCGATGATCTTCGTAAATTCACTGTAGAAAAGGAATATAATCAGCTCACGGAAACTACAAATATTCAATCCGATTGAAGTATTTATCTAAATTAATTCAGCTTACTATGAAATGCACAAAATTATTCGAAAAACTCTCCCAAATATAAAAATACGCACAATATTGTCTGTTTAATGTAAGCTAGATATGAATTTCACAACCTACACAAATTCTTATGTCACTCTCGACTCGAAATGTCATCTATCGTTCGCTTCATTTGTTTCAATTCATATCAGCATGAACTGTAACGACAATATATGAAATTCATTAGAATGACATCTTCACATAATCAAATACATAGTTTACGATTCTAGAAAAGACATACAGGTAAACAATCATTTTTATACAGATAGAGAAGAGAAGAGAAGGGAATAAGAGATAGAGAAGAAAAAGAGAATAGAGAAAGAGAGAGAGAGAAGAGAAGAAGAGATAGAGAAGAAGAGAAAGAGAAGAGAAGAAGAGAAAGAAAAGAGAAGAAGAGATAGAGAAGAGAAGAAAGTTTATAGTTTTATTTTACTTATCGCACCAAAAATATATTTTGAGAACTTTTATTTATACGAATTCGTATAGATATCTATTAAAATCAGTACTGAACTTGATACATGGAAGCGCCATCTGGTGGTAACTTCCATTAATACGAATATCATATTCGTTTCCTCTGTGTAAAAATACATGGTCATAATGATTTTCATGACAATCGGTTGAACGGGGCAGAAATTGCTACTCTGCAGCGCCACCTGGTGGAGAGTGGCATCAATGAGTATATTATACAAACCTTCTCCGTGGAAAAATTCATATATATACCAATTTTCATAAGAATCGGTACAGTAGTTTTTTAGTTCATCGATTACATACAGACAAACATTCATTTTTATATATATAGATAGAAGTAGAAAGATTTTTTCGCACACTTAAAGTAATAATCAAGTGGATTTCCACCAAAGCAACTTTCAGTGGATCTCTACTCCATAAAATAAACATGCATGCTAAATTTCAAGTCTAAATCTAACAGAGCAAAAACGGAATCTTTATCATCAATACCTTGTTGACAGCATTCTTAGCGGATTCCAAATCAACAAAAGAAGCATGCAAACCAAATTTTATTATTATAGTCTTAGCAGTTCAAAAACGGGAATTTTGTCTATCAATACGCCCCAATAACTCTCCTGGCTTCCCCTTGAAGATGATTTCCGTAAATTCCATTCTTAGTGTAACTCTATTCAACTAAAGAAACGTGCTCAACAAATTTCAAGTAAATGAGTTAAATTCAAAAACAGGAATTTTTCTATAACATGCCTTAATCCCTCGCAACCCCACTCTTTTGGGGTCCGTTTTCGCAAAAATCTTTGTAAAAGGAACTTTATTCCATGAATGGAACATACCTTCTAATTTTCAAGCAGGTGGTTCTATTAGTTGAAAAGCGGAAATATTTATCTATTACGCCCCTTAATTCCCTTCAGTGACCCTTGGGGATCAATTTTCCCCAAAACTATTTTGTAGCGGATCTCTACACCATGAAAGGAATTAGCTTACCAAATTTTAAGACTGTACGTCTAATAGTTTAAAAAAGGAGTTAATTGCTTATTACGCCCCTTAATTCTCCACAACACCACTTGGGGTCGATTTTCACAAAACTCATTTTGTAGCGGATATGACCTCTATAAAAGGAATCCGCTTATCAAATTTCAAGACTGTACGTCTAATAGTTTAAAAATGGAAATAATTATGTATAACGCCCCTTAAGCGCCCTCAACGCCCCGCCCCTTAGCGGTCGATTTTCGTAAAAATCATTATGTAGGGAATCTCTACTTTATGAAACAAATCTGAGTACCAAGTTTCACGACTGTACATCTAATAGTTTAGTAATGGAAATAATTATCCATAACGCCCCTTAAACCCCTGTATCGCTCCTTGGGTTTTGAACTTTGCAAAATCCGTTCTTAGCTGATGTCTACTCCATGAAGGGAACCTACGTACCAAATTTCAAGTCTCTAGGTTTAATAGTACCGGAGATATCGTGATTAGTCAGTGAGTGAGTGAGTCGCTTTTCTCCTTTATATATATAGACTAGCCGTTACCCACCCGCTTCACTGGGTATTTAACGATGTTGAATAAATGTATACTGTTTACATATATATGAATTATTGATATCTAGCATTAAGAATTTGATTATATTGAAAATTAAATTTATAGATGTAACTCTCGTCTCCTGATATAAAAAAGGACATAAATTAAAATATCTAATTTCTATTTATATATAAAATAGAAGTAGAAAGATTTTTTGCGCTCACTTAACGTAATAATCAAGTGGATTTCCACCAAAGCAACTTTCAGTGGATCTCTACTCCATAAAATAAACATGCGTGCTAAATTTCAAGTCTAAATTTAACAGAGCAAAAACGGAATTTTTATCATCAATACCTCGTTGAAAGCATTCTTAGCGGATTCCAATTCAACAAAAAAAAGCATGCAAACCAAATTTTTATTATTATAGTCTTAGCAGTTCGAAAACGGGGATTCTGTCTATCAATACGTCCCAATAACTCTCCCCGCTCCCCCTGGAGTTAATTTCCGTAAAATCCATTCTTAGTGGAACTCTTATTCAACTAAAGAAACGTGCTTAACAAATTTCGAGTAAATGGGTTAAATTCAAAAACAGTAATTTTTCAGTAACACGCTTTAATCCCTTGCAAACCCACTCATCTGGGGGTCCGTTTTCGCAAAACTCTTTGTAACAGGAACTCTATTGCATGAACGGAACATACCTTCTAATTTTCAAGCAGGTGGGTCTATTAGTTGAAAAGCGGAAATATTTATCTATTACGCCCCTTAATTCCGCTCAGTGACACTTGAGATCAATTTTCCCCAAACCTATTTTGTAGCGGATCTCTACACCATGAAAGGAAACCGCTTACCAAATTTTAAGACTGTGCGTCTAACTGTTTAAAAATGGAAATAATTATCTATAACGCCCCTTAGGTCCCCGCAACGCCACTTAGTAAGCGATTTTCATAAAACCCATCTTATAGCGGGTTATCTACCCAATCAATGGAAACTGCTTACCGAATTTCAAGATTTTAGGTCTAATAGTTTAAAAAGGATTTAATTGCCTATAACGCCCCTTAATTCTCCACAACACCACTTGGTGGTAGAATTTCACAAAATCCATTTTGCAGTGGATCTCTACTCGATGAAAGGAATCCGCTTATCTAATTTCAAGACTGTACGTCTAATAGTTTAACAATTGAAATAATTATCTATAACGCCCTTAAGCACCCGCAACATCCCTTGGGGTTCGATCTTTGCAAAATCCGTTCTTAGCTGATGTCTACTCTATGAAGGGAACCTGCCTACCAAATTTCAATTCTGTAGGTTTAATAGTTCCGGAGATATTGTGATTAGAGTCAGTGAGTGAATGAGTCGCTTTTCTCCTTTATATATATAGATTACTTTCTAAAAGTTTTTTTTTCTTATTATCAGTTTACAAAAGAATTTATTTTATAACTGGGGTTTTCGATAGTATGTACAAAATTGTTTTATTGTTAGTTGAAAAACAATTAGATATTCTAGAATTCTTAGATTAGTTAAAAATGTTTGTCTAGGAAACATATTATTTAGGTAGGAAACTAACAATAAAACCTGTTTAGTGGCATGGACAGACCACAGATCTTACGATTGCACTGGTATTTTTTCCTCTTTTCTTGAGATGGTGCTTATTATTTTGTTAAAATTTGTTGTGATAAGATCATTTTTATGTTTTTCAAGGTAATACCTCTAATTAATTTGTCTTATTGAAAACAGAAAATTGCATGCAAGCTGAAGAAAAATAGGGGGAATGTAAAAACAAAAAAGTGCTATTTAAACAAGTTATGTATTGTATAAAATAAAATAAATACTAATTTTCTTTGAACTAAAAAGACTACTGAGCGCGGCTTTTGAAAGATTTGCACTTTTTGTGGGAATATTCGAGTTTTGGCAGTGAAAGTATTTCTAATATCCTTTAGGTTTAGAAGCAGTAGAAATGAAATAGTTCAATATTTGATTAGTATTAATTTGACAATTGTTTCTTTTTATGAAGCTATGCTCTTTTAAATCACATGACATTAAGCAAGTGCACACAATATAATTATTTTATTAATTCAAATGGACTTAAGTGTTCTAAAAATACCCATAATTTTTGTTATTGCTAAATTTCTACGAGACGTGTCCGGAAACTAAGTACTGTTTTGAGAAAACTCGCATGAAATATCCTTTTTCTAAAAAAAATTTATTTTTACATGAAAGAGCGCATGTCGGAAACTACTTTCCTATATAGTTACTCTCACTGTTCAAACTTTTGTCATTTCGAGAAACCAACTTATCAATGCCATCGTCAAAGAAAGATGCTACCAGAGAAGAGAGCCATTGCGCTATACAGCTCTTTGTGAAAACCCATCACTAAGCAATCTTATTGTGAACCATTTGGTTTTGCAAATTTTCTAATTCACTATTTTAACCAGACTAGCTTTGACAACAGAAGGTTGCCTGCTCCGTACATCCTCGTGAACATTGGTGCTCCCATCTTTGAATTGTCAAGCCTACTTTCTTAACATTCCATCTCTAATTACATTTTCACCATAAATCTCTACAAGTAGACTGTCAATTTAACAGGCTTAATATTCCTTGCATTCAAAAAACGGATTAAAGAACGGACTTCATTGTCCATCTCTCATTACATTTTCACCTTAAATCTCTACAAGTAGACTGTCAATTTACCAGGCTTAATATTCCTTGCATTAAAAAAACGGATTACAGAACGCACTTCATTGTCAGCGAGATAGGTAATCGTCTTAAACATTTTAAACGTTCTCTAACACGTGTAAAACAACACGTTCTAACTGTAATAGCGTCACTGTACTGACAATCAACCAGAGCCAGTGTACAAAAGGGCTGAACTTCGATACTAAAGGGTGTTTTTTTAGAGGTATAGAACTTTAAATTGCAATAAAATAACGATGTATTATTCGATTGACATGAATTTTTTTTATTCGAAAGATAATCTTGTGGCATTACATTTTAAATATGATCAAGCAAGGCGTAGATTCGTCAAATGGGCCCAAAACGAGATTGCCGTTGTTCCCGATTTTCATAAGCGAATTTTGTTTAGCGATGAAGCGCACTTCTGGTTGAATGGCTACGTCAACAAACAAAACTGCCGCATATGGAGTGAAGCTAATCCACAAGTGTATGTCGAAACACCGTTACATCCAGAAAAACTGACTGTTTGGTGCGCTTTATGGACTGGTGGAATCATTGGTCCGTACTTCTTCAAAACGATGAAGGCCACAACGTTACAGTCAATGGTGATCGGTATAGAGCCATAATTACTCACTTTTTCATTCCTGAATTGAACAATCATGATGTGTCCAAAAGCTGTGGTTCCAACAAGACGGCGCAACATGTCACACAGCTCGTGCCACAATCGATTTATTGAAAGACACGTTTGGTGACCGCCTAATTTCACGTTTTGGACCTGTGAATTGGCCTCCAAGATCTTGTGATTTAACACCGCTAGACTATTTTCTGTGGGGCTATGTAAAGTCATTGGTCTATGCGGATAAGCCACAAACGCTTTACCATTTGGAAGACAACATTCGCCGTGTTATTGCCGATATACGGCCACAAATGTTGGAAAAAGTCATGGAAAATTGGACGTCCAGATTGGACTACATCCGAGCCAGCCGTGGCAGTCATATGCCAGAAATCATATTTAAAATGTAATGCCATAAGATTATCTTTCGAATAAAAAAAAAATTATGTCAATCGAATAATACATCGTTGTTTTATTGCAATTTAAAGTTCTATACCTCTAAAAAACACCCTTTACCTGTGTCTAGTTATTTTCACCACAAACGATATTACTTTCATCATTCTGCACGTAGCGAAAAGTAATAACTAATTTAACTTTTCCTTGCGTATTTCCTGTATGAAACAAATAATCCGGAATTATAATCAGTTAAATTAAACAGAATTTTCAAATATATTTGCAAAAAAGGTTAGTAAATATGTTTTTTTAGACATAAAACTCTCTATTCAATTTCACATATTGTTATCTATTTTAATTCTGATTTACCATCGGGCACAAAACCTTTTTTTTTATTTTAAAAATTATCTCAAATGCAAGTTAATGTGTGTAAAAGAGAAAATTTTACTTACACAAAATATATTGGAAATATCAAAATGTCAATGTATGTATCATTCTTATTGTTAATATATGTGATAAATTATCTCGTCATTGTGTTTTATTTTGCCTTTTATAATATTTTTTGTCTAACCTATATTGACTTAAATTGTATCAGTGTGGCCCACTTTATTCGATGCTCTTTTTAAATGTGAATAGAACAATGGAGTGACAACTGCTTGATATTCTGTTAAGTGTCTGAATATTTTTTTTAAAAAAAGTTTTCATTTTGCTCTTTAATTTTCTATCCATTTCTGACACTTGTATTGAAATTGTTTTTTTTATTTTTTATTTTGTTATTACTTATGTTATCAAAGTGTTGCTTTAATTATTCGTAAAGTAAAGTATGCCCGTAAGAATTTCTTTTAACCAGTGCTTCTCAAACTTTCGATATTTGCGACCTAATTGTCAATCATAATTTTCATCGCCTCCCCCCCCATTCCATACGACAATATATTCAATGCAATAATAATTTACTTTGACACTAAAATTGTAATGTATACTTTGACAAATACGACTATAATTATAAATCGTAAAAATTATAAATATAAGAATTAAATAAAAATAAGTATATTGAATTTTGTATATATAATTTATAGCAGGCCCACGGAGTCATTAGTAATTATCAAATACATTTTGCAGTACTGATACATTTATAAGTGTACCTGCATCAGTGTAAATGTGTATTTTATTTTTTTATTATTTCAGAATGAATTTTGTTTTACTTCTTTTCAGTAAATTAATATTTCTTTTAAAAATAATCTTTTGTTTTCGACTTTTTAATATTCTCGCCCCCTCCCCATGTTCGGTTATCAGCGCCCACAGTTTGAGAAACGCTGCTTTGAACGCAAAATCTAGCGCCTTGGTTGTTATGTTTATTTTAATGCACTTGTTTACATTATTCGTAGATTTTTTGAATGTTATGAAAAAGGAATAATTCCGAACGATAAATAATTGGTTTGGTCTCTGTGTGCGTTTGTTCTCTCAACATTATGAAAATTGCCAATTTTTTTCGACTGGGTTTAGATATTATTTTTATGATTGTAATGCATCAGATAGAGGATATTAAACGCGAAAAGCACATGTTTGATAAAAAAAAAATAAACGAGAATAGCTGTACATCATATAAATAATATTCGACAATCATTATATCATACATTATTACAAGTTTTGCTCTAGACGAAATTACAGCAATATCTTTGTTGAAAATGTATTAATCTAAAACTTGTATTCATACTAAATTGCGTATTAATATTTTATTTTATAATTCAATACATATGCATTATGTATTACAATGAATGTATATACTAACCAGTTGCGTAACGGGGAATATTAGCTCCCCCTGCAAAGTCAAGTTCAGGGCCCCAAGACGGATCGTACAAAGGGTATGTACTCAGCATCAGTCAGGCTTCGGGCCCCCTAGAATCCTGTCCTCTCTCCGTGATGCAGGGGTTTCGGGGGTGTACGTTGCGCCACTGATGATAACTAACTTAGCTGTTGCACCTGCTAGAAGTAGTTAATTCAGGGATATACACCTGACATTCTTAATAGGGATTTTTTTTCTCACAGTCAAACATTTTGTTGATTCCAGAAAGAATATTACAGCTAATCAAATCTTACTTTAGGGGTAGGAAAAACATAACAAAAGAGTATATACATTTAATGATACTTGGAAGGAAGGAAGGATCATAAACCGGTTAATATATTTAAGGAATTACAATGGCTTCTTGATAATAATCAGTCAAGTTCGATAACGTGCCCATAATTGAAATCTTTCTTTAGTTTTTTTCTGAATTCATTCATGATTGATGTATTCAGTGATAGTTATCTTATTGCTGAACTTCTGCATGTGGAACAAGAAATCTAAAGGACCTAAGTCAAATAATGAATTTTAAAATTAAGATGTTTTTAAAAACACTCCATTAAAATGGAATTTTCTTAACTAAAAATTATTATTAATATATTGTGAATTTAATTTTTTAATATTTTATTATTACTTGCCGTTTACCTTCCGCTTTGTTGGATATTTTGAGGTGCTACATAACGATATATTGTTCCAAATGATTTCCAATTGATTCTATTATTGAGATATCTAAATCTTAGCGTCAAGTTTTCAATTGTATTTAAAAGTACTATTACAGCCCTCGCCTTTTGATTTAAAAGGAGAGAATTTGAATTTCAAAAAGGGAAGTGCAATTATCCGTAATCCCCCTCTTTTGAGAGTCGATTTCCACAAAACCCTTCTCAGCAGGTATTTTCTCGCCTTAAAAAAACATGCCTGTCAAATTTCAAGTAAGTAGGTCTAATAGTTCAAAAACGGGAATATTTGTCACAAAGCCTCCATAACCTATCTTGAGAGTCGATTTTCGCAAAACTCTCGTTTGTGTATCAGATCTCTCATCCTCAAAAGGAACATGCCTGCCATTTCAAGTCTGTATGTCTTGTAGTTCTGGAGATCTCATGATGTGTAAATCGATTTTCTTCTATATATAGATAAATGTGAGCGAGAGTATCTTTAGTACTTATTTTCTAATAAACCTTTTGTTCTAGACATTTTTAGTTCTGAATAATTTGAAATTTAGATATGATTGATACATTTCTAACGACATTTGCTATTCTTGAAGAAAATGGGTATATTTCTTAAGTATTTCTGTATTAATTTACTATGATATTACCGTAAAATCCGGCGTATAACGCGCACCTATACTTTCAAGCTGCAATTTTTTTTAGGTGTATTCGCTGTATAACGCGAACCCCCTTTTTTGCGAAGAAATCTGAAATATTTGTTCGCAATGCTCGTATTTTTTTAAGTCATTTATTCGAGGTATTATTCCAAGCTTTTGAAGCTTTTTTTCTAGAACTATAACCCTTAAAGTTCATAAGAATTATTTATATTTAAGAATTATTTATTATTTATTTCTAAATTTTTTATGATAATTGATTCTATTATTTTTGAAGCTCTTCTTTTTATACCCGGCGTATAACGCGCACCCAAAAATTTCGAGCTTATTTTTTGTGTTAAAAGTACGCGTTATACGTCGGATTTATGCATATTTTACGGAAATTTTAATCTAATTAAAGATCTACACCTTTTTTTCCTAGTTATTAGATAATCTGGTCTGGGAAAACATGCTTATTTTGCAGATCTCTATCATTAAATATGACATGTTTTATTCGCTGAGCTTTCGAACATAATTAAAAATGAATCAGCTTACTTTGATTTATTAGAAAATATTTTACATTGATTTATTATCGCTCTTAAAAACACGTTTATTTAGAAATCTAGATATTTTTATCGTGACATCAGTTCTGTAGTTGCTTTCCTTCAAAATGAATTGAAATTCTAAAAAAAATTTCTTGGACTTAATTAGATATACTTAGTTGAAAGCTTGTTTTGTTGATGCAGATATTTTTGCCATGACATCAACCTTTATCGCTTTACCTTTAATCAAAATCGGCATTCTACTTTTTTTTTCTTTTGGCGAGTAGATAATCTTATTTTGGAACGTTTGGCATTAGAATAGTTGCCGAAGAATGATGACCGACCGCTCCTGTCAGACGCCCTTGTTCTCCTGGTAAGGATAGGTCATTCGATAGAAAGATGTATTTTAATTTAGCTGTTGACAGTAATGAGTTAACGTATGTAACAAAATATTGCTGTTATGTATGCAAAGGTGCAGTGTTTTTTTTGTGTTGTTGTTTTTGGTACTTGTTTTCTCTGTTAAGATGACGTGAGAATATGAAGTGAACTTTTTAAGTCAATGATGTCATTTAGAATCCTTATTAAACTGGTTTGAAACTAGTTTAATGTAGTAAAACAAAAGTGAAGGAGTTCAAGGTTCAGCAAAATTTACTTCTAAAATCTGTTCTGTAGCATATTAGATCCAAATAGGGGATTATAAGCTGTATAGATAGCTTCTACTGTTAAAATGTTTTGTACTCTTAAAACAAATAGTATTATTCGTTATTGCATGAAATATTTGGTTACCCCAGAAATATGGTACTTAAGCACAGGATTAGTTTCATGCCAGGGACTTACTTGCGTTTGGACTGAAATTTTACGCTGAAACTTCGTCAGGTTAGCAACTTATTTAGATTTATTTGTAAAGAAAACTCTTGATGGAAAAATAATATAATATTACTTAAGTTACACACACACATGGATTTTTTATACACATACTTAGAAGTAATATTTATTTTAAAAAATATTTTACCTATAGCAGTTAAGTTAAGAACTTTTTAAAAAATTAATTTTCATAGTGTTTTAACTGTAATAAAATATAATAGTTTTATTTTTATAAAATATTTTTTTAACTTAAGGTATAATCTCCCAAAATGCCCGCGTTAACCAAGTGGTCTCGAACTCGTTGCTTGTAGAGTCGTTATCGAGTCATCCCGGTGCCACTGAAGATCAATCGTGTAAAGGGGCTGTGACGTTTGAGAAAAGTAATGGTAGCCTGATATTTATTAGTTTAAATATTTGGCGTATTTACGTCACAGCTATTAATTACAGTACATACAAAGAAGTTATTAAAAAGATTGGTTAGTTCATTAGAGTCCAAATTCTATTGTTTGTGAGGGAGGATATTATTTTTGTTCTGTTCCAAGTTTTCTAACGGACTTCTCTCTGCGCCCTCTAGGGTCTCGGGATGGTAGCGATCGGCCTCTTTATCCTCGAGTTGCATCCGGCTTGTGGGCGGATGTAACTCGAAGATTGCAAGGGCGATGGTCAAAGACAATAACTCACAATATTTTAAGGGTGCACATGTGTATAGGAACATGGTTATCCTACCCACAAAAAGTAGCCGATTTTTCAGCTGTGTGACGGGAAAACGTTACAGCGCTGATGCACGTTAATTCTTTCGAAGATTAAAGTACTCAATTTGGCAAGGTAAGGAAGTTCAGAAAATGGGATTTCAGTCTAGGTGTCATCCTGATCACTTGACCAAGGTTCAGAATTACGTAGTCCGTTACCAAAAAAAAAAAACTCATGTAGGTTTAAAATGCGATGTTGGTAAGCAACTACTCGAAGATGATTGATTTCAATTTATTCAAATCATACATAAAGCAAAATGTATGTGATTTTTAATCTATATAAATCGTAAGAATATCTATTTTAAAGTATATTTATGTTGAAAAGGTTTTAAATTAATGTTTTTTTAAGGGAAATGGTAATTAATAAAAGTTTGCTTGCAAATTTTGTTTTTTATTGTGTGTTATACATTTTTCATCAGAAAAAAAATCATAGTAATTTTAAATAATATTTTTATGAATATTGCGTATATATATATAAATTTTTTCCCTTAGTCACTGAAGTTTAAAACTTAAATAAAAAGAAATCTGGAATATTTTGAAATTTTTAAGTCGAGGTATTACGGTATTTTGTTTTGGGATGTAACTACATTATGCATCTGTTGCATTCTAAATTTCTGTAAATTTTGAAAGCATGCTTCATTTAGTAAAATGTTTTTTATCTGTTTTTAAATTATTTATATAAACAGTAATTATTCGGAAAACATTTTTTTCAAAATCCTTGTAAGTACTCTTATGGCGAATTAAAAATTCCTTAAAAATCTAAACAACGGAAATGAAAACTAAAAATTAATGCAACGTTAATTCTTTAGGAAGTACATTTTTATGAATTCCATTGTATGAATTTTTAAATTGAAATTTAATACTTTTGTTAAATTTTGAACAATATCGCGCGAGTACTCTACAAATATTTTCACTACACTTTCTGATCTAAGTATGAAAACAAAAGCTAAATGAAACAAATACTATATCTTTGATAAAATATGAATAGGGATCGTGTGCACTTATCATTTTATAGTATTCTTATTGAATTATGGACAACTATTCATCAATGATATACAGAATCATTCAACAGTTTGTTAGCTTTGCCGGAAGAGATAATATGTACACTTTTAGAGAGCTGATTAATAATTAAACTTTTGAGAACCATTCACATTATTAAATTGTAAACAAAGTATTTACTCTTAGCAACTGCTTCTGGTTCTAAAATATAATGATGTTTCTTTTTCTAAAAAAAAGCCCGGGAATATTCTTATTATTATCAATATTTTAAGTAATTTGTATACATGAGTGAACGTCTAATGCTTCATAGCTAATAAATGCTATTATAGTAGGACTAGTGGCGTAGAGTGGGCTTTCGCCGCCTGGGGCCGACCGAAAATTTGTCACCTCTCTATTTTAATTATTAGTCAAGAAAATATGTAAAAGAAAAAAAAAGCAGCGTTAAATTTTTTTTATTCATTAAAAATGCACTTTTTGTGCTTTTGTCATAGCAAAATCTTTTATACAGTTGTCAATATCAATATGTGTGTCATATTCAATAGCCAGAATAGCTAGATTTTTTAGCCTTAACGTGGAAGATATCTTTTGATAAATTTTAGCTTAGAGAACCTTCTCTCGCAACTGGCATTACTGATGGCAGATGTTAAAAAAATTCTCAACATTATGACAATGTTTGGTAAACCTTCTTCAAGTTTGGACTCAATAATATATTTTAGAGAGCCGGACCTAATGAGGTCTTTTTTTACAGCCTGGGTCCGTTGCAGCTACGAAAACTTGTAGACGTACGCGCTCAAGTTGAAATTCTTCTTTATTAATGTCTTGGGGAGCTTGATCTAAGTTTAGTTCGTCTATGCTCAATATCACTTTAGGCCTTAAAAAAGCATATTTTTGCTCTAGAATCTGCAACTGTTGAAATCTTTCTCAAATTTCAGCAGTTGCTCTGTCTGTTGAAGAAAACATCGTTCGCCTCAAGTCATCTTTGACCGATAACTGAACATCTTTACTTCCGCCGCCGAATATATGCTTCCTCCTTATTCGTATTGGGGTTCAAAAGAAATTTCAAGCTCTTCACATAAACTTTTAGCATATATTAAAGCGTCCTCCACGAATTCTTCTCGTTTTGCTTAAAATACGGTCTGTAAAGCATGTATTTTTTGAGTAGATGGATATTTAGTCCCTCTATTTGCAAATAATTTTGAACATCATTGACTTTACACAGTACCGGTTGTCAGAAGCCCAAGTAACATAAAAACGAATACGATTGCATAGCGACTAATAAAATTCCTGCATCTGTGCGTGCAATAAAGCTTTCACTCGTTTCCGTCAGTTTCGTCGCGTGGGCACGATTTGGAGTTTGAAATATTTTTTGAATTTAAATATCGCCTTTGCCTCCGCCCCTTTTCGTATGCCACCTCTGCACTTCCCACGCTACGTCACTGAGTCGAACCCCGATTTAAGGAATTCATCGGGACCGAACATTTTGTTCGTTAAATCGGGGTTCAAACAAAATACAAATTTTGCACTCATGCTTACCTTTTGGAAATTCTATAATAAGCAACTACACAACAAATATCCATAACTAGAAATAAGACACGTTTTATTTAATAGTTATAATATTATTAGTGAATTTTTATGAACCATTTAATTGGAAATTTTAAAATACTGACTGACAGATGTGTTTTGTAGTCGAGTGTATTGGCGACGGAAAGACCCCACTTGTACGCATATTTGGCTCTGTAATCACTTACTATTGTAACCCCACTCAGGGTCAAATGGGGAGAAGACCCAACGCTAACGAAGGAAAAGGACGTAAACAATGAGCTCTTAAGCGCTATTTAATAAATATATTATAAATTAAATAAGGTCCACCCTTGCTCTTTTGAGTTCTTTATTGCGACTCCGAACATTTGATTCTAACGACTCGGAGTAATTTGCGAATATTGTTTATTTTTTGGAAAAAGAAAACGCGAAGTAAACAATGGTATTTGTAAGGTTATTTATTGAACTGCAAGTGCGGGAACTTGAGAGGGCAGCTAACGAAGCTCGCGAATGCACTTATCCTTAAAATACAAGATAGGGGTTTGAACAGCTAAAAGAAGAATATTGCCAAGCAGTTCCTGAAGAGGATTTTGAGGAAATTGAAATCCCCCCCTGGCAGAAATAAATGATGGCATCCAAAAGATAGAGGTAAGTCTCTGAAAACATATATCTATAAATTAAATCCATGCAATTTCATTGTATCTTCGGACTGTTTAAATTGTAATAATCAGCCAAAAAAAAAAAAAAAAGGACATCTGTAAACTTACCTCTGCCGATATTTAATGGTAAGTTTGAGGAGTGGAATATTTAAAAAGCCAGTTCGAAACTTTGATTCACAAAAATTCAGAACTGTCTGAAAGTGAAACACTTTATTTACGCAACTCATTAAGAGGTGAAGCCAAAATTATTGAACCTTCCGACGATAATTATATTTCATTATTTAAGGCTTTGGAGCGGTGATGGTAACCAATAGCACGCATGCCATCGATGGCACGTGACACAATATTTTGGGCATTCCACCGATCAAAACGTTTTGCATTCAATAGCAATTCAGTTGTTTGTTGTAAGTAAATAATATTGAATCACTTAAACTTTTATAATTATTTAAGTTATCGTTTCTCAACCTCAGCTATCTATATAAGAATAGTAACCAATATTCTAAAATAAATTACGCTTTCATTACTAATTTTGAAGGTTTTAGTGACAGTTCAAATCCTTTTTCGATATTTCCGTGGTAATCAAACAACGGCATTCTTTTGGAATTTTGTTTTGTGTTTTAACTTCATTCTTGTTTTATATATATTTTATTACATTCGGAATTTCTTGCAATTTAAAAAACTTACTTAATTTCGCAAAAGTTGTTATATCTATTTTTAAATTATTTATAAAAATAATAAATATTCTAAGGAAACGTATTTCAAAATCCTTGTAAATATTTTTGTGTCGATAAAAAAAATTTTAAAATAATATCTGACGAATGTGAAAATAAATTGGATTTCTACAATATAATGCATCGTTAATTCTTTGTAAACGCTTTACAGCAGAATGTCGTTGATCCGAATCAATTGGGACCAGACACCGTTCGGATACGCGATTGTTCGGATAACCGAAAACCGAATGCGATCCATGCCGTATATATACTACATGGATCGCATTCGGTCCCGTTACCCTCTTCGGTATAGTGTCCGGTATCATATATGATACCGGACACTATACGAATATTGAAAATCATCACATGCGAGAAACGTGCGTGAAGAAAAAGCAAAATAGGTGCAAAATGTCGCAATTTTGCCTTTATTGTGGAAAATAATCACTAATTTTTTTCTGTACCATTGTACACCTTCGTTTTTTCTCTGCAAGGTCTCTAATTCTCTTGAGTAGCAGTTAGTTGAGTAGGACAGCACTCTGATTGTTGTTCGTACCTCTCCATAGCTGTCTCTAACGCGGAAAACGCGTCAGCATTTTATGGACCCTTGCTACTTCCGTTGTTGTTGTTGTCCTCCTCTTCATCCGTTTCATCGTTGATAGGGTCGGATTCTTCTTGCACGGAAGTCACAATATCGTCATCAATTAGCATTTGAAATCCACAATCTTCTGCATCGCATGCCATCCAGGTTTCTACATCTTCTTCATCGCATTCGTGAAAGCCTGGGATCAATTGGACAAAGCCGGTTTTGAATTCGAAGCCATAAACAGTTCACAACTCCCTCATTTGGAAACAAACTGACCTAATATTATGCGCAGATGTTTACCAAATCACACAATTGAAATTCCCCAAATATCCCTGACCGTCACTTATGTCCTCACGCGAAACAACTGTAACGTCACATCTCGAAAACAACAACAACATCTGGTGTCGGTTTCTTTGTAGATTCGACGCCCACACGTGCAATTTCCGATCCAGCGCAACCCCTGTTTGACCCCCCGAGGAATCTAGCGACCCGACCGGAAGATGAGAGAGGAGAGATGCTTTGAACTTGCACGGGAGCGGTAACCAACGAAACCTCCTCTCACAAAATAGTGGACTCTAACAATCTAATTAATTTTAATAACTTTAATGTATCATTTTGTAAATAATTTTCAATAAGTTGTGACGTAATAAATTCCATATTTTAATTCACCAAGAATACGCTACCGTTATTCTTTCAAACGTTACAGCTTAGAGTTTTGGTGGCAGCGCTTTGGGATAAAAAGTTAGCATTCAGGACCCGTGAGAGGAGGAAAATTTTGGATTTTTACGGACGGACCGCAACGCAGGGAGAAAAAGAGATCTTCGGAAGCCGTGCTGCAAGTAAATTCAGCTTCGGAGAAAGAGAGCGTCCTGCTCATAAAAGATCAAACTGATCTATAGTGTTAACGGCTAGTGTTCGAAGGAAAGCGATTTTCGGAAGCCGTGCTGCAAGTAAATTCAGCTTCGGAGAAAGGGAGCGTCCTGCTCATAGAAGATCAAACTGATCTACATCTACAGTGTTAACGGCGAGAGTGTCCGAAGGAAAAGCGATTTTCGGAAGCCGTACCACTAGTGCACATAATTTGCTTCTGACAGCAAGCTGAGTACTTCAAATGGGTGAGTACTGTTATATTTTTGAGTTGCAAACTGCATATTGTATTAGGAATTTTGGTTAAAGTGTTCTTTAGAAATTTTGAAATACTTAGTGTTTTTTCTTGCATGGGAACAGTGTTATTTTGTTTCTAGAGAATTGTAATTGTATTTCAAGCATTGTGTGCAATTTTAGCTTAAGATTTATTGTGTTTTAAGTCTCTTGAATGATTTTGATTATTTTTAGTGTTAAGTTTTTCTTTGTGTATTTCTGTGTATGCATGGGACCAGTGTTATTGTATTAATAGAGAATAGTAACAATAGTGCAAAATTTAGCGTGACATTTATTTGATATTGTTTAAAAATGGCTTTCCTTGGTAAAGGGAAAAAGCAAGACATGTTGCAACTTGCTGAGGAATTAGGAATAAATGCCACTTTAAATATGACTGTCCCTAGCATAAAAATTGCAATCACTAACAGTGAAGGTTATGAAGAGGAATTTGTTAAAAATCTGTATGAGACTATCATTGCAAACGGAAAAAGATTGGAAGAGTTAGAAAGGGCTGAAAAAATGAGATTAGAGGAGTTAGAAAGGGCTGAAAAAATGAGATTAGAGGAGTTAGAAAGGGCTGAAAAAATGAGATTAGAGGAGTTAGAAAGGGCTGAAAAAATGAGATTGGAGGAGTTAGTAAAGGAGCAGGCATTAAAAGAGAAAGAATTACAGCTGAAATTTGATTTAGAAAGGTTTAAAAATAGAATCCGGATTTAGGGTAAACGATGAATCAAACGATTCTACAAATGCATGTTCTGTAACCTCTAATTTAAACTTAAAAAAATTGATCCCAGATTTCGATCCTAAGCAGTCAGATATTAGTTTATATCTAGTGATCTTTGAACGCCAGGCTAAAAGGGCGTCAATAGAAAAGAAAGAGTGGGTGGGGCAATTATTGGGTTTGTTACCCCTAGAGATCGTGCAATTTATTGCTCGCGAACCGGAGGAACAAGCCGAAAATTACGATTATGTAAAGAAATTATTACTTAAAAGATTCAAGTTAAGTCCGGAGGTCTTTCGGCAAAAAATTTGTCCAACACCAGAAAAATCCGATAGCACCTGGAAGGATTTCACTTTTGAAATTACGAATTATCTAGATGAGTGGCTGATTGGCTTAGAAATAAATACCTTTCAAGATCTTAAAGATCTAATGGTGGTAGATCAATTAAAAAAACGCGCCAATGCTAGTATGAAAGATCATTTTTTAGATAATTGGGCAAACCTTAAATCAGCTACTCAAATAGCAGAACTCTTTGATAATTATGAGGACGTCCGAAAGGTAAATTCGAAACCCATGGATAGGTGGGGCAGAAATGATAAAATTTTGACATACTCAGGGATCAAGGAAAAAGAAAATAGATTTGGGAAAACTTCCCCCAGATTAGAGCTTCTGTTCCGGAGAGTACTAGAGAGAGAACTTTTGAAAAACGCGTGATACAAAGATGTTATCATTGCAATATGCCTGACATATAAAAGCCGGTTGCCCTAAATTAATAAAAAAACAAAACGACGGAAACTCTCAATAATATTGAAGGAAATGAAAACCCGGATTTTCTTAATTCATATACAACAAAGGGCTCTGTGAATGGTCACGAGATAGACATTCTTAGAGATACGGGAGCGACAATAGATTTAGTATGTGCAAAATACATAAATCCTTCTTCTTTCTCTGGTGAAAATGTTTGGGTAAAACAACCGTTAAGCCCAGAATTAGTTTGTTTACCTTTGGCGGTCGTGGAAATTTCCGGAAACTTTGGAACGGTGCAGACTAAGGCAGCGGTTTGTGGAAATCACTTAAATCAACACGGTCGATATTTGCTTGGAAATAAAACGGCCGAGCTAATAAAAGGAAATTTAGGCTATAATTTCCTGCCAGTCGAAATATTGAATGCTGTCCAAACAAGGTCTCAAGTCAAAGCGGCTAGAGAAGAAAGGGGAATAGATAGTGGTGATGCTAAAAAAGGGGAAGATGAGGTTATAATTGTTTCTTCGGATGCAGAGGACGAAATTTTAATACCTGCACTCCAGGAATATGTTCCGGAATTAGCGCTGCTAAGGGTTACGCGAGAAAATTTAATCGATGCTCAAAAAAATAGCGAGGAGATTAAACCCTTATACGAACAGGCAGCCAGTCAAGTGCAGGTTACCAATCAGGTTTATTCGCTAGAGAAGGAATTATTGGTAAAAAATCGTGAAGATAAGTTAGGTAACGTGGTGAAGTTAATAGTAGTGCCGGAAGGGTTGCGCGACCCTATTAAATCATTGTGTCATGAGGGAACATCTGCACACCTGGGAATTACGAAATCCAAAGACAAATTAAACCGATATTTCTACTGGCCGAATTGCTATAGAGATATGGAACAGTTTGTAAAAACTTGCGATCAGTGTCAGAGGGCTGGGAAGCCCAATGATAAAAAGAAAGCTCCACTAAAGTTGGTCCCTGTTATTCAGGAGGTTTTTACTAAGCTAAATATTGATGCATGTGGGCCTCTCCCGATCACATCTAAAGGGAATCGATATCTTATCACGGCCATTTGCATGTCTTCAAAATTCCCTGAAGCTATTCCGGTGTCTGATATTAGTTCCGTTAGTGTCACAGATGCGCTGTTAAACATCTTTAGTCGGATGGGGTTTCCCCGTGAAATACAATGTGACCAGGGTACTTCTTTTACTAGTGCTCTGACTACCGAGTTTTTGAAAGATTCGGAATACTTGTCAGGCATAGTTCTGTGTATCATCCACAGAGTAACCCTGTTGAGCGATTTCATCGAACGTTGAAACGACTCTTACGAGTCTTATGTTTAGATGCAGGCTCCGAATGGGACAAACATCTTCCGTCAATTCTTTTAGCGTTACGAACTGTATCTCACGAAAGTACAGGGTATACACCGTCAGAGTTGGTGTATGGGAAAAATTTGCGAACCCCAGAGACGTTAGTAATGGAACATTGGATGGAACCGGAAGAAGAGGGTGATCTCGTCACTGAATATATGTTTAAGTTAATAAATAGATTAAAAATGTCAAGAAGTAGCTATAAATAAAATGGAGGAAATGCAAGTTAAGCGGAAAACTTGGTATGACAAAAACGCAGTAAAACGTGAATTTAAGGATGGAGATTTAGTCCTAGTGTTAGCTACATCCAGAGCAAATAAATTAGCAGTGCAGTGGATAGGTCCTGGGACAATTTTAAATAAAATTTCGGAAACGAACTATTTAGTCGAAATCCCCGGCAGACGCGAAACATCTCAAATCTATCATATAAATATGCTAAAACCATATTACAAAAGGCCAGAACACGTTAACGTAATTATTAATGATGAAACAAAAAACTCTCTCGCAGACCAGGAGTTAGAAATCCCATACTTAGAAAACAATTCTCTCATTTATGATTTCGAGGACGTAATCCAGGCTAGCGAGTTGAACAAACACCTTCACGACAAACAAATGGATCGACTGCGCGAATTATTAAATAAATACTCTAAATGTTTTTCAAACAATCCCGGTTTAACTAATCTGGTTGAACACGAAATCCAGTTAGTTAGCGATCAACCAGTTAGGACGAAGCCCTATCGAATGTCGCACCGACAAAATGAAATCTTAAAAAACGAAATTAACCGAATGTTAAAATTAGAAATCATTGAGGTAGGAGAATCGGATTACATGTCTCCTATGATTTTAGTTGAGATAGCTGGGAAAGAACCTCGTCCATGTATAGATTACAGGAAATTAAACGGGATCATTAGAACGGAATATTTTCCTCTTCCGAATATCGAAGAACGCGTAGAAAAAGTATCGGCGGCTAAATTTATTACCGTCTTTGACTTATCTAAAGGATATTGGCAAATACCTTTGAGTAAAACAGCACAGCGATACGCAGCCTTCTGTACTAGCTTTGGTACATACCGACACCTAAGGATGAGTTTCGGATTAAAGAATGCTCCATATTTCTTTAGTAAACTCATGGCTGAATTACTTAACGGACTAGAGGATTTCGTTGTCCCGTATCTAGACGATATCGCAATTTTCTCAGATACTTGGGAGTCGCATATTAAACATATGGAAACGGTTCTGCAGAGAATAAAGAGAGCTAAGTTAACGATAAAACCTTCAAAGTGTAAGTTTGCGCAACAAAATGTCAAATTTTTGGGTCACATTGTGGGTCAGGGTTTTCGCACTCCTTCCGAGATCAAAGTTCAGGCTGTTCTAGAGTTCCCTACCCCTCGCACGAAAACCCAAATACGTGCTTTCTTAGGTATAGCGGGTTATTACCAAAAATATATAAATCTGTTCTCGGTAATTGCTGCTCCGTTGACGGATGCGTTGAAGGGAAGAGCAAAGAAGGGAGAAATTAAGTGGACGACCGAGTGTGAAAACGCATTTCGAGAACTAAAAGGGAAACTAATTGATAAGCCCGTCTTGTACGCGCCAAATTTTGAACGAGAATTCATTGTTCAAACGGACGCTTCGAACGCAGGTATGGGAGCAGTTTTAACCCAATTAACTGAACAAGGTGAGGAGCATCCAATCCTTTACCTGAGTAAGAAATTTTCAGAGGTAGAGAAGCGTTATTGTACGACGGAGAAGGAATGTGCTAGTATTGTTTTCGCAATTAAAAGGTTACATTATTACTTAGATGGAAATTCATTTTTAGTTATGACCGATCACAACCCGTTGGTGTGGTTGAATAGAAATGTTAGTTCTAACCCTAGATTGATGCGATGGGCTTTGGCTTTGCAACCATATAATTTTAGAATTGTACATCGGTCGGGTAAAAGTCACAAAAATGCAGATAGTCTCAGCAGATCGGTGATAGATAATTAGGGATTGTTAACAATGTTCTCTTGCTCATGAATAATAATTGTTGCTTATGTTTTTTAGTTAAAGGTTAATAATTGTATTAAATTTTATTTATTTACTAGTACTGTATATCATATCGAATGGCGATGCGTGTCAAAAGATAAAGCCATGAAAAGCAAATGTATTAATATGCTTAATTTTGTGTACAGGGTTTTAAAATATACATGAGTATTTAGGTTACGCAAGAGACATATTGTGAAAAATATTTTGTGTGTAAGGTTGTACACTTCGCATATCATATCAACATGTCGTTAGTATAATTTTATTTAAGTATTGTGGCGAAGAATATTTTATGTGCAAGGTCTTACACTAGCATTTGATATAACATGTTAGTATAATTGATACTAGGCATTGTGATAGGAGTGTTTGTATTTTTATTTAATGTATAGTATGTTTTCTTACATTGATTACATTGCTATTTCGTGATATAGATTGGTGTAAGTTCCCTAGCAAGAACACTCACTCACTAGAAATAAGTAATTCCAAATTTAGTTCAGCGTTTTCTTTAGTAATTAAAATTGCAGCTCGGAAATATAGTGGTGCTTGATGAAGGGATGTGTCGGTAATCTGTCAGTTGTCTCATCGTCATCCCATTAAACTTTTCTCAACGGAAAAGTTCCATAAGAGAGGGCGAGAGCTGTAACGTCACGTCTCGAAAACAACAACAACATCTGGTGTCGGTTTCTTTGTAGATTCGACGCCCACACGTGCAATTTCCGATCCAGCGCAACCCCTGTTTGACCCCCCCGAGGAATCTAGCGACCCGACCGGAAGATGAGAGAGGAGAGATGCTTTGAACTTGCACGGGAGCGGTAACCAACGAAACCTCCTCTCACAAAATAGTGGACTCTAACAATCTAATTAATTTTAATAACTTTAATGTATCATTTTGTAAATAATTTTCAATAAGTTGTGACGTAATAAATTCCATATTTTAATTCACCAAGAATACGCTACCGTTATTCTTTCAAACGTTACACAACTGTTGAGCATTGCACTGTTCGAAAACGTGCATCTATATACAGTACATGTAGTTGACAATAAATAAAATAAAATAAAAAAAACTGGTCCGGATATTTGACGCTCCGGATAATAAACGTTCGGATAAACGACGTTCTACCGTAATTTGGACCTCATGTATGAATTTTTGAAAAGAAATTATATATTTGTATGAGTTTTTAAGCAATATCGGAAACATTCTACAAGTAATTTCGCTTCACATTCAAAAGAACTATATGTGAAGGTGGATACAAAGCTATACAAATCAAAGTCTCTTTTTTGTAAAATGTAAATGTGATCGTGTGTACTTATCGTTTTATAATGTTCTTATTGAGTTACGGACAACTATTTATCGACGAAAAACATAATCATTCAACAATTTGTTATCTCTTCCGGAAGAGATAATGTGTACACTTTTGGAGAGTTGATTCATAATTAAATTTTTGAGAACCATTCACTTTTTTATAATGTAAACAAAATACTTACGCTTAACATCCGTTTCCGGTTCTAAAATATAAAAACGTTTCGTTTTCAAAATTAAAAAAAAAAACGTCAATATTCTTATTTTCAAAATTTTAGCTAATTTGTTAAAATAATTGAACGTCTAATGTTTTATAATAACTATATAATGAAGCATAAATACTCTCTATTACATTAAAACTATTATATAATAATGAGATGAAGTACGTTTTTTTTAAAAAAAAATAGATTTTCTCGCCGCTCAACTGTTTTGAAATGTTTTTGAAATTCCAACTAAACAAATGATTATTATCTAAATAATATATTTTTTATTCAAAGAAAAATTCCATTTTGAAAGTAAAATGGAAAAAATTATTGCAGCTTAATTTAAGGAAAGAAAATAAATCTATTTTGTTCAATAGATTTAATGAAAATATTGGTTTCGAAATTTCATTATATTATAGACTGTTCTAATACCTCTTAGTACGTGTAATATACTTTTAAAAACTGCTATTACAGAAAATAACCCTGTGAAACATTCCATTATTCATTCAAAAATAAACGAAATTAAAAACAAATTCTGTAACCGTTCCTGTACCGGTCATTGGATAAAACGAAAATCCATGCACACTTTGTCTGTTGTCCCTCCTCCCATTTGACCTTGAGACTAGAGACAGCCTTGGAAAAAAGCCTCTCTCACCTTTGTGTAGACTTTCTCTTTCTTTCTCCCTCATCACAGTTTTAAAAGTTATATTTCCTTCACACGGTTTTCTTCTTTGCGCTTCAGCCGTTGTAATTTTCCTTCAGCCGCTCATTTAGAGCATGTCACTCTTGATGATACTTAGAAAACCTGTTTTCTTTTGCACAGAAGCATGTGAACAGACGTGTTGTCTTTTCATGGCGGCAACGGTGCTTTATTTTTAAAAGAAAGTTTCTGGGAACTGCATGCACACTGAGTGAGATTGTTGTTGGAAAGTTTGGAAATTCTTCCTTTGAAATATTGTAAGTTTTTCTTGTTGTGGGTTGTTTTATAAAGCATCCAGCGAAGAAATAAGCACGAATGTAGAGTACCTTAACCTTAATGCTTTTGTTATAACAGCCTTATTATTCTTAAAAATTGTTTTTTAAAAAATATATAAGAAAAGCATTTAAATGATTCATGAAGTTTTTAAGTGACCTGAGCAAATCGAAACAGAAACTAGAATGTGTGGTTAGAAATTTTGTGGTACATTTATGAATGTTAGCTTTAAGATTTCTTCAATTGCTTTGAATTTTTATTCATTTTATCCTCCAAAATTAATTGCTTGAATTTTAAAACATTTTTTTTTTGTTGTGTTATCAAAATGAATTGATGATTAGAGTATGTGTGGTTATCCTGTGAAAAACTGCAATTTTAATAATCCCATGGATTCATAATACGGTAGGGCTAAAATTTATTAATAATGTTTTTCAATTAGGAAACGATTGGTTAAAAAATAATTGATTACTTTTCTGTTTCCTCTTTCAAAGAAATGGATAAAATCTTTGAATCGTTTTTATCTTATGTTAAGAATAATATGTTTAAAAAATTTTATCTGCAGATATGTGGAAAATGTCAGTGAAGATCAATTTGTGGTATTTTGAATTTAAATGAATATTTTGTTAGTTCTTGAAAGTGTATTCTTGTAATAAGTATGACTGCGGGGGGAGAAAGTCGTTGTGATTGTTTGTAACGAGTCTATTCGCAAACGTGTATCTAATCCACTTGGGGTGAATATTTCTTTTTAACTGTTGTTTTATTGAAAACTTTCATTGAAGACTTAATTCATACAAATGAGTGGTTCTATTTAAGCCTTGACTTTTAGATATGCAAAGTTAGTTTAGAACTAGTCGACGAGTAATTTCTGGATAATCAATTATTTCTAATTAGCGATTAAATTATAAGAGAGTTTAATGATAACGCGACCGGAGGTCGTACAGCAAATAGCAGAATTACGGTGAATTAGACCGTCGAAATCCAAAGTGTTTTAAGAGTATGTGAATTAGATTATACTTAAATATTAACTATTCTTTTTGCCGTATGACTGTTCTTATAATTAGTAGTGTTGTGCATTTCCTATCCTGAGTTGTTCGATTTAAGTTAGTGAAATTATAAAGTGGAATTTGAAGTAGTTATAGCTGGTTTTTACACGAACTTCCAAACACCAATAACCTCAACGAGGTTATTACATATTTATTTGATAAATCTTCTACCTGATACATATAATGATGTAAATGTAAGATTCCATTCTATTGAAAGCCTCGTGTAGAATAACATTGATTTCGACCCACATTAATGTGTCAAACCAATCCACAAAATCGCTGGATTTGCATTTGTAAAACATTCTTACAGATGTATTTTGTGTGTGTGTGACAAATATATAATAATAAATATAGTATGATTATTTTAAGTACAAAAGGAGTCAAAAAATAAAACGATATATTTAGGTTTAAAATATATGTAGTGGAAAAACAAGTATTAGGTATTGAACTTTTAAAAAAAATCTACAAACTAAATTACGGTTTTTTGAAAATTTTTGAGGGGCTGATTTTATAAGTTGAAATAAGTTTTTGAAAAATCGGCAAAATAGTATTTTTTTCTGAAGAAATTCTATTTATTACATTATTCGAGGTTATATTCTTCTGTAGGTATAATAATTATAGTTTAGTTTTGTATTAATTATTAATACAAAACCAAACTTCTCTCTCTTTAGTATGATCTTCAGGAGGTGAGTGTTAGCGGTGGGTGGAAATTAAATGAAAGCACAAATGTTTTAAAATGTATTTTTTTTATGGCAGGGAGAAGTAAAATAAGTAAAAAAAAAATGTTTTCGTTATATTCCTTTTGTACATGACTAAAAACGATGTTAATATTTTGCTTCGAAGTAGGGGGTTCTTGAATATTTCTGCATTTGAATCTGTCAGTTAAATAAACATTTCTACTAAATGGTTCAGTTTTAACAAAATTTGTCGTAAAAAAAAATCAAATAATGATGCTTGAGACATGGTTTAGAAATGTGACATCAGTAACTTATAATAATTTACAATTATTATAATAAATCTTAATTTTGTAAAATTTATTCATTATATTGGATAGTAAATAATAGATTTTTTTAATTTTTAGAAATCATATCAAATTTATTTTAATTTACACATGTAATATTCTTATATAATAATTATTTCTCTAACTTCTACATTTTTTTTAAGGGGACATTATTTTTTAACTGATATATTTTTTTAAAAATATACAATTACTTTCACACACACACACACACAGGTCATTCATTGTTCAAAAGATCATTTTGAAATAATGCATTCCTTATAAAAATTTCTTTCTGAATTTTTTTAGATTTATATACAAAATAATATTTTATGACATGGGCTTCCAAAAGCAGTAAATTATTTATTTTGAACGAACAATTTTTTTTAAAAAAGAAATTAAAAGAGTATCATAAAATAATTCATGTAAAAATAGCTTTGTGTTTATTAAAAGTAGCTCATAATTATTTTTTAAACTATGCCAATGCAGAAAAAACAATCGTTTGCTATTAATCTAACGAAATAAATTCTAAACTCTCCTAAGATACATTCTAAAATACAGCTAAATATTGTTCTGAATGACGTCAAAATTGACGTTGTGTACTTACAAGTCTCGCCTTGGGTTGCAAAGATGGAGAAAAAAAAGTTATTGAAGTGGAAGATGACATCTGTTAATATTGTTTCTTGTAGAAGCTATTTGGGAACATAATAGGCGTTTTGTGCAGAACGCAGCGATTGGCTCGACTGCCGGAAAATTTAGTTAAGAGGGTGAAAGTTCATTGTTCAAGCAATTTTCAAGTGCTTTGGATGATATTTTGAGCGGTAATTTATATACTCATTTTTTTTGTAGATAGAAAAAAAAGAGAAAAAGAAATGGGGAACATTTGGTTGACACAAGTATCTCAAATTCTTTGTGTTCCCATATTTCTTTTCCACCGCAATTAGGATCTCATTTAAATGAACAAACACTTTATAGTCTGTAGAACTGGCAATAAAGTTGGCGATTTTTTTAAAATTCAATGCATCATTTGTTGACTCCCTAACGCAAACACTTTTTTTTAATATAACTGTCGCCATGTTTCATATTTCACAAGTGTTTATTGTCTTTTTGTTTTAAAATTATTCTTCTGTACTGAAATATTAAATAAAATCTCTTTTTGTATAAATACTTAAATTTCTGTTTAATGCCTGCAGCATTTAGTTATTTAGCTCTCTTCCAACAGTTCAATTCCTTTTTATATTAATAGTTTTTTTATTTAATTATTTTTTTGAAAAAGGTATATTTTTAATTTTGTGTGTTTGTGTATGCATGACGTTCAGTAAAACATTATATTATCTATTGTTCTAAAATGTAATTTTTTATCAGCAAATATTTCACACTAGATAATTTTATGAAAACATGACAACAAAAGACAAATGCAACTAGTAATTTAAAAAAAAAACATAAACAGTCATTATACTTTTAGTGTTAAGCAAAATCGGAGCAGTTAGAAAAACTCATAAAATTAGTTGTGTAAAATATAATTCTTCATGCCAAAATATTAAATTAGATTTGAAATTAGTTATTGTATAAATTTTATATTTTTGTTGACAAGGAAAAAACATAATATTCGAGAAATGATGCCAGAACAGAGATACATTACATTCTCAATTCAGTGTTCTGAATAGTCTTCTAAATTACAATTCTGCGACCTTAATGAAAACCTTGATTGGTAAGAACATTTGTTTTTTGTTAAGAGCAATTTAAAACTGGATATTGCAATCATTTTTAACATTTTTTTGCTGTGTAAAAATTCCCGCGGATATATAATTTTACTCTAATTATAAAATTTTGGGGCAGGGAAAGATATCTCGGTCTCTATGTTGTTTGAATATACGGTTAAATTCAATTTTAGCTGTTCACACATTTATCAGAGTTAGTGTTTTGTATCTTTCTGTACATTTTATTTGAAAAATTAATGGTAATATTGAACCAACTCTATAAAGAAATTGATAATATTTTGTCAATGTAAAATACACTCAGAAACAATGAAAATAGCGACCCAAGAAGAAAGCATCGGATTAAAATGAAATTTAATACACAGAATGACACAAATGAGAGATTCACTTGATCTCAAAAACAAGACGATTAAACGAATACAGGGTGTGCAACAACACAAATACTAGGAAACTTCAATAGCGCGTTGGACCACCTCCAGCTGCAGTACATGCCGCCACACGGTCCGGCATTGAATTGATTAGACACCTTATGTTGTCCTGAGGCAGATGGGCCCACAAATCTTGAGCAGCCAACTCTAAATCATGTACAGAGTGACATGATGGCATCTGCCGTTTTAGCTGATCCCACACATGCACTACAGGGGACAAATTGGGGGAGCGGGCTGGCCATGGAAGAATCTGAAAATGACGTAGGAAGTCTTGAGCAATTCTTGCTGCATGCGGACGAGCATTATCGTGCTGGAAAATTGCCCCTGGGAGGCCATTTAGAAAAGGTCCTACATGGGGTCGAAGAATATCATCAACGTAACGTTGGCCCGTTAAGGTTCCACGGATCACAATTAAAGTGGACCGGCTATCATAGGCTATGGCCCCCCAGACCATTACACCAGCTGTGCGGGCAGTGTGACGTAGAACAGTGTGGGGGGAATTGTACCGCTCACCAGGGCGCCTCCACACCCGTACACGGTTATCATCTGTCCCCAAAATAAACCGGGATTCATCACTAAACACAACCTTTTGCCAATCTGTGATATTCCACATTGATTTGGCTTGGCACCACTGTAGACGCAGTTTCCGATATTCCGGTGTTAAAGAGCGTGCACGAAAAGGGCGCTTGGATTTAAGATTTGCTTCTGCAAGGTGTCTGTAAATTGTTTGTGGAACAATTGCTACGACTATGTCTGCTCGTATCGTCGAACGAGTGACTGCGGGGTCCACAAGTGCTTGCCGCACGATCTTTCGATCCTCTCTCCTCGTGGTCTTCCTGGTCGCTCCAGACCCGGTTTTCCGCGCCTGGGTATCTTCTCGTGTCCACTGCTCCCTATAATTTCTAACGGCACACACCGAACAAACCACCTGGCCAGCAACACGGCGCGTTAACCAGCGTGCAGTTTTCATTCCGATGATCAGGCCTCTCTCAAACTCGCTTAACTGTGAGAAATGTCTTCTAGCACGTTTGCCTGGCATGTTTCGCTTACTAAAGTCTCCTACAATCGGCGGGTAATCGTCACGTTTATGAATCTTCGAATTTGCGCTGGCTTATATAGCACCCTCTTCCTGATTTTAGCACCACCTCGGCGTGTATGAGCATGCGTATTGGCACAAAACTTGGATCGTTTGCATATCACATTACGCTGTACTTATTTGCAAAGTTTCGCGATTGTATTTAGCTTCCTTCTTGGGTCGCTATTTTCAATGTTCCTGAGTGTATGAAAATTTATAACTAAAATAATGAAATTTTTTTCCTTTCTTGCTTTATATTTTTCTTCATTACTTTTTCATTCAAATTGTTCTTTCATTTTGAGAAAAGTCGGTATTTTCTCAAATTTTGCTTTTTTATCTGTGTGAAATGACAATTATGAATTTAATGGTCCGTTTTTATTTTTAGGATATCTGGAAAATGGCAACGGTGTACAGAAATCGACAACTGATGTATCTATCCGTCATATTATTCTTTTACTTTGCAAGTAAGTTTACCCTTAATTATATGGCATTACAAATGTTAAAATGCTTTGAGATAAAAAAAATTTTAATATCTCTAATATACATCATAAATGCGAAAGTTTGTGAGGATGTTTGGGTGTCGTTCACGCAAAAACAACTGAATGGATTTTAATGAAATTATACAGTAATATAGCTTATACATCAGAATAACACATAGGCTATAATTTATAGAATAGGCTATAATTTATAGCCTATTCTATAATTTATAAAGATATTGTATGAAGTGTCCAAAATAAAAAAAATATTTGTTAAGTAAGTAGGAAAAAATTCTGCCATCTGCAAGCAATTCTGGCAATTCTGTCGTGCGCGGCAAAAAAAACCCCCACAGCATATATCCATCTATCTTTTGTTTGGGAAAACCCCTTTTTGTTTAGGCTACGCAAGGGGCTCGCTTCTAATTAATTCCCGTGATAAGCATAATGCCTACTTTTTATTGCAGAATAAAAAAAGGGAGAGGTTGTTATAAATCTCTCTTTGTTTTAATGTTTTTTTTATGATTTTATTATGCACATTTGGTAGTAAGAAATTGATTTTTTTTTTTTCAAAATAAATGCTTTTATCAGTTCTGGTACTTAAAGTAAATAAACTTTCTCTTTCACATTGCATCATTTGGACAAATTTTCAAAATTTGTTTGGGGTTAGTAGTTAATTTAACGCTATATTTTAATTGAATAGGCACACACAGATATTGCATTTTCAAGTATAAAAATAATTATAACTACTTCTACTGTATTTTTTGGAATGTGTGAGTGAGTGAATATTAACGTCGCACTGTGTTAAAGCTACACGAGGGTTTTTAGCAACGAATCACGTAATTCTGAACCATGGTCAAGTGACGTGGACGACACCTGAGCTGGCACCCTCTTCTCCTAACTACCGCACCACACCAACTTAGAATGAATATTCTACCAATACTTAGCAGGAATATTCTTTGAAATCCACTCTTCCAAGATATATGGCAGCACGGGTTCTATGATGAGTATTTTAGCGGGGAAGGCGAATAGTTTTGTAGCAGATATTGCGTTTTTAGCTGACGGCGTTTTCAGCGGATTGCAAAGATTGTTATTTTTTCCCGAAAAAATAGTTTATGTCAAAACTTAAGTGTCTTATGTTTTTGTATGTTAATGAAGACCTTAGAAAACGATTTGGCTATTTATTTTAAGTGAACGGTGTATATAATTAATTTTACAGTGGAATATCTTTAATTAATTTATTATCTCTAACGGATTAAATTTCCCAAAGTGAAGTATATTTCGTTTATGTATGTCCCTTAACTTTCAATGTAGTGATCCAAAAAATATATTGCATGAAAAAAACTGCAGTAAATCATAATGTGGTAGATAAAGCATTAACGTGCTCGCTTCCCTACACGGCGGGTCTTACAAAGCTCTAATAAAGCTCGAGCTATGAAAGTAGCTAGACATTTGCCAACTTGACTCTATCATTAACATTTCGCTATGTTTTTCATTGAATCGCCATTATAATTTAAGAAACGGCGTTGCTTGCGAATACTACAATTTTAACATAAAATAAATACAACAGAAAGTAATATTAATGTATTATACTTTCAGATATAAATTATTTACCCTATTTTAAGCGTTCATTACACAAAACTTTTAACAATGTGTTACTTTTGCTGAGCAGAGATCAGCTTAGGGAGGAATTTTCAAAAATCGACCCTCAAGAGTGTTACGGGTAGTTAGAAATTTAAAAAAAATCCTTTTTATCAGCTACTAAATCTACAGACTTAAAGTTTAACAAAGTTTGTTTTTTTTGTTCAGCTGAAATATGCAAAAAGCTTTTTTTCTTTAATTTGCAATTCACGTAAAATTAACTCATTAAAAACTTCTTTATACTTCAATCTGTGTTGTTTAATTGTTCAGTTCACCCGTGCGAAGAACGGGTATACCAGCTAGTATTCTATAAAGCTTCGTTGAATTAAAAGTTAAGTCAAGAAGCCTTAATGTCTTGGTTTGTGAAATTGCGATTTAATAAATGAAAGGTTAATGTTACATTTCTTAGATTATCTTGAAAAAGCTAATTCTAATTTATTGCAAGGAAAGCGTTCACTGTTGTTTACTACTTTTTACATATTATGCATTTTTTTATGTTTCAATACATTTTTATCAAATTTCTAATATTCTGAAAAAAGCTAAAAATTTATTCAGCATATTTGCTACAATCTTGCAAATATTCATAAAAGATTATGAATTATTCAGAAAAGGGCTGCATTTACAATCTAAATTTTTAAAACCTACAATGAACTTATTTCTATTTACGAGCAGTGATATAGTTTTTCATAAAATTTCACTAATATCATCGTGCGTAACAATGTTTTTCATCTTGAAAACAAATGTGATTTTAAAAAATGGCTTTAAAAACTCCTGACATTTTAGAAATAAACATTAAATTTAAAAATTCTGCCGGAAACAGTTTTTGAAATATTTTATCTTAGTGGTTATGTATAATGTTTATATATAGACAAATAAAAAATATTGAATTTTTAAAATAAAAAATATCGTTTCGAATACTTTTTTAAAAATTAAAATTCTTTATTCCAAGTAGTTTTTATTGATATTTTCGGGGGAGGGGGAAGTTAAACAGGATGTTTACAACTAATGATACATTGGAAAACACTTCACACTTTCATTAAAATAAATGACGCTGTAAATAATCGTCAATGTACATGAAATACATCGACTTAACATTCGTAGAAAATTTCAAATCATGTGGTTGGTTTGAAAATGCAGTGCACGTCGTAATCATGACGTAATATTTGTTTATCGGGCCACACGCTTGCATGATTATTATTCACTCTCTCCGAGCGGAGCACCTGATTCACCAGCTGATTCAAAACATTAAATGTTGAAAACACACGTGTTAAATAAGGCTTTATTACCTCAATGCATTTCATTTACATAAAACTGAAAAATATTCTTGTCGAAACCACGCGTATTTTTATACATGTATATGTATTTTTAAAAGGAATTTTTTTTTCCTTTTTCACGAACTAACACAACACTCCTAGTTTCTTGATAAAATTTGTCATTTTTTTAAAGTGTGTTTACTTAGTTGTATTTCTTTGATAAAATATATTAAGTCACCACTAAAATAATTTACTTGCGGATGTTTTTTTATATACAATTTCACGTGCTAACTGATGTTAACTATTGAGAAGCTTTGGATTCTTTGATACTGAGTCAGTAGCGTACACAGGAAGTTTTCAAGGAGGGGAGAGTTGGGGGTCGAATATCCACCATTCCCCAATACGCCGCCAAACATATTCTTTTGATTTTATCGATTGTCGGGAACAAAAAAAAAAAATTGTAAAAAATAAATTATGAATAAATAATTGGTGTTAATTTGTAATTATTAGTAACAAATACTTAATTTACCGACTATATACGTAGGATTACAATCAGTCGAAAAAGGAGGACCTGGAGCTCCTGGACCAGGAGTACTCATCCGTTTTCCAGCCGGGCCACATACATATGACGGAGGTTTCATGCGGGTTGCAACATTAGGATAATGGGGGAAGGGGATACTACTCTAAGGCATTGCAACATTGGACTTAAACTTAACTTAACTTAACAAAACTTAACAACAAATTCTCCAAACGCATTTTTTAGCTTTTATTTTAATACTACATTAACCCTTTTATCAAATATACACACAAAAAAAATATTTACTTCTGTGCATTTTTTACTGAATTGTGGGATAGATTCTCGATTTCCTTTCATTCATCAAGCCTCTTATTTACATTGTATTATCAAAAATAGCATATTGATATCAAAATCAACAGATTTGATTGCTTGATTGACAAAATTTTCCAGTCCATTGTTTTTAAACAACCTGCGGGTTACATTCGGCCCGCAAGTTGAGTATCCTGTCTTACTTCTGTGTGCGCCACTCTGTTTGGGGGTTTAATCAAAACTACAAGAAAAAAAACACAAACATAATTACAAAGTAACGGTTTTCAACGCAATAGAAAAATGATTATTTCTTTTAGAAATAAACACAGAATTGAAATAGAACAGTTACACACAGTCAGAGCAATATCCTTCAGAGTTGTTATTCTTTGAAAAATTAGCCAAAAATAGGATTTAATAACTAAACGTGTCACATTCGTGATTCCTATCTTTAATATTCAAAATTCACTTTACAATCAATCCCCAATAAAAAGTATGAAAAACTCTTGTGTTGAAATTTTCGCTTTATTAAATATGTGTTTTATGAAATTGAAATTAATGCAAAATCAATTATTAAACGAAACTAAATGTGATATTGAGAAAAAAAACCACATTTTAAGATTTAAAAGTTGAATTATAATAATTAAGATTTAAAATTCAATTTATGAGGCATCGTGCAAATACATTTCTTTTTCAAAAACTGTTTATAGTATAGTTCGTTCATAAATCATACATAATCTTGATTCTTAGATTAGTTAAGTCCTCATTTATCTCTCATGGTAACTTTTTAGATTCAATTTTCAGTCATTTTTTTTTAAATTTAAGACATTTCCTTGCTACTGCAGATACTGAAAAGGAAGTATGTTTTTAAAATGGGAATTTAATATATTTTTAATATTTCTGTTGCTGATCAGTTTCATTCGATATTTTTACCATGAAATCTTTAATTAATCGTATTGTTGTGTGTGAGGAAGAGATTTTTAATTTAATACATATTTATTATATTAAGTTATAAAGTATACTTGTAAAAAAATAATTTTTGGCTAAAAAGTAGATTAAGTTATTTTTTATTGTAAATTACCACTTTAAGTCACTTTATATTTTAATTCCAGTAAATGTTTTTCCTTTATTTGAGTGTTAAGTTTATTTGAAGATATTCATTTATGAACAGTATTGGAAAAAAACATTATTTATATTGTAAAATTAAATACACACTAGAGGATAAAATTAATTTCTCTCAAAAAATAAAAAAATATATAATGTATTTCTTTGTTAAATAATAATGCATAACATTAATTTTGATTTCATGCATGTTAGTGATGTTAATAATTTACATACGATTTCATTTTTGATTATTGATAATTTAAAATATATCTTATACTCTGTAATTCAAATTTGCTTTATTCTTGTAGGCATTGGATGTTTATCACCTTTCCTAACTTCGCACATGCGACATTTGGGATTTTCTCTATCAGAGATATCATTCATCAACGCCGTATCTGCCTTCTTCAGCATAATCGGACCTCTTCTCGGTGGAACATTCGCAGAACGAAAGAATCGTTACAAATCGACCACCATTTTCTGCATTTTGATCGGAGCAATGGCTTTTGTTGCCCTTTCTTTTGTTCCACGCTATGACAAACTTAATTATCGACCACTCGTAGATTTCGATTGTGATGCTGGGTTACGTGTGGAACGTTGCGTCAACTGGGCAACTTGTGGTGAAGCCATGGACTCTACAGACAATTTGACAAAGATCAAACTGTCCAATTGTCACTACCAGTGTCCAAAAAGTGGACATTTCACATCGCCTTATCCTCTTCATTTGTGCTTTCATGGTGATAGAGGTAACATATGTGTTGTCTTCGATTCCGATAATCGTAACAGTTCTTTAACGGAATTCGAAAGTCATTTACAGTCGTGGCCTTATGTAGAAGTTCCAGCCCAGAGTAATGTATCAACCGTCAATTCCACTCAGATGGTCGAGGAAGATGTCCCAAGAGCTCATGTCGCAATGTGTAATCATTTACCCTTAGCACCAGTTACTTTTAACCAGAAACAGTACCAAGGCATCTCATGTAGGCCCAAAAGGGATGATTGTTCAATTCATTGCAAAGTAGTCTTTGAGACAGGTGGAAAGATTGTGTATCCCAGGCAATGTGAAGAAGCATTTGGAAATCCTACTACAACCTTTTGGAGCTATTTGATTCTCAGAAGTATCGGAGACTTCTGTCTTCTGACTGCGATATGCTTGTTGGATGCAATTACTATTTGGAGTACTGTCGATTATGAAGGTTGCTACGGACGTATTCACGTCTGGGCAGCATTGGGTATGGCAGCTTTAGCTCCAATTAGTGGATCATTGCTTGATTACTATACAGACATGGACGGACGTTTAGATTTCGCACCGCCTGCATTTTTAGCTGCAACATTTGCCGTGATATGTGGTGCCTTGATCATTGTTCTACCAATTCATAGACAAAAATCTCTCCAATTTCAACAAGCAGTTATGCCTAGCAAGGAAGTCAAATTTTTCTCTGGTGAAATGATTGTATTCTTGGGTATAGTCTTAGTACTTGGAATGCAATGGAGCATACTGTTCATCTTCTTACCATGGTTAACTGTTGATATCGGTTGTACTGCAATGCAAACTGGATTGGCTTGTACTCTCATGTTTGGTTTCAGTGTCCCATTCCTTCTCATTTCTAAGAACATGGTGAGAAACATAGGCAAAGCCAATCTATTAGTCTTCGCCTTCTTGTTTTATTTCACAAGATATGCTGGAATCACTTTCGTCTCATCTCCGTGGTGGACCTTACCTTTCGCATTGATGGGAAGTTTCACTCTCTGTGTCATGTGGATTGCTGCAGTGGCTTATGGACAAAAGTTGGCACCTCCTGGATATAGTCTTATCATGCAGTATCTACTTAATATCTTGCATTTCGGAATTGGTAAGTGATTCAATTTTTAATTTTATTATTTGTTTCAAAATGTGACTGGGATATGCCATAAATATGTATAAAAAACGAGTCTTAGGTCTGTATTTTTGCATAATGTGAAGTTAAGTGCAATCCCTAATCGGAAGACATATTGGGGGGGGATGGTATTATATAACTAAGCATCAAGAAATGAAAAAAACTATGATATATTTTTTTCTCATTTTTTTATGTGTAAACAAGATGTTTCTCCCTTAGTAAAGAAGTGAGTTTTTCGTATAATAACAGATATGGCATTTGTCAGAGCATCATGCTCTTATTATTTATTTGTAGATAAATTTTCTATCTATTGTTGTGTTTCCAAGTATATATTTTTCCTCTACATTTATCTTAAATTACTTTATTTTAAACTTAATAAGTTTTTCGAATTTTGAAACTAACTTACTTTACTAACTTACGAACTTGCTGTTTTTTGACATATGACAATATCGTTGCCAGTGTATAAGAAATTAAGAGCTTAATTTAACTATAAACTTTTGTCCGAAATTTTTTAATTATTATAGTTATAAAAATTTATAATTTTTAATATTATTCATTTATTAATTTCGCTGTTTTTTTTAAAGTAAATCAGTAAATTGTATAATTAAATGAATTTTTATTTTTACGGTTAAACCTGAATTAAGCTATCGGAAAAATGCATAGATAAAAGTGATACATAGTTAATGCTCTATCAATTTAAGATTAAATTTCTAAAGGATTGTGAATCAATTTAACAAATACTTCACTTACAAAAAAGTAAAAATTAAATATATCATTACAAGTATAACCATTTAAGCTTATATGTAAACGTGAAATATAACTGAATTCCATTCATAGTTTAATTTTGCGTTTTTAATATATTAATAATAAATGTTTTTAGTTTGGCTTCATTACAGATACGCATGTGAAACATAGTGGCGTAACGGAGAATATCAAGGCCCCCCTGCAAACTCAGGTTTAGGGCCCCAAGCCCAAATATGTTCTTAGCGTCAGTCAAACTTTGGGCCCCTTAGAGTCCATAGCACCCTGCCCCACGGAAAGCGGGGCCGTACGTTACGCCACTGGTGATACAGTGACTTGTTTTACTTCACCATTCTAACGTGTATATCATTCATGGAAACAGTTTAAGCAAAGTGCAATAAAAGCTATTAATATATTTTGATATATTTATGAAACTCAACATAAAATGAAATTTTCCTACAACTTATAAATTCAAAACATCGTTTTCCGAAAAAGAATTCGTATATACTGAATCTATTATTATGAGAAAAATCTTTATGAGGCAAATTTATTTTACTTTAATTTTATATTGAAATTGAGATGATGTGAACCTACGTCTTTAGAAACTAACAAGATTAGCTGTGTTCGTTCCGTCTAGGTGCTCTATTTCGGTACAATTTAAAATCATTTTCTGTGGGAAAAGTATTTTATACGCATACTTAACTTTAGAAGAAGCATTTAAGATGTGCTTGGTTTCTATCCATGCATAAAGATAGCGAACATAATTATAGTCTAAAAGAAAATAATTTTAGGGAAAATTCGCCTTATGTAAAAAAATACTATAAGGAATAGAATCCAAATACTAGCAGTAAACATCTTATCTCACTTTATATATAAACAAAGAAAAAATAGTACAAAAATATTGTAAAGGGTGTTTTTTTAGAGGTATAGAACTTTAAATTGCAATAAAACAACGATGTATTATTCGATTGACATGAAATTTTTTTTATTCGAAAGATAATCTTGTGGCATTACATTTTAAATATGATTTCTGGCATAGGACTGCCACGGCTGGCTCGGATGTAGTCCAATCTGGACGTCCAATTTTCCATGACTTTTTCCAACATTTGTGGCCGTATATCGGCAATAACACGGCGAATGTTGTCTTCCAAATGGTCAAGCGTTTGTGGCTTATCCGCATAGACCAATGATTTTACATAGCCCCACAGAAAATAGTCAAGCGGTGTTAAATCACAAGATCTTGGAGGCCAATTCACAGGTCCGAAACGTGAAATTAGGCGGTCACCAAACGTGTCTTTCAATAAATTGATTGTGGCACGAGCTGTGTGACATGTTGCGCCGTCTTGTTGGAACCACAGCTTTTGGACACATCATGATTGTTCAATTCAGGAATGAAAAAGTTAGTAATCATGGCTCTATACCGATCACCATTGACTGTAACGTTGTGGCCTTCATCGTTTTTGAAGAAGGATTCCACCAGCCCATAAAGCGCACCAAATAGTCAGTTTTTCTGGATGTAACGGTGTTTCGACGTACACTTGTGGATTAGCTTCACTCCAAATGCGGCAGTTTTGTTTGTTGACGTAGCCATTCAACCAGAAGTGCGCTTCATCGCTAAACTAAATTCGCTTATGAAAATCGGGAGCAACGGCAATCTCGTTTTGGGCTCATTCGACGAATCTAAAAGCGTTGTTATACCTGGGAAAAAAACACTCTTTAGTTGAGAATGTTTATTTTGTTTCCTCACAAATATGTAACATTGAAATTTTAGGAATTCGGTAAAAAAATATGCGAGTTTTGAAAATCAAAATAAATCGCAAAGCATATCTTAACCGAATGTTTTTTTCCCTCTATAACACATATTTGGAAAAAAACTGGCAAGTTTGGTTTTTTTTTTTTTTTTTTTTTTGTGAATACTTATTATTTTAATTTTGTGACAAAATGAAAACGAGTGTCAATCAGAGTCTACGTACAGTGGTTGTTCAATGTAAGTGGGAGGGGGAAGGCAATCGCAAATATTAAACTTTGAAATTCTTTTAAACCAGGAGGGTGAGCGTTTAACATATCAACTCTTTCCATCAGAATCCGAACAAGATAATATTTCTTTCTACTTTATGTTTGTAATAAGCAATGTTGCGGTTTAAATGTTTACATATTTTTAAAAAAATGTTTCGTCTTAAAGGAATACTGATTACTAAATATGTTGCACTTTAACCAGCTTTGTTGAATGTGAGATATTTATGTAATATTAAGGTGACCAACTGTCCTCCTTTTATATATAGGTTCTGTTCTTTCTCGAAAAGTGTCCTCCTTTGCAATATTTTAACAAACTGATCTGTGTTAATCTCCATTCAGAGGTGAACCAAACATGTTTCCAATTTATCGAAGAATAGTCTGAAATAAATATAACAGGAAATAACAGTTTTCAATGGTATTTTTTGACTTCATCGCAAGTAAATTGGGCTGATATAAAAAACTGTGTTGAATTTTTATCGAAAGCAATGCCCGATATAAGTAAAATAGATGCAATTGTCTGTTTGAAGAAATTAGAAGACTGAATGTTTTTTGAAATTCTAATAAATTCAAACAATTTGAAAAATTCAGCGTGCTGAAATTGATAAAAGATGGGTGGAAATACTTGACCGTTTCAAAAATGAGCTCTCATTCCATGTGATAATTTAGTTATTCTTGTTGAATTTACGTTGTGCTGCCCTGGAACTAAAGCAGGAGTTTAAAAAGTTTTTTTCAGTTGGTAATGATTTTTGGACAAGTGAGAAATCAAGATTGAATGCAGATATTTTAGCTGCAGTACTTACCGTAAAATTTAGCACGAAGGATATTCTTTTACTGCGAAATTTCCGATACATTAGAAAATGGTATATTGACAAAAAGTTATTCAATGGGAAAATACTCGCTAAATAAATAATTAAAAAGAATACAAGTGTAATTAGCATATTTTTATTTAAATTAATAAAATGCTTCACATATTTAAGTTGTAACTTTTTCTTAATTTTTTTATGCGTGCGCGTCCTCCTTTTCATTGTAAAAAACTGGTCACTTTAATAATATGTACATATTATGGAAAAATTAGGTAAGGGGTATAAAAATAAATTTTGCAAATATGTTATTAGCGTATTTTACAGAGAGTTCCAACTGTATCAATCACTCACTCGATGATTTTCTGTCAAGCATAACATTGTTTTTTCTAACTTAGCATTTAATCTTAGTGAATGTTACATAAGTTTTAGAGTCTAACGAAATTATATCAAACTCGATTACAACAACCCAATTATTCCGTCGAAATTTGTCAAAATCCATTTTTCTTTATGCATTAAAACAATTTTTGTAGTAAATGCCGTTCTTCATTGAACTATTTTAATTCTTTAATTTTAGTCCTTTTAACAATTTTTTTCAGGATCTTAATTGTGCTAATTTTTTATAGCACTGAATTTTTATCCCTAATCATTAACTTCTTTAATCAGAATTTTACAGAACAAATAATAATTTTTTTTTTTACTAATGCATAATATAAAACATCAAAACTTTATTACTTTACCTAACATGTTCTAACTCTTAATTTTAAATCTTTCTAAATAGTAATATTATTTATAAAATAGGTAATTTTAAAATTAAATAGCTTTTTCTTGGAGATTTAGTACTCTTGAACTCTAAAACTCCTTTAACTATGCGTTTTTGTTATATTTTTTGCATGTCATTTTAAAAAAATAAAATACTTTACCAAAAGAAAAAAAAAACCTTTTCATCTTAACTCAATTACTTGTGATGAAAATCTGGGGCGTAGCTACCATGTTAAGCGACTCCATTAAAGAGCCCCAAATGAATTTCGATACTGGGCTCTCTCAAGAATAGCTACGCCGGTGATGAAAACTGAACGGTGGCCAGCAGCCTTTCAGTTTTAAATATTACATCTATTCTTTAATAAGAATCAACATAATAAAAAAATGTTAAAACATTTTAAAAATTTAAAGTAGAATAGGCTTAAGCGTTAGTAATGTTAATATTTATTTAGTGCGGGATAATGAGAATTTTTGTTCTGCTAAGCATGATTTATGATTTACATGATGGAAAATATAATTGTATTAGTTTTATCTTATATTTATGTATATATATTTTATCATTCCAGGTCGTGGATTGGGCAGCTTAACCGGAGGAGCATTAATATCCAGTTACGCTCAAAGAGTTGTCTTCTGTGGTATTGCTGTATTTTCGGCCATTGTAGCCTTCATCTATCTCACCGTATACCACGTAGGATTGAGACAACGAAAAAAAGGTTCATACCCAGGTATTTTATACATGCATGCTGTGCTAAGGCAAAACATTGTGTAGATTTTATTTATTTTTACTAATTGAAACTGTGGGAATTTATATTTTACAAGAGTCAAAATCGATTCTCTCTAATTTATAAACTCCAGTCTTTTGAAAATCTAATTTGGCTAACGTAACAGTTCGCTTTTTCAATTGCTACATTTTCACTAACACAAGTACGTTTTCGTTGCAAAGAAATTCCTCGAAATAGCCTCAAGCTTTTTAAATCGTAAAATGTTTTAATTCTTTAAGATAAAATAATCTTGTTGTCAGGGCTTAAAATTTTCGCATTCAATCATTTAATGCTATCATTATTTTTGATGAAATTAAAAATTGAGTTTAAGCAATTGAATATCTTCAACAATATAAATATCTTATGCATAAATACGATGTAAAATACACGTTTTAACAATATTCAAAATTATTTGAAATTTTCAAAGTATCCAATGTTAGTATTATTGTTATGTGATATTTTAAATAGATTGGAATATTTATATATTATTCTTTCTAGCCATTTTAAATTCCACTTGGTACCCTCTTACTCGCTATCCGAATGGTGATGCCAAGGCCAATCAACCCATCGTTGGCGACCAAGACGACGATGTTGACAATACACCGAATAATCGCCAAGTCAACCACAAGTGAAAATGCAGCAGTTGTGTTCTAAAGAACATATATCGCATCATAATTAATGCAATTCGTGGGCTGTCGCTCTCAGAAAATGCTTTCTGTAAAGCATTATCGTATCAACACATCCATAGATGATCAATGAGTGGTATAATCTGTACCTTGTTTTGAACCAAAATTTCTATGCATGAAAAGGGACATAATTTATGTTACTTCAAAATCTGATCATTTATATGTGGAAAGTGACGTAATCTATGTCACCTAATGTCTGACGAGAAGGTTATACAAATTATGGAATTCTTTTTTTTTTTTTGTTCTTGTTGTTCGGTTTAGCCCTTAATGTGCAGCTAGCAATTGTAGCTTAGGTATCGTACATCTTGTTTAAATGACAGAATGTATGAAAAATAATTAGGAACTCTGTTTTTGTTATTTTCATTAATTTCGAAATGGTGCTTTTGTTATTATACCATTTAGTGTGATTCATATATGCGCTGTAACTCATGATTCATATAAATATTTCTTCTCCAGTCAGGTGAGAATTATGTATGATGAAGGAAAATTTTGAAGCTTTTAAATATAGTGTTTAGATATCCGAAGAATAATGCATTTATATCATATGCAATACTGTTTAATATTTTAAAATATATCTTCATTTTGAAAAACAAAACATGGATACATTGTTTTTTTACTGTACAGAATTGTGTTTTAATTTCAAAAACTGTTCACTGCTTGTGTGAAATGAACATATTCATTTGTAAAACCAATCATTTTTGGAATTTTTTAATATGAATGTGTGAACTGTGAACTTCCATTGCTTTTTGAGGTGCAATGATAGTGAAATTTTATCAAGACATCTAACAATAAATTGTTTGGTGTAGCGTTCAAGCTATTTGTGCCTTGAAGTATATAACGAAATAAATGAAGATTACCATTAATCATTGCTTCATGACATTGTGGAATGGGATCATTTTCACTTAATTTATACAACAACAAAACTTCTTAAGTGAAATCTTGAATAGCAAGAGACATTTCATTTCAACGATGCCTTTTGAAACCAGTGTGTTATGTCTGTGCATCGAATATATCCTTATATCGAAAGGCAGAAATGTAAATATTGCGAATCATCTGAAATGAATTATGTGACTCTTCAAACTGTGTGTTAATTTTTCACTTTTGTGTACATGTAACTAATTACATTAAAACTACATATTGAACATCAGTATCATTGTTTGTGAAATAATTTGTAGTGAATATATATGTCTGTGTTATGTATATCGTGTTAACTTGTACTAATGCAGTATAATTAAAAACAAGTAGCAACTATAAGTATCATATTCTTATTTCATATCTCTTAAATAATAATCCCAACTTTTGTATCTATATATGTACAGAAATCGAAAAGGAATGTGTATGGAATTGATTGCACTTCTTATTGTCATTTCATATCAACAATGATTTGCGGAAGCTGTGCATATATGCCTCCTATACCATTGAAACGCACACAATACAGACTTTCAGTTGTCAAGAATGTTATTTCTCACTATACCACTTATTTTTTACAGTCAAGAGACCATGACTGATGTAGTGTCGTAGGATTTTCAAATATGCAGCTAGAATGATGCTTTAGAGGTTTATTTACAAACAAAAAGGACGGCACACATATACAAATATTTACATCTATTAGGGAAATGTTTTAGGTAAATAATAATTCTTTCCAATGATTGACTTTTAGAGAAAACACTAAAGAATGGGCCAGGATGACATCCAACACATCTGCAGCCGGCAGATACAAAGCTCGCTGATGCAGCTCCCATGAATCTCCTTTTTAGAGACAATCACTCAATTTTTTCATTCTCCTCACAAAGCTCGCTGGTGGAGATGAACGACTTCTCCCATTAAGAGAATACCCTGGTGTGGCACTCGCGCAGGCGCAGTACCTCAGGTTAGACTCATTGCTATCTAGAGTACTAGAATTTGTCTCTTGAGTACGTTAAAAATACGTACGTTGATGAAACAAAGCATCTACAATAGAAGAATGCCGGTACATATTTCCGAAGTTCACTTTCAAAAGGCTTTCAAATTCTCATCAAATATACTCATATTTCTAACACTGTACATTTAAGAAGTATATATTTCTACTTTATTTTTTATTACCATAAGGATGTGATCAAGCATTATTTTGAAAAAAATGTTTATGTGTGTCTGGTGTTTTTAGAGGATAATCATTGGAAAGTATTCGCAGTGAAATGTTTGAAGATGATGAATACAAGAGCTATAGATAAAACTTCCTTTTATTATAAAAGACAGATAGTTTTTAGAAATTACCTGTCTATATACTATATATACATAAAAAATAATTTGAATGTTTTGGTAAAAACTGATTGTCAGAACGAATCTATTTGTTGACTCATGCATGTCCCGTATGAGTTTAATATTCTGACATTATTACAACCAAATTGATACAAGACTTCAGATTAAGAATTTAGTTGTTTATAAAAAAAATAGTTTAAAAAACTCCGTATCCAGTAGGATTAATTTTTAAATATTAATTACTCAATCACTTCTTCCATTTTTTTTTAAAAAAGTAAAAGAATTTAATTGATTTGATATTCAGGCAATATTTTGTTATTTTATAGCTCATTCATCAGTAGCTATGAATTAATGTAAGAAGTCATTGTAATTTGGCAACATCATCACGATTCATTGATGTGAATGTTTCAATCCCCTACTTTTAAAGGGTCTAAAAATAATTTCACTTAGATTTCATTAAACGTTTACTGAAAAATTTTAAGTCTTAATACAGCAATATCACACAAGAATTTGTTAACATCAGTGGCTACATTAAAAAAAATGATGATGACTTAAACGTCAAAATACTAGGTTATTGTCATTCATTAATATTTCATTTGTTGTTCAGGGAATTGAAGTTGTAGTAAATTGATATCGCTAGATGTAGTAAATTTTTTTTATCGTATTTTTATTTTCAGTGAACTGTGATTGTATACTCATGATTAATGTATAATTTCTTTAGTGATTTTAAGTCTGTTGTGTAAATTGTAATTTATCATTTTGTTTCTCTAAAATATTTCATTGCTACATTTTGTTACTGGCAAATATTATTATTTTGATGTAACTGCAAAATCGTTTTTTTAGTTGCTATGTCTGTAAATGGGATAGTTGTATTTGCTTTATTTGCCATCTATTAAAATTGATTAATTCCTTCTTATGTTGCATTTATTGTTGCGCTATTTTGCATTGTTTGTGATTGAGATGTGAAGTATAGTTTTACAGCTTTTTTTTAGAATTGTGATGATATGTTTATTATAAATGATATCGCACATTATCTAATGTATTACCTTTAATTATATCTATATCTAAGAATTTAAAACTGCATCTTTTTAACAGTACTGTTTGTGCTAGCGTGTTTGTATACTTTTTCATATTTTCTATACCATATGTAAGACTTTTTCATTCTAAACATTTTTAAATAAAATTGAATTGATCCTCTTTAAAGTGTTTTGTGATTTTTATCCATTATTTAATTCGTAAATTATATAAGCAAACACGTTCCTTATATATACATTTTTGCTTAATGCTTATAATTTGAAAGCATAAACATGTTCCTTCCTTATATATTCCTGTTATATTTATTTATAAGGAAACATTTTCAGTCAAGGTACAGACCAATGGCCGGCGTGTCACGATTCGAGCCTTGTGCCACTGTGGAGCCGCCGTGTAGAGAAGTTGTCTGTCGAAGTTCAAATATCCTACCGTTGTTGTAGTGTGGATTTTAGATGAGCAGGTACCACAGTTCAGGTGTCGTCCTCGTCACTTAACCATGGTTCAAAATTCGAGGTGACGTTAATATTCACTCAATCCAATTGAAAAGCAACGTCCGAATATGAAATGAAAAGAAAAAGCAGAAAGAGTTACGAAGTCGACAAAATTGTTTTTAGAAAGTGAAGAGTTCCAAATTGCTAAAAGTAATAAAGCTCTCACCGATAGGGAATCTGTTAAATAATGCATTCTGTAAGTATGTGATATTTGATGTACAAATAAGAGAAGAATTTTAAGCTTATTTCAATAAACAGTGACGTACACAGACTACTATTATGGGAAGGGGGAGTACATTTTAAAAACACGTAGACCAAAGCAGCGAATGTAATCTTAGTGCTAGAAATTAAACGTTTGTTGGTGTTGAGGGGAGATTGAAAACCCCCATAACCTCTTATCCTTGTGTTCGTCACTGATCACAATTAGAGAGCCAATTTAAATTCTGCTTCATTACTATGAATGAATATATCGTAAAATCCATTGTATAACGCGCACTTATACTTTCAAGCAACATTTTATTCATTCTTAGGTATATTCACAATATAACGCGCACCTCTTTTTTTTTACGAAGGAACACGTAATGTAGGTTAGCAATGCTATTATGTTTTAAAGACATTTGTTCGAGGTATTATCCAAGAATTTTGAAAAAATTGTATATTTCTAGAAAAACAACTCTTTAAGGCAGTGTTTCTCAAACTGTGGGGCGCCCCCCATGGGGGGCGCGATAACCTTACAAGGGGGGCGCTAGCATATCGAAAATAAAAGATTTAAAAAATAATTAACTTACTGGAATGAATTAAAACAAAATACTTTCAGACATAATAAAAAATGCACTTTTACTCTGATATAATTTATAAGCGCGCGCGCGATATTAAGTCATCAAAAATAAAAACTTCTTCAATACCTAATTAGCTATCTTTGACCCTATAACCAAATAAAAAAAACTTTTATTTGATTTGCTGTAATCCCATGATGAGAGATTTTTATTACGCTTTCTTTTTAAACCTAACATACTACTCTTTCAGAGAAAAAACAGATCCCAGAATCGAAACAATTTAGGAACATGAAAAATTCATCACTGTCATTATTTTTGAAATACTGCATATTACAGCTGTAATCTGTTTGACCTTGTAAGTTATTGGTACAGTTAGTTATGACCCCTCTCTTATGTGTTCCATGGGTTTGTCTTGCAAAGCAAAGTTTTCATAAGGAATGCTTATGATTAAAAATTGACCCTCTGAGTTCTTTTTCTATATTTAGCAGATATCTATATTTTGTCTTCTAAGCAGCCATCGCATTTTGCAATATGTTCAATTTAAAAATTAGAGAAAGGAAAAATAACATAATAATTATCCTATTATTTTATTTATTTATTTTTGCTTAAAAGTAGTATACAAAATTTAATATTTATGTTACTAATTTGTATGGTTTATAATTAAGATCGCCTATTGCAGCTTTAGCGTCAAAGTGCATTATTATTGCATTCAGTGCATTATAAGGGGGACGCGATAAAAATTGTGATCGAAAAGGGGGGAGCCAGTATTGAAAGTTTGAGAAGCACTGCTTTAAGGTATCCGACTACGTTCGGAACCGTGATTTTAAAAAAAGCACAGAAATGGATAATTTCCTTGATATTTAGTGTCTCTTAGATTAGAATACATGTATAAAATTGTTTTAAGGACATTTTGACAAAAAAATTATTTAAACACAATATTTCGGCAAAAAATTAACTTAGAATAATCTTTTTTCAAAATGTTCTCCTTTTGTGAAAAAATGCTTCTATTATAATAATATTTTGCTTCTCTATAGCTCAGACCTCTACACAGAGGCTCTACTGTGATTTTTGAAAAATTCACATTATTTTAAGAGTTACAAACCATTGAAATAATTATCGGTGTTTTTTTCTTAAAATTTTCCCCCTCTGTTGTCGTAAAACATGGATAAACCCACTTCTAAGTTATATATTTCAAAAATTCTGTATGAGCCTCTGTACAGAGGTCTGAGCTATATGCAGGCAAAATATTATTATAATAGAAGCATTTTTCGCAAAAGGAGAATATTTTGAAAATGGGTCATTCTATGTTCATTTTTTGTCAAAATATTGTACTTAAATAATTTTTTTGTCATAATGTTCTTAAAACAATTGTATACATGTATTCTAATCTAAGTGACACTAAATATCATGGAAATTATCCATTTATACGCTTTTGCAAAATCACGGTTTCGAACGTAGTCAGATACCTTAAGTTCATATAAGGTATGGAATTTCTTTTAAATAAACAGCATTTTGATCTTTGTAGAAGTCGAAGCTTTTTTTATGCGCATTTCTTTTTTATTTTTGAAGCTATCATATTTATAACCGGCATATAACGTGCACCCGTAAATTTCGATCTTATTTTTTGTGTTAAAAGTGCGCGTTATACGCCGGATTTTACGGTAAGTAATTTTGCTCAACTAGTGTTTTTTTACAAGAGGGGTTGATGAGAGCTTTGAATTTGCCCGAGGAACAGGCATGCTTGTAATCGTTAAAAGAAACTACTTTCACTCAAAGAACTACTTTTGTACTTTTATGGGAATCTATCAACTTTGAAAACACCGATAACAATCATATGTAATTTGAGACTAATGAAGCAGGAAAAATAATGCACATTTGTGGACTCTGCATTAAAACTATCCCGGGTACAATCTTATAAAGGGTGTTTTTTTTAGAGGTATAGAACTTTAAATTGCAATAAAACAACGATGTATTATTCGATTGACATGAATTTTTTTTATTCGAAAGATAATCTTGTGGCATTACATTTTAAATATGATTTCTGACATAGGACTGCCACGGCTGGCTCGGATGTAGTCCAATCTGGACGTCCAATTTTCGATGACTTTATCCAACTTTTTTGGCCGTATATCGGCAATAACACGTCGAATGTTGTCTTCCAAAAGGTCAAGCGTTTTTGGCTTATTCGCAGAGACCAATGAATTTACATAGCCCCACAGAAAATAGTCTAGCGGTGTTAAATCACAAGATCTTGGAGGCCAATTCACAGGTCCAAAACGTGAAATTAGGCGGTCACCAAACGTGTCTTTCAATAAATCGATTGTGGCACGAGCTGTGTAACATGTTGCGCCGTCTTGTTGGAACCACAGCTCCTGGACATCATGATTGTTCAATTCAGGAATGAAAAAGTTAGTAATCATGGCTCTATACCGATCACCATTGCCTGTAACGTTGTGGCCTTCATCGTTTTTGAAGAAGTACGGACCAAGGATTCCACCAGCCCATAAAGCGCACCAAACAGTCAGTTTTTCTGGATGTTACGGTGTTTCGACATACACTTGTGGATTAGCTTCATTCCAAATGCGGCAGTTTTGTTTGTTGACGTAGCCATTCAACCAGAAGTGCGCTTCATCGCTAAGCAAAATTCGCTTATGAAAATCGACTATTATTTTCGAAATAAAATTGCACAATTTGAAACCCTTGTTCAGGCGTGAGTCTATTCATGATGAATTGCCAAACCAAACTGAGAATAAATCACTTGACAGCTGTTAAATCGGTCGCCATCTTGGAAAGTAATGCCAACTTAAACTTCTATACCTGGAAAAAAAAAAAAAAACACTCTGTTCTTCTACATTGCGTTATATTCAAAATATTGTACTTAAATCAGCACTGAATATGAAACCTGGGCTTGATGTAATCGTGAAGCATGTAAATGCTGCTCGATCGTGTATCAGCCCATTCAATCTAAACACTCTGTGCCGTACAACGGAGTATAAGGTGTAACAGATGGTTTTGTGAAAGGCGTGTTTTCGAGCGAGTTGGAAACAGCGGAAAACGACATTATGTAATTTTCCTATGAAACTCAGTACTGCAAGATATAAAATGCTAGGAGATATAGCATGGTTTTCAGACTTCGTTTTTTTACAGTTCTTATTTGACCTATGAACAACTTGCATGTCAAGATACAAGGAAAAAATCAATTTATCAATGATACCAGGGACCTCTCAAAGGTATTAAACTAAAACAATCTATTTGCTAGACAGCTAACAAAGAACATTTTGTCGCATTTCTCCCTAAGTTAAATCCAATACCCTCACTAAATGAAAGCGAGCTTAAGATACTTTGAGTTAAAATGCAGATTTAAAGATTTCAATGCTATTCAAGTAGATGTAGGTACTTACTCAACGTAAATTATGAAGCAGCGTAGACAGTTTTGCAGTTTGAATTAATTAAATTATAATCTTAACATCTCTCGGTCCAGAATTAGAGTTTTAGAAGTCGTTGAAGATCTCTAATATTTCCATCACAGAAAGTTAGTGCTGTGATTGCTTCATCTTATGTATGCTATTCGATCATGAATAAATGTTTTCTGCCTCGAATCTTGGTAAGAACTTTATGTTAGAAGTAGACTAAAACATATGAACATTTAGAATCACTTATCAAAATGTGTATAATGCATTTCGAATCTGAATGTAAAGAACTTTTAAAAACGTAATTACAGTTTTCTTCATCATCTTGTTGTACTTTATTTGTTTATTGCCTTATAAGTTTCAGAAAATGAATTATATTCGCCTGCTAAATCTTTAATACTTTTATATTTTGGCTGGCTCCCAAAAGAGTTCGCTCAACCCGGATTTTTACCAGTAGCTGCTATAAGAATACAATGGATACACGTTGATGATATATTTAGTACAACTTAAGGAGTTAAATTCAATTGTTGTAGTATATCCGTATAAATTTTGAACATGAATTTTTTTGTCTGACAGTATTATACTTTTAGAAACTCAAAACATAAAATGATGTACTTTTTATTGTTAAATCTATTATAAATGCGAAAGTTTGTTTGGAGATGTTTGGTCGTCTTTCACGCAAAAATAACTGAATGGATTTTAATGAAACTTTACCATAATATAGTTTGTACATCAGAATAACACATAGGCTAAAATTTATAAAGACATTGTGTGAAGTGTGCAAAATATAACGATATTTGTCAAGTAAAGAAAAAATTCTGCCATCTGCAAGCAATTCTGGCGTGCGCTGCAAAAAAGCCCGCGACAGCATATATCTATCTTTTATTTGTGAAGAAATCCTTTTTGTTTTGGCTACGCAAGGCACCCCATTCTCCTAACTACCACACCAACTTAGCAAAAATATTCAACCAATACTGAGCAGAAATATTCTTTGAAATCCATTCTTCCAAGAAATATAGCAGCACGGGTTCTATGATGAGTATTTTAGCGGGGAAGGCGAATAGGTTTGTAGCAGATATTGCGTTTTCAGCGGATTGCAAAGATTATCATTTTTGTCCCGAAAAAGTAGTTAATGTCAAAATTTAAGTGTCTTATGTTTTTGTATGTTAATGAAGACCTTAGAAAACGATTTGACTATTTACTTTAAGTGAACGGCTTAATTAATTGATTAGCTCTAACGAATTAAATTTCCCGAAGTGGAGTATTTTGTTTATGTATGTCCCTTAACTTTCAATGTAGTAATCCAAAAAAAATATTGCATGAAAGAAACTGCAGTAAATCATAATGCGGTAGATAAAGCATTAACGTGCATCACGCCCCTACACGGCGGGTCTTACAAAGCTCGAGCTATGAAAGTAGCTAGACATTTGCCAACATGAATCTATCGTCAACATTTCGCTACGTTTTTCATTGAATCGCCATTATAATTTAAGAAACGGCGTTGCTTGCGAATATTACAATTTTAACATAAAATAAATACAACAGAAAGTAATATTAATGTATGACACTTTCAGATATAAATTATTTACACTATTTTCAGCGTTCATTATTCAAAACTTTTAACAATGTGTTACTTTTGCTGAGCAGAGATCAGCTTAGGGAGGTATTTTCAAAAATCGACCCTCAAGAGTGTTACGGGGAGTTATAAACAAAAAAAAAATCCTTTTTATCTGTTATTAGATCAACACACTTAAAATTTAACGAAGGTGTTTTTTTGTTTTTTTTTTTTTTGTTGTTGTTGTTCAGCTGAGATATGCAAAAAGCTTTTTTTGTTTGATTTGCAATTCACGTAAAATTAACTCATTAAAAACTTCTTCATCCTTCAATCTGTGTTTAATTTTTCAGTTCACCCGTGTGAAGAACGGGTGTACTAGCTAGTATTACATATTTAGGGAAAACAGACAAAGGATATATAAGGCAAAATGGCTTAGACGTTGTTGACTTATTTGAGAAGAAAAAAATACTTTTATTTCATTCAAATTATTGTGAGAGATTCTTCAAACATAATTTAAAAAATTAAATTCCTTAGTGTGGCGTATAATTATATGCTTTCATTTCATCCAATAAAGATAATTATCTTACTTTCAAGCACAATTTAAATGAACGAGCATATTTTCTACATCTATTTAGTGATTACAATAACCATAAAAAAGGGCAGCTATGATTTGTTTTTGCCTACTCCGCTTCAGTTCGAGAATGCCTAGAAAATTATTATGATTACTAAAATCAAATTATTAGTTTCTCTTCATTGTTTTCTAACCAGTTAGGTTCTACTGATTCAAAGATATTTTAACTACCTATCCCTGCATTATGAAAACAAATATGATAATTTTTCATTCTGTATTATTCAAATTTAAATAAAGCATTGATTTTTGTTTCAAACTAAAAAAAAAAGTCAGAGGTTTTTTTCTAGCAACAATGAAGTTAATTTTAATTATTTCAAATATGTAATCATTTATGTGTTGAAAAGAGATTTGAAAAATCAAAACAAGATGTTTTTGTACAATAATTTTTTTTCAAATTTCAGTAAATTCGCTTAGACATCTGTAACAAAGGATAATTATTGTCATTGTTACGATGTAAGCATAACAATGTCTCGCTGAAATGAATTATTGGTTACAGTAAACTTTTTATTAACCGATCCCGATTAAATTTTTATTTAACTAATGTAATTTTAAACGGCTACAGTCAACTGAAATCTCTCATCCACATATTTCCCCCCACCCTAATGCTTGTAAGCGAATTTTACACGTACCTTTCTGAGCTTCTGTCCCAATCCCATTCTTTTAACCTCTCTGCCGTGTTCATAGGAATCAACTACCTGTTAAACTACACAGATCCCGCAATTCAAATAACTCTTAAAAAACTCAGAGCAATAGTGGAATGGACCAATAGTGATCGTCGTCGAATGTTTCTCTCTTTATTATCTGCAGCCACTATTTTCATATCGGCATAGTAAAAATTATCCAATAAATTGAAAATGGAACCGAAAATTCGGATGTGTACAAGAAATTTTCTCTATCAAAATCTACTCTTTACAACATTTGAAAAATTACTGCATGATCATCACTTATCAAAAAAAAAAAAAAATCTAGATGGAGCATAGATATATACAGTCAATTCCCGATAATTCGAAGTCGGAGGGACCAATGAAAACTTTGAATTATCAAGAGGGTAGGAAAAAACACCAAAAAATACACGAAGAGAAATTATTTTAACACATTTAAATTTGAAACCATGTAATAAAACAACAATTGTACATATGTGTAAAATTATTTCAGAGTATTTTTAAAAGGTACATATTATACGGTTTAAATATTATACAGAATGTAACAGAGCTCTTTATTAAAAGAATAAATTTATACATTAAAAACAATTATTAAAAGAATACATACTGTACATAATCAATCTTTTTTGACGAAAAAATCTGTTATCTTTAAAAGTCTGTTTAATATGTTATCGGTTCCCTCAGACACTGTCTCCAACACCATTGTTCTTCAAGGCAGGGTCCAGTCCGGCCTGCCTCTGGATGTGCTACTTGTTAAAAAAATTTAGAAGCAAAACGCTTCGTATGTGTATGAAGCAGTTAGTGTATCTACGTCGAATGTGGAAAACTCAAAAGTGGTTCGATGCCACAATTTTGGATTTTAAAGAGAAATATGCTTTGAACGCTGGTGCGGATGGATATTTTATAAATAACAATAAAATAATTAAATTTGAAGGATAAAAATGTATTGGCGCGAAAAAATTAAAAATAACTGTTTTCGTATTTGCAAACATGTACGGACCTAAAAGATACACTAACTGCCCAAAGCCTAGATGTATACAGAACGTAAAAAAGATATCCTTAAATTGTAAAACTAATTGAAAAGCTTGGATTATACTGTCGATGTGCATGAAGAAGAGCTTGGTCAATGGGATATCAAGTTGATGAAAACGGAACTCAAAATTGTACACCTGAAAAACAATTGCACTGCTCCTCCCCCTCAAACATTTCGTCAGTGCATCCAACTAGTTTGATGGCTTTTCAATACAACTCCTATAAAGCAACCAATGGATCAGATATCATTCAAAGCTTCAAGTCTGAATTAAAAAATGCAGCTAGTTCTGCGCATGTTGGAAAGTTACGCAGTGAACAGCAAGATTATATCTCTTTTGGCAACAGTTATTTTACTGCAGAAGTCTTATGCAATCGCTTATTAACGTCGATGTCTAAAGTAACTCGAGAATAAAGGGCGATTGACCTCGTAAATTTGAACCTCATTCAAATGACACCAGACCTAGCACTCTGTGAAGGTCTCCTAGGACCTCACTTTGAGAACGAGAATAAATAGGAGTCATGTAAGAACCAGTAGCCATTTCAATAAACAACTTTCTTTATTTGGTTATCTTATCCAAATAGAATCAAAGACTTATTGACAAATTTATCTACTAGTATTATGAGGTTTTAAAGGTAATATCCTTTAAATTAACTTAATTAATTAAGGATCCAATGAATTAATTTATTAAATAATGATCACGCAGAGATTACCACGAAAAGAGATCCCAGAATTATATTTAATAATGTTCCTATTGAACATTTATCTTTAATCTCACTCTTAAAACTTTAATGAGACTAATTATAAATCAATAATTACCAACGGAATCTCAACTCCTCTTGAGAGTAAATTATCTCTAACAAGAAATCTTCAATTTAACTTCACTATATCTTTCTGCTTCAATCTCTATCTCCTATTGCTCTAACTTTACTATTTCGTTTGGCTTAAATACTTTATCTAATCTGCATAACAAGGAATCCTGTCCGCTTTTTGGAGTTGATTGGAAATAGGTAGGGAATTAAATTTCCCTAAAAAGGTCGACTCAGAAGGTTAGTGATAAAGTTCCGTATAGATTTGTCACAACTCGACCCGCTTAGCTTCCATTCCATGGCTTGTGAAAACTTTAAGCTTCGCAGCTATTTTTGACATGCAGCTCTTTCAAGGAATGTATTGGAGCAAGGAAAAGATAGCATTATTCACGACGATGACTTGTTTCTTGAAAGGCACGTCTGCTGTTTTCCTAGAGATGAAATCGAACATTTTGTGAATGATTAGATATTTTTTTATTAATATCACACTTGGAAGCTGAACAAGGGATATTGGTAACGATCCTCGTAATTTTGAACCTCGGTCAAATCAGGATGAATTTGAACTAGCACCCCACGGGGTACTTAGAAATGTGTGATAATTACATGTGTTCTTAAGTTACAGCAATGGAGTACACATACTACTTTTATGGACGGAGGAGGATATACAAAAGTAGATGAAATAGCCGAGATCTGATCTTTGTGCGAAAAAGTTAAAAAATTGTTGGCCAACCTTTTTTTATGCTGGGCCGCATACATATGTCAGCTATTTCACGCGGGCCGCATACATATGTCAGCTATTTCACGCGGGCCGCATACATATGTTAGTTATTCCACACAGGCCGCAACATGAGGATAAATAGGAGCGAGGGGGAGATGCTTTAAGAGCAAGATAACATTCGAAATTTGAAATGTGGAACATTGATCAAAGTATTAAAACTCCTGTGTGTGTTGCTTTTTTTTAATTAATACTTTTTATTTTTGTCACTAACACTAAATTTGAAGCATTTAAGAAACACTCCTTCACAATTTCTGCATCAGTAAATGATTTCATATGATTACCAATAATATAACAAGCTTCATTCATAGGATGTTTTTGTTACCGCTGTGATTTTACCACTGATAAAACACTTTGTTGCTGTTGCAAAGATTATTCAATAGAAAACCTATTCATCACCTCTTGAAAGAGATCTTCGAAAAAAAGTGCTTTTATTTGATTCCTGTTTATTGTTATTTTTGAAATACAGCACTTTTGTGACAAATCAAACAATTACTGATCCATGTTTGTTTTTCAATACAAAATAGTCTTGAAACTATATATTTTCTTCGAATATTTTTCGCTTACAAGATATGAAAGATAGTTAAAAATTAGTTACACCTATAAAATTGTCGCTACACCACCGTTGTCTGTTATCACTAATTGTTACCGTTCCAATTAGAAAAAGAATATCAGTTCGTACCCGTACGACACACCGACAGCAAAAAGCAAAATTGGTGTATTTGATTTCTTGTCAAAGAATTTCCCACCAAATTTTTAACACGAGGTTCTTAAATAAATGAATAATTTCTCTGAGTAACGGGCCATGACCGGGGCACTTAAAAAGGCTCAGTGGGCCTCAGGTTGAATATCTCTAGTCTATGGGGATGGGTGTTGAAATCTCAAACCCACCCTTATAACACTACTAATTCAGAGATTCTTGGCTACGAGAACATTGTATTTGAGGTGAAGCGAAACAACGACATTTGGGTACAGACGATGATTCTTCAAGCTCAGAAGAAAGGGAAAATGTCAGCGATTTTAACCTCTCAAATGAAAGCGGCTGTAAACATTCTAAATTTATTACCTCTTTGAACACTATTGATGTCTATTAATTGTCTATAAGGAATTTGATGGCCTTTATTTAAAATCGAAGTGTATTCAATGAAAAATTATAATTATTTTTCATAGGATGTAAAAATTAAAATTATTAATTAATTCATGGATCATTTGTTCGTAAATAGGTGTTATATCACGGTGGTTGTTACCAATAAAAACACCATAAAATTCTAGAAATTTCTATGGTTAACAAAATTATTTATTTTGAACTTTTGATTGTGAACTTTGTATTTTTATTCTTTTGAACTTTTCAAAAACGCAAGGTTCGGTTGTGTTACAAAAAATAAATACTTTTAATGTGTATGGGAATATGTCCCATACAATTGCTTCTAAAATTTGTTACCAGTGATTAATTATGTCTTATTAAATACACTTTATATTTTTTGTGGAGTACCTTAATAATGTGCACGTTTTGTATGTTATTAATAAATGAATAATCTACATTAAAACTTAAAAAAAGTACTTATGATATTAAATATTAACAATGAAAAGTACTTTCTTTTTCAACTCCACTGTAACATATCGTATAATATTTCGTATAAAAGTTTTACGATCCTCTTGTTATTTCAAACTATAAATTATAAGTTCGACTTTTTTATAAAAAGATGGTACACATATTTTATACAAATGAATTATATACATGAATTATGTATTTAAATTATCCAATGACATATTTCAGAATGTGATATTTAGAATTTCTGTACATCTAATAATTAATGAATAATTAACCAAATATGGATAAACTTTTTCTATTGAAATGCCTCGTTAGATTCTGAACAATCAGAATGGGCTGCTCTTTTGTAGTTACATTCTAATATGTGATCAAGAAGTTAAGATTTGCCATTTTCTTAAAAAAAAAAATCATAAATTGATATGGATTTATCCATATTAGGGCTTCTTTTTTTCTCGAATAATATTTGAATGATAGTTATAGATGAAAATAATGTCGAAATACAATTTAAAACATTTTAGTTTTTGATCTGTTGAAGTTCAGATTGAGACAATGTGCTGGGGAAGTATTTATTGATTGGTCATATCATTGTAATCAATTATGAGAGATTAAAATCGAAGAAAAAATAGTTAAAAAAGAAAAATGAAAATAGCTTTAATAATGTACTGTGAAATTAAAAAATAATAATGAAAATAACGATAATTGCTTACTTCTTTCATTGCAATACAAATACATCCAAAAGCCCACAAAAAATCCAGAATAGTTAAAATTGCAGAAAAAAAGGAAAGAAAAATATGGAAGACTGGATTTCAATCAAAAATGGAGAGAATATTTACTAATGAACTAACATCATGATAACTAGGACGTTGTAAAAGTCACCTATCTTAACTGTTTAGCACAAATTGTTCATTTGACCGTCTGCGAACTCTGCTTTGGTAATAGAAGAATGCAAACAAACTTTGGACTCATCCAACCACATAATACATTTCCCGCGAGCTCACCCTTCTAACCTCTGTGAGCTTTAGCCTTGATGAGTCATGAAGACTTGTGTGCAGAAGTCTCCATTGATTTATTTTGATTTACTTCACCTTGCTCTTCAGATGCAGCTTCCCACTCAAGTTCTCTTACAAACAGTATGTGTGGGATTAATGCTGAACTAATGTTGGGTTTCACACTTGTAATTATTCTCAGATTTACTTTCTTTGTATTAGTTACCATGAATTTGTAAGAATTATTTAACTGCTGGGTTTAAAAAGAATTTTTTTAAAAAAAATTAATTTATGGTATGGCAGGCATAATTATTTTAAGAAATTCTCGTATTCGTTACCTTGCATTCAGGTATGTAAAAGAGCTTTTTCTAATATATTATCTATTAAATTGTGAAAAGATAGTAAAAGTTAGCTTAAATAGTTTTTTTTAAAAAAATGTTTTCCCTGTTTTAAACAAACAAACAAAAAATCAGAAATAAAATTGTGTTGCATATGAAAAGAACATCTCAAAATGATATTTATATTTAAATAATCATTAAATAAATTATATTTTAAACTAAAAGGTGGAGAAAGTGATGCACTAATCTCTGTCACGCGAGAGAAATTATGTTCTGTTTCAAATAAGACCTAATTATAAATATGACAACTTTATCAATTATAATTATAGATTCTATAAAGGGTATACTTTTCTTTAGACTGTTGTACTTTCTGAATCCGATGCATTCTGCCTCATTCTCGACAATATTTTGAGTTCAAAATGTCTTTATCAAACGAAAGAAAGGGTTATTTTAGTTTGAATATTTTAAAAAAAGGAGCAGAAGAAAATTTTATAATACTTACTTTTTAATATTCATCTTTTATGTATCAAAAGGAAATTAATGTATCTTAATTAAGATTTTTAATGAATTTTATTTTTAACATTATTCTATCAGTAAATCACTTTCATCAGTATTATTATTATTATTATAAAGCTTTATTTTGCTTTACTTTGAACATTTATATTTATTGTTTTAAAAAATGCAATATCTGCCTATTGAATTAAAATTATAGCGTTGTAATTAACTACTAACCACAAACAAATTACGCAAATATGTCCAAATGATGTAGTGTGAAAGACAACGTATATCTACTCTAAGTACCAGAAACAATTAAAGTATTTATTTTGAAAAAAGATTAAATTCTTACTACCAAATGTGCATAATAAAATCATTAAAAAAACATTCAAATAGAGAAAGATTTATAACAACCTCTCCCTTCAAATCTTAGTTTTATTCTGAAATAAAAAAAATTAGGGATTATGCTGTTTACAGGAATTAATTAGAAGCGAGCGCCTTGCGTAGCCAAAACAAAAAGAGTTCTTTCGCAAACAAAAGATAGATATATGCTGACGTGGGCTTTTTTGCTGCGCACGCCAGAATTGCTTGCAGATGGCAGAATTTTTTCCTACTTACTTGCCAAATATCGTTATATTTTGGACACTTCTCACAATATCTTTATAAATTATAGCCTATGCTATAAATTATAGCCTATGCTATAAATTATAGCCTATGCTATAAATTATAGCCTATGTGCTATTCTGGTGTATAAGTTATATTACTGTTAAGTTTTATTAAAATCCATTCAGTTGTTTTTGCGTGAAAGACGCCCAAACATCCTCACAATCTTTCGCATTTATAATATATATCTAGATATGAGGAGCTCGTCACCTAAAAGGGCACCTTTTTTCTCTTCACTCACTTTACGCAGTGACAAATTATAAAGCTATAACAGAGATCGGCAACTTACGGCACGCTTGCCACATGTGGCGCTTAGAGCAATTCTCAGTGGTAATGTACAACATTATGAGGTCAAGTTAAATCTACACTCATGGTCAAAAAAATTAGCGCGCCAAAAAGGAGTCGTCCAAATGAAACGAAATTTTACATACGTAATGACTGCTTTGATATGAATAGTAAATCAAAGAAAAAGGATAATTTATTTCAGAGAAAAATGCAAAATAACTGAGGATTTATTACCCTATTGAACCCCCTCTAGGGCGAATGCACGAAGCGATACTATTGCGCTTTAAGGCATGCAAGTTCTGTCTGATGTCTTCAGACATTTCGTTCCATATTTGCTGTAACCTTGCCTCTAGTCCGTTCAAACTCGTAGGATACCCAACTCGCCGTCCCAAATGATCGCAAATATACTCTATTAGAGACAAATCTGGGGATCAGGCAGGTCAAGGAAGGGTCTTCGTGTAAATGACATCTCTCGGATCCACTGGTCCCAACACCTCCTCACAACACGATCAGAGTGGCCTAATTGACGAACTACTCGCCTAGCTGACCACCCAGCTTGCATCATGCTGATGATTCTCCCACTCTCAAAACTGCGACAGCTGCTCATATTGTCTTTGAAAACGGCGTAATGGCATGTCTACCTCAACTCTTCTTTCAGCACACTTAAACATGCTTTGATTACCTGTTTTATATTCCACGGAGAACGACGTTAACATCTTCATGCCCGACATGTACATCTTCATGCCAAGTTTCGTTACGATCCCGCGATTATTTCTTGGTGCGCTAATTTTTTTGTTCATGAGTGTATTTGTCTCTCCTCTCTACGCTTTACGCATAAAGATTATTTCTTACTTTCAGTTCTTTGACATAAAATGATTCTGCTGAATCTACTTACGAGTAGTTTGTGTGACTCATTCTTTGCGTTATGTATCAAATTCAAATCCAAATAACTGTGTATTACTTGTAAAATGAATTATCACTCAATACTGCGTCATGAGAAAAAAATCTTCAGAGTTATTGAAAACGAAACGTACGGAATTATGAAAATATCTTGAAGATGACTATCGATAAATCGACAACTACTTTAAATTTCTTTACGTTACTGAAGGACTGATTTAATGCGTGAAGGATATTGCATATGCTCTGCTTTCCACAATTACTTCTACACGTATACGTGAATATATATATTTTTTTCCTAATATAAAATATATTTTGAAATCAAAAGAAGTTACTTTACAGCTAAACATTCAGGATCACATGTCAAATAGAAAGTCACAAGTTATATTCCTGATATTGCGATATTAAGTAGAGCTTTGCACGGACAAGGTTCTCATTTAAGGTATCCGACTACGTTCGGAACCGTGATTTTAAAAAAAAAATCGCATAAATGGATAATTTTCATATTTAGTGTCACTTAGATTAGAATACATGTTTAAAATTGTTTTAAGGACATTTTGACAAAAACAATTATTTAAATACAATATTTTGCAAAAAATTAACTTAGAATAATCTTTTTTCAAAATGTTCTCCTTTTATAAAAAATGCTTCTAAAATAATAATATTTTGCTTATATAAAGTAAAGACTTCTTCAGAGAGTCTGGACTGTTTTTTTTTTTGAAAAATTCATCACATTATTTTCAGAGATACCACCCATTGAAATAATTATCGGCGTTTTTTTCTTAAAATTGCTCCCCTCTGTTGTCGTAAAATATGGATAAACCCACTTTTAAGTTATATATTTCAAAAATTCTAGTTGAGCCTCTGTAGAGAGGTCTGAGCTATATACAGGCAAAACGTTATTATAATAGAAGCACTTTTCACAAAAGGAGAATATTTTGAAAATGGGTCATTCTATGTTCATTTTTTGTCAAAATATTATACTTAAATAATTTTTTATTTTAATACTATTCTTAAAATAATTTTATATATATTTTCGAATCTAAGTTGCACTAAATATAAATATTATCCATTTATACGCTTTTGCAAAATCACGGTTCCGAACGTAGTCGGATATTTTAAAGTTATAATTTTTTTTATTTCTCTATATTGCAGGAATACTTATACTTTATGTTTATTTCTTATTTTAATAAATATTCCAAATCAGGGGTGTCCAACACGTGGCCCGTAGTACGTAAGTTGTGGACCGCCGACCCTCTTTAATAAATTTTTAAATATCAGGTTTTTAAACTTTTTTCATTTTGAAATTTATTTGAGGGGAAATTTTTATCTATATATAGGAATCGACAATGTGTATCTGCCTGTTACCTGTTCTTGTTTTAAAATAAATCCTTTTTGATAATAGAAATGTCCTTTAGATTAAAATAGATTTATATTTTATCAAAAAGTTACATTTGATTTTTCTATAATAAATTAATTTTTTAATAAATTCCGAATTGCATGATGCTAATCCTTTACTATGGATGGTACATGATTCTCTGTGGGTGCGACTTTCATTTCTCCTCCTCCTTTTCTGTTTGGAGTGCCCAAAAAGCAAGAGGCATTTAGAGATGTTTTTTAAAGTTAAAGAAAAATATATATTCAGGACGATTAAGATAAAGGGCAACGAAAACTTGATCATTTGCGAATGACAGCACTATCAAATTTTAACAATGAGTTACGAAAGATCAATTCAAAAGGAACACCGTATTTTTCAAGAAAATGGCAACACACACACTGTAATATTTTAAACATTATTTGATCATTGCATTATTATATTATATAAACATTATTATATTATCTATGTCTGTATACATGAAAAATAACGAAAACAATAATAATAATTCTTTGTGTTTTAATTTTTCACTCAATAAATGTTTTTTTGTTTCCAAATCTGATATAAAGGTACATATTTTTATGTGCGGCCCGCGAGATTATAATGTTTTTTCCGAAGTGGCCCGCAAAGTCATTTGGGTTGGACATCCCTGTTCTAAATGATGCACATCATAGAATTAATTTTAATTTGTTATTTATGTTGAAAGAACAGTTATATTTTACGTTGTTTATTTCTATGTTAATCAATATCTTTAAATAATGCATAATTTTAATCCCTAAATCTGTAATTTTAATCTATTTTACAATGACGTAACGTACACCTCCCCATTGGGGGGGGGGGAACTCAGAGGGCCGAAATCCTGACTGCCTCAAACTCAAAACTTAAACTCAGTGGCGCAACAGCCCATGAGAGCCAGGGCCTACTGTACCTATCCCAGTATACGTGGCCATTGGGTGCTGAGGTGTTAGAGCAGATGTCCCGATCAGGTGGTCAGTCTGAAGTGAGCCCCCCTGTGCTTAAGTTCCCAAGCAAGCTTGGTACTCATTTATCGACCCACTGCAGAAGGGATGAAAGGCTGAGTCGACCTTTCCCAACCCGGGAACAGATCCTGGACCTGTGGTGTGGAAGTGCGATTCGTTACCACTCGATCACTGGGCCTTACCAAGTACCTATCCTCTGTAAAAACCAACTTGGGGGCCCAAAACCTGACTTTGCAGGGGGCAAATGTTCTCCGTTACTCCAATGCTCTTTCCCCTAACTCTTGATGTATTGCCTTGGGAATCGAATTGTTTCAAGTATTTCTTACTGAGGGGCATACTGAATCACATTTGGTATATTGTTTTGGCTCACCATCCATAACAGTGATGCACAACCTGAGGCTCGCCGGCCTTTTTTGAGTGGCCCGGTCATGGCCCACTGCACTAAGAACATAAATTATTGGAGAACAACGTACAAAAACTTAAACAGGAATTTCTATCAATCAACCAATAAAATGTACCAATTTTATTTTTCAATAGTAGAATATAAGCAAGAAGAGACTTGGTCATACATGAAAGAAAATTTAAATTTTCCCACATTTCAGTAAAAATTCATAAAAATAAATATTTTTTTATGTGTATTTTTGATAGAAAAGTTAATACAGTATTAAAATAAAAGTTTAAAATTAGTTTTAATATGTTTATCAAATTTGTTTGTCTATGTTCTTTTGGTCTTATAGTGAGATTTTTTCAGTATCGGAATGTTGCGGCCCCCATGAAATAGTTCTCATGTGTGTGCGGCCCGCGTGAAATATCTATCATGTGTATGCAGCCCGGTGTGAAAAAAGGTAGCGTACCCCTGCTGACCCCTGATCTATTATTTCGACTGTATTTGTACGAATTAAAACTTATATTGTGTGAAATTCACACACAAACGTAGACACGTTCATGCTGTGGTGGTGCCATCTAGTGTTGATTTTACTTAAAATAAAAAAGCATTCAAGTAGTTCTTCGGTATCTAATCTTTAAATTAATTCAATTTTAATATTCATCATTTCCCTCAAAAAATAACTAATTTAAATTAAATTTGAATTTAATATAATTTAAATTAGTTTTGTTTATAGTTAAATTTAAATTAGTTTTGTTTATAGTTAATTTAAAGAACTTTTGTTAAAATTGCTTCAATTGCTAAGACTCTGAACTCAATTCTGAAGAATACATTAATTACATATTTCACAAGAAAGAATTTTTTTTAAAAAATAAGTTAAGCGAAACAGCAAAAGCCTAAAAAGTTAATTCCTTTTTAAGATGAATTATTGTAATGTTGTTTTGTTTTATAGCTTTCTTCTTACATGATATTACTTTACTTTAATTTCCTTGTACATAAAATTTCTGACAGTGCTTATTTAAATACAGAACAAGTATTTTTTTAAAGGTGACTCCGAATTTTATGAAGTTGAATGAGTTGATACTAGTTAAAAAATAGTTTGTACTAGATTTCAAAAGGTTTCTTATTGCCTATTCTCACTTCATGAACCGACCATCACACGATTTATTTCATAATTCTTCTTCTGAATCAGAGAAGCGGTATCAATTTTATATGAACAATTTTTAAATAGAAAAGCTTAATCTATGCATATGTAGAGAGAGAAGAGGTAACAAACTATATATTATGTGGAAAGCTTCAACATGTTTATGGCTTTCAAAACAATTTTATTAGCAACATTGTAGAATACACACATAACATAAAAATTCTAGCAAAACTCCATAAAAAAACAATTAAAGTTATTAGTCCTCGTTAATTTTTAGAGTTATAAATTATTAAGATAATTCTGATAGTAATGATTGTTGCTGTGTTGTTTTATTAGTTACATTTGATTATTTATATTTTTCGTAATGATAAATCCCCCTCCCAATTTTTCAATGTTTTTAGAATTGGACAAAAATTATCTTTATTTGGTGCAAATAGTTTTGAAAATATTGAGGGGAAAAAATGTTTCAAAAGTTTGCGAAATTTTTAACATTAAAATACAGATTTAACTTTAAAAATGAACCATCAATTATGCGAATAGTACAGATAACCGTCACAACTGGGCAAGAATTTTACGAAATCCTGCAGAATTACGTTCAGGCAGAATTTTAAAAAATTAAAAATTAAATTTAAATTTATCCTATTAAAATTGGATTAATTGTAAGAAAAATTACGCTTAAGAAGTTATTTAGCTATATTATAATTAAAATATTAACACCATAATTCAGCTTCTTTTCAGTCTTTAACACCAATTTTGTGTAATAACAATGATATGAAAGCTATTAAGTGTTATCCATTCTTTACAACATTAAAAATTGGGAAATAGACCACTCACTTTTCTCTAATAGATAGTGTTGCCATCTATGGAGAGCAGTTGATAAGATAAAAATTTTGAAGAGATAATTTTAATAATTCTATCTTAAAAAATCAATCCTGGGCTCTACATGATTCACAGAATTACAAAAAATATTACTTAATCACTTCAAAAAAGAAAACAAGACTGTTCTGAATTTTGCAAGCGATGTATGACTACAATTTTTTAAAATTTCAGTTTTCCGTCAGCAATTTTAGCCAAATTTTTATAAGGACATGCAAATGAAAAAGAATTAATAAGTTCTTAATTTTCCTAAGCGCTCTATTTTAGCCAGTCTTTAACGATCAATTTCAGAAATACATAAATAAAATGAAATTATAAAACAATCAACCACACATTTAAAAATACTTGAAGATGTTTTGAACGGACTTACTTCAAGCACTATATGTTGACAATACTATAATTTGTTTGAAATCTCTTTAACGGTCTCATACTACAGTGGGTGATCGGTTAACGAACACTTTTACGAAAGATTTTTGTGTTCGGATAACGAACACTTTCAAGAAAGATTTTTTGTATTTGGACAGCGAACACATATTCGGAGGTGATCAGGAATACACCCCTGAAATTATGGATGAAATTTTGACAACTGCTAGAGATCTGGAATTGGAGGTGAACGAGGATGACATAGAAGAGCTCATAATGGGACATGAAGATGAACTGACGACAGAAGAACTCCAAGAAATTTTGAATGAAGAACACCAAGAAACACAGCGAAATGTGTCTCCTTCTGAACAAGAGGAAGATGAAAGAGGACCAATGCCAACATCTGCCATTAAAGATATTTTGAAAAAGTGGGAGGATGTTAGAGCAATGGTCTTGGAATGGCACCCATACCAAGCTGATGTCAGTAGGTTTGGGATCTTTACAACAATAATGCTATTAATTACTTCCGGAAAATCCTGAAATAGAGAGAAAAGCAATCGACATTGGACATGTTCTTCAACGCCCCATAAGCAAAAAGTGAAAAGGACTGATTAATATGCAAGACTATATTTATGTATTATTTTTTTAAAAACTTACTAAGAAATTATACATTTTTTAAAAATTAATTTTTAGGGTCTCCAAAACGAATTAATCGATTTCACATAGAAGTCTATGGTGAATCGATGATCGGTTCACGAACAATTCGGATAGCGAACATAGTTTTCGAACGGATTATGTTCGTTAACCGATCACCCACTGTATATTATTATTTATCAATAAGTTAGTTCAAATAATTTTTACGAAAACGGTTTTCACGCTAATATGATGGGTGAGAAGAAAGTTAAATAATATAGATAAGTAGATCGGGGTTAGAGGCTTTATGCAATCAGTCTCAGAGAGCCCTTATACCTTCTACGGCGTTCAGACACAACTATTTGTGTCTAAAATACAAGTATATTAAAGATTATTCATAACACTCTCTCGTCCTACTCAACAGCCGAAGTAATAACTAATCGCTGGTTGACTCTTCTTAGTCAAATTAATATTACTCTGCAACGGTCAAAACAAGACTAACTCTGTTTCAGCGAGCGACTCCCTATTTAAAGCCTGCACAGACCTTTCTCGAAAAACTCGCTTAAGTTAAAGATCGTGATATTAGTAGATTTTCCCACTAATTTCTGGAAGCAGCCATATAGTCATCAACTCGCCAAAAAGGATGGCAACTTGGCTCTATCACCAGGATTTCTCCAAGTTTCCATTGAATCGCCATTTTTATGTAAGCAACGGAGTTATTTGCGAATATTACAATTTTAGTATAAAATCAATACAACAGAAAGTAATATCAACGTATTACACATTCAGATACAAATTGTTTACACTATTTTAAACATTCATTCGACAAAAAATTCTTAACAATATTTATTTCAATTATTAATAATTTTAAAAACTTAATGTGTGATCGAGAGGTAGCCGAATGGTCATAGTTGCGAATTTTTGTTCCTTTTTTGAGTATTGGTGCCACTAAAATCTACCTTAAAGGGGGATTGATGCATGTTAAATTTGTCTAATTTTAACGTCCTCACGTTGGCGTGGTGTGGAAATTTGTAAGATGCCAGCTGAGGTGTCGCCTTCGTCATTTAACGGTGGCTCAAAACACAAGGTTTGTAACCAATAGCCCTCATGTTGTTTCTCTACACAACGTTAATAAATAATCAAAATCACAGCTCAGAAAACATATTTTTTAGACATTCTGAAACAATATGAATTGTATAAATTCTCAGTAAAAAGCACCAAAAATACACTTATAACCTAAAAAATGAATTATATATATATATATATATATATATATATATATATATATATATATATATAAGAATAGTAAGAGGCATCAAATATGAACTAATAAATATGTATTTCATTGATCGATGACCTTAATGACTTTTCATATTCATGAAAATAATTATTTATGAGTACATACAATGAGTTACTGGAAAAAGTGATTGATAATGTAAAAAGGGCATTTTTTTGACAAATGAAAGAAAATATTGTTTTAATATTTCATGCTTGTATAACAATGTAGCTTAATGAACAAACTATGGTCACTTTGTGAATAAAAATACTTTCTTGTTAACTAATACTGATTTTGATAAATGGAAGGAAATAATTTTTTTAAGGTGTACAATTCTCTGGTTTCCTAGTTCTGTTTGGATTATGTTTCGAGTTTATAATATAAGCTAATTTATAATATGACGCCACCTATAGATAAAATTCAAAACAACTCTAGCAATAAAACTTTTCATTGTGGAAATATTTTGGTCAAAACCACTTTCTCGAAAACATATAAGTCGATTTTATAATACGTTTTAAGGTAGGGTCCACGCAATATACTTAATCAAATGCTATTTTGTTCTTAGAAACTGATAATCTTGTGTTTTTCAGTGCAACACAAAATCAAACAAATAAACAAATCAACACTCAGTATCAAAATTGTAAAATTAGTAATTTTAGAATTTTGGTACTGAGTGTAAGTAATTTATCTAATTTTAAATTACATAATGGTGGTCTTTTGAAAAAAATTTTAATTGCTTTCTGAAATACACATTTAACATTCGATACTTGGAAATATCACTCAACAAACTCGTATGTGAGTGCTAGTATCAGAGAGAAGGAGAAAGATGAATTAAGCAATAAAAAAATTGATGAGCGTATTATAATGCGAAATGAATTGTTCGGTAAAACATAGATTGAAAAGAGCATTTCTGATTTCCCGGTTTTTTTTATTCCATCGTATGATTTCGCGGGAACTAGGGATCCCAAGTTCTCGGGAAATAAACCCTAACTGAAACGGAACATACAGGGTACGAGCTACTTGATCATGAGTGATGTATAAAATAGTTCACCCCCTCCCTCCCCTTGACAGATAAATATTTATTTTTAGCTGGCATCTTCTTTGTCGGTATTTTTTAAACATTTCTATTTTAAGCTTTAGAAAATCTTCATTTACCTGTTGAGCATCCAGGTTTCCTCAAAATGGTTGCCTTGAAGTTGTAATCCCATATAGAAGACTATTACGTGTTATCCAAAATTAAGAGGCCAGACAGTCATCATAAACAGCTGACTGAATTATAGAAATTAACCAATCTTATTTCAAATCTGATAATAAAAAAAAGTGTGTGTGCTTATGAACACACGATAGAAGTGATAACTTCAAATTTTGTAATGTTTTTTCAGAGATTTGTTAGGTGAATAAAAAACAAGAGGATATTAGTATTGCCCTGTAAAATTATTTATTTATATGTCTGTACTCATAAAGTAATATTTTTGTGCTAAATATAAAATCATATTTTGGAATTAATTGTATTCTAAGCAGGAAACAAAAGGTTTATGGCAGCTGAAATAGGTTATAAATACTTTAGAGATTCAAAATTTTATTTAAATATCTATAAAAAAAACTCCGTCAAGCGTTGTTCCGTACATCTTCGTGCTTCATTTGGATCATTTGACCTAATTAAATTGAATTTTGATTTTAAAAAATCAACTAAAGGTTTTGATTTGTCTTTTGAAAAAATCTACTTTAAAATTCCTACTTAAAATCACAACAATTTGTTCAGAAGACCCGATCCGGTTTTGAGAATTTTGTTTGTAATTTAATAATATTCAATTATATCCATGAATTAATTTAAGCAAAGGGATAGTAAGACAGATAAGTTGATTGGGAAGAGAGTAATCTAGGTCAAAACCTTTAAAAAGGGATTTAATCAGAAAATTTATATCACACACACATAATCTCTGGCTTATACTAGGTCTTTTGTCATTGTACGGCAGTTTTGTACAAATATATCCGGTGTTGTTGCAAGGAAAGTCTTCTTAATTATATTTTGTGTTTTCTTGTACTTAAATTATTTAATTTAACTTTTTCTTAATACCTGTATATTTAATTTTGTCATTTTAAATTTTTAATTGTTTTAATTTTCTTTTTAGAATCAAAGTATATTTAAGTAATTTGATTAATAGAACAATTTGTTTATTGTTATTCCGATTCGCTTAAAAAAATATTTTTATTCTTACAATCACTGCAATATTCCTAATGATAATTATACTATTTACTTAGTTCTATAAAAATTTGTCCTTTTTCTACATTTTATGTAAAACTCTAGTGTAAGATTTTTCCTACTTTCTAAGCCTATTTTTTTAAAAAATATTACGTTTCATTTTCATGCTAAACTAGGATTAGAATTAATCCCGCATTCATTTTAGTAGAAAGAGATGGCGCGGGGGGCACTTAGATCGAAGCTAGGAACTTTACTTTTACTGCCTATTAGTGGGGAGGGGGACACAGCGCATTTTAGAGTGGCGGGGGAAACGTCCCTCCTCTCCTTTTTAGGGGTGTGATGTTCCACTGAAGCCGAAAAAAGCCGAATTAGCTTTACATTCCCGAGCGTTCAGTCAAGTTCACTCTCTAGCGAAACGCGTCAATAGAAGTTATCACTTCAATAACGGCCAATACCATCTACCTTGAATTGAATCTGCTAAATCAGCGGTTCTTAAACTTTCGATCGCCCCCCCTTTATGCATCAGCCTGACGTCACTGATCCCCAAGATTTTTAACACCCCTCACTGACTCCCATCACACTGCTGAGTGATTTAAAGATTCTTCTATAATTCTAAGACTGCCTCTGCTACTTATATAGAATTTTTTACAAGTCTTTTTTTCCCTTTAAGAAAACAATAAGCACCGAATTTAAAATATTACGTTGTAGTAATGGCAATGTAGTTGCAAACAATAAAAAAAATTAAATTAATATTCTTAATCCAGTGTTTCTCAAACTGTGGGGCGCGCCCCCCTGGGGGGCGCGAGCATATCGAAAATAAAAGATTTAAAAATAATTAATTTACTGGAATGAATTAAAGCAAAATACTTTCAGACATAATAAAAAATGCACTTTTACTCTGATATAATTTATAGGTGCGCGATATTAAGTCAACAAAAATAAAAACTTCTTCTATACCTAATTAGCTATCTTTGATCCTATATTCAAATAAAAAAACTTTTATTCGGTTTGCTGTAATCCCATGATGAGAGATTTTTTTATTCAGCTTTCTGTTTAAACATAACATTCAACTCTTTCAGAGAAAAAACAGATACCAGACGCAGAATTGAAAAAATTTAGGAACATAAAAATTTCATCACTGTTATTATTTTTGAAATACTGCACATTATAGCTGTAATCTGTTTAACCTTGTAAGTCATTGGTACAGTTAGTTATGACCCCTCTCTTATGTGTTAGTTTCTCATTTAGGGAAGGTCTAAGTAATGTATTTCTCTGTTACGCTTTTTTCCATGCAAATGAGTTTAATGATATTTGGAAAACAATGGAGAGAGCACACACTTTGAAGAATTGCTTGGTCAAGACTTATTTTTACGAGTATTTTATACATATAAAGCATAACGCGAAAAACGTTTTACACAATATCATATAGTCATAATGAATACACTTTTTACCCGGAAGTGTTCGCGCGGGACGCACAGAATACGAAATCATTAATTCTGGCAAAACTGTTTATTTGTTACCAAAGAAAAATTGTAAAGTCTTTGAAAGTAGGTAAGTAAACTTTCTTTTAATTAAATTATTCACTGGAATCACGATTTCTATCGTGTAAAATAAAATAATTATAAAAAAAAGGATTATGGTGATTCAATAACCCCGCTCGACAGTATCGAGTGCGCGCCTGCTCCCGGGTTAAAACATGTTGATTGATTGATTGATTGAATATTAACGTCTCACTGTTCAGCTACACGAGGGCTTTTGGCGAAGGACCACTAAAACATGTTGAAGTCTTTTCGCTTTAAATATTAAAAATAATACAGTTATTCTTCATCAGAATTTTATATTATAGTTCATTATTTAACATCAAATATAAATGCTAATTCCGTGAGGCTTAAAATTACCATTCGCTTAAAACTAATTATAATTTGAGCAACCATTTTAAAAAAATCATTTTACATTTTTGTAAACATTGTCGAGCATTTGGCTTTGCACTCCTTAGAATTCAGCTATTATATCAATAATGTTTTATTTTGTTATAAATGAACTCGTGCAAAGAGCGGGCACTTCAGCCGGTATACTTTTATGTATCAGTGCTGCACAGATTATTTTATAACTAATTAATTAATACTAAATTAAGAACAAGTTTAATAAGTATTAACGACTTCCATGGGCTTGTCTTGCAAAGCAAAGTTTTTATAAGGAACGCTTATGATTTGAAATTCACCCTCTGAGTTCTTTTTCTATATTTAGCGCAGATATCTATATTTTGTCTTCTAAGCAGCCACCGCATTTTGCAATATGTTCAAATTAAAAATTAGAGACAGGAAAAATAACATAATAATTATCCTATTATTTAATTAATTAATTTTTTTGCTTAAAAGTAGTATTCAAAATTTTAATACTTATTTTACTAATTTGTATGGTTTATAATTAAGATGGCCTATTGTAGCTTTAGCGTCAAAGTGCATTATTATTGCATTCAGTACATTATTAATGCATAAGAGGGGGGGCGATAAAAATTGTGATCGAAAAGGGGGTGCCAGTATTGAAAGTTTGAGAAGCACTGTCCTTAATCGAAATACATGTTCTAGCAGTTTTTTATTGGGGTAATTTAGTGATCTAGTCTTGAATACCAAATCTATCAATTTTTCAGAGTCTGTAAAAGAAGAAAATCTCAACATTAAATGACACACCTTCACGGACCCCCTAGAAAGACGCTGGGGACCCCAGGGATTCGCGTACCGTAGTATAAGACCCACTGCGCTAAATAATAATGAAGTAGGGCAAATCCTCCTTTTTTATATTTATTGTAGGATGTAATGTACATTATAGTATCTTAACCTGTTTTCTGTTACCCTTTACACTTATGTTTATGGTTGAGACACTTTTTATTTCTGCGAAACTGGTCATTACTCTGATGCTACTTGATTATTCGTTGTACTGCAACTTTGTTCTTTGCATCAAAATTGCTGCCTGAAAAGGTACGTTCAATTTTTTTTTTTGCATCGATTTAGAGAGCCTAAGGGAGCTTCAACAGTATCTACAACGAGAATTTTTCTTGTACAAGGATGACTAACAATTCATGAGAAGAAAAGAAATTATCCAAACAATCTCTTAATTCCACGCATATCGAGTTTTGTAATTAGTGACGGCAAATTCTGAACTATTCCATGTAATGATGGCTCTGTATCATTTACGATGTTCTTATTTAGTTTATTCTTTTGCACTGTTGGAATTTTATTACACTTTTGAAGTTTTTGTGGCTTGAATTTGATATGCTGGTTCTTTGCATGGAATGCTGTTGACAGCTGCATTCTCCATTTTATAACGTTTTACACCTTAGTAAGATAATAAATTGGCATGGGGTTCAATTGTAGAAGGTTAGAATTCACAATATAGAAAAAGTATCTTACAGTCATGCTTTTTTTCCAAAGTATCTAACTTATTCTTTTGACTATATTTAAAAATTCGAAATGATGCTTCTATTTATTGAAGAACTTTTTTTGTATTAGAATAAAATACACTTTAAAATGCCTATTAATTTAAGTCGAGAACTGTAAATTATTTCAAAAACGCATTTCTTTCTTTTTAATATCTGTTATTTGATGTAGCTTTATTAACAAATAAGATGAGTGCATTTCCAAGTATATTCGCTCTTGAAGTAAAATATAATAGTAAAAGAAAATTGTTAAACATTTCTTTATTTCATCTATGATTTAAAAAAAAATCATGACTATATATGTTCTTTTACATAGAATATTTAATTGATCTTTGACCGTCAGCTCAGTCAACTTCAAACAGGTAAAAAATACTACTAATTTACCAACAACAAAACGTTTTACGACTGGAACCATCTCGAGAGGAAATACCTGTGGAACACGCTCGAAATAGGGTTTATGTATTTTTTATTCCGGATTTACGTCATGTTCTTTTATTGGCATTCCAGTTGTGCCTGCTACTTCTTCAGAACGTGTTTTATCATACATTGTTTCTTCAACGTTTTTTGTAGATGAATTAGTTAATAGACTAATGTGTACAATACATCAGGATAGTGAGATAAAATCACTAATTCCCTGACTTTCATCATCTGCATCTAAATCACTGCCATTAAAAGTCCACAAAAAATGAAAGCTTCTTTCTTATTTAAAAATGTTCGAGGCATTTTAAAACATTAGCCTCTAAGTAATTTTCAAAAGAAAAGAAAATTCAAGCAAATGAAAATGAGTGAAACGAGACATGGTTCAATGAATTTCAAAATACAGGCTGTTTTCCTGAGTTGTTTTAGAACAATTCACTCCTCTCTTATGTCTGGTTGGTAATATGCTCTTGTTAGACAGACTGTAGGTGCCTTGGTTGGCTGTTGAATAGCGATGCTTAGAATGTAACAGAGAAAGAAAGGCCTATTTTCATTATAAATTGATGGAAATTAGGTGTATAGTTATGGATTGTACTATTGTCTTATTTTTAGATAGTTAAAAGCCCAAGGATAATTGAACTTCTAAACAATTTTTGATAATGTTTTATACTGGTATAAAAGTATGGAAAATTGCATAAAAAATTACTGTCCATATTTTTAATGGAGCTCAAACTTAAAAATAAAAATTGCGTCTTGAAAATCTTTAAAAATTTGCAAAAATCGCTTTATATCCATCATTTAAATAAATTTTCGATAAAGACAAATATATAGTTAAGGAGCTCTTGAACAATAATTCATTTTTAATTTAAGTTTAATTATTCAAAAAAAAGTTTGCGTACTTATGTGCTCTGTCTTGTTTGTAAAATGAATAGGAAACATGGGAAATATCTTTGAGGGATTAATTTTATTTTTTATAAAGCTTTTGGTAGTTCTTATTATAAACCATTATATCATATTTGTGAAAATTACAACACTATGGAGTTAATCTTCAGAAATAAATAACATTTATTCCACATATTATACGTAGAGGTTAAAATAAAGAGTAATAAAACAAAAAATTGCCAAAAATAAATGTCTTGTGCATCCTTAGCATGCATCAATATTTTCTGAAACTGTCACTGACTTGGGAAAACGATGTAGGGTTAATCTTGCTTTATAAAATTCTAACTTTATCCTTACAGTAGAAACTTTCTGTATATTAGTACAATAAAAGCAGCGAACTAAAACTAAAATTAAATATCAGTTAAGCCTAAAAATTTCGCGTATATTCAAACAGTATACTAATAGTAAAAGAAAACGAATTTCAAATTACAACATATAAATAGAAATAGAAGCAAATAGAAAATAATTAAAAAGGGCCATCTTAAACACAGTAAACATATTTAAAAGTTCGAGAAAGAAAGCTGTAAAGAAAATGCAGCCGAGTAGCAAATATGAATTAGAGATTTTAAGACAATAATAGATATTAACAATATCTATAGTTTCCTCTGCATAAAATTCTTAAAACGAAAAGAATTTAAAAGAAAGAGAAATTGGGAAAAATGAAAGTGAAAAATTTATAAATTTTTGTATGACAGTCTATTATTTTCATTGTTTTTATAAATGTATGTATATAGAAAGTTAGCAGAATAATTATGTTCTAAACAGTATTTGTGTAACTTTTTTTATAATTTTTGAATTTTCTGTTTTATTAGTATCTAGATCATGCTTTCTCTTCGAAAATATTTAAATATAACATTTCTACAAATTGAGGCGTGGGTATTGCTGAACCAAAAAGGCAGTTTAATAATGTTAAAATAATGACTCATGTTTTATAGTAAATATTAAATTTTAAACTGTAATTATTTACGCGTAACTGTAAATCCAACAAATCCTCTTTGTTTTTATAAAACTTGTTTTTTATTAAAATTAAATAATCAGGGTAAAAATTTACTAAAAATAAATAATAATATACACACACATCTCATGCACATTCTCACACAAATTGATTCTCTGTTTCAATTTTATTGAGAGGAATTCTTTTAAGTTCATTATGGTCCTTAACATTTCAAAATATCACGTGATACTTAATTTTTTTTACTCGTGACGGAAAATATAATTTTAACAACTTAAAGTTCGAAAGCGCTTCGTCATCACACTTTATAGTAAGCTACAACAGAGTCATGAATATCTCCACCGGCGATTTTCGGAAACTAATTTTTTTCACGGAATCTAACTTCCTATATCATTTGGCTGATGGATCTAACTATAGGTGACCCTGAATATTGTCTATTTAAAAAAAAATCGCCCTATACACAGTGATTCACTACCACACCGACAAACTTGCAGAGGGTGTAAAGGTTACATAGATGACTCGAATGAATCAACTTATGAATCTTCCTATCAACCCTAATGTCACTTTACCTGCCAACAAAACTAAGAAAATGTCTCTAAAATATTTAAACCACAGAACTTTAAAAAATATATAAACATTAGAACTGAAAGGGCTAACTGTAAATAGCGTATGAATATGATGTATAATTGTATTTTAATGCGTAATTTTAATGTAGTTTTTATTTTAAGCGTACAGCATAATTTACTTCATTATGCTTAAACGAATAAATAAATACCAAACAAATTTCTGTAGAAATAATATTATAGTTTGAATTTTACTTCGCAGAAGCAATTTTTAGTATTCTTGCTAGATATTTGTTTTGTGCAATGACAATAGTATTAATGGTTCATTTGAAGCAAATGATAATTTTTGAAGTATTCGAATTTTTTTAACAAAATTCTATTGAAGAATAATCCAGTTTTATTTATTTCAATTCAAGAGAGAGGAACTAAATATTTTTTTTATAAATGAAATTTTTTTCTTTGTTATTCTAATTCTAGTACTTCTGGTCTATTCTGATTGCATTCAAAATTTTTTAATGCATTTATAATATCCTATATTATGAGCCAGTAAATTCACGTACCTTCTTAGAGAAAGGAAAAATAGTTTTACAATGAATTATCTATTAATTTAACGAAAATTCAATAAGAATGTATTGAATGAATATGAAATAACGTTTCCTACGTGTGCTATTTTATAAAATTTAAGCTGCGGTTAAGGTTCTAATCATCCAGAAAATCAGATTAAAATAAATCAGATAAAAGAAAACGAGAGAGAGTTAAATTAAAGAGCCTAAAGGGAAGTTATCTTATGTTAAATTCATATTGTGAAATAAATAAAAACCTGAGTTTAATTGTTTAAAATTTTTTAAATATATTATTACGGAAGGTTTAAACGTTGTTCACTACTTTACCGAAAGAGATTGTAGTCGAAAAGATCATTTGTAGGCCATGAGAATACGTTGAGAAAGACGTTGAACTATCTAAAACTTACATAAAGAGCTAAAGCGTTTTACAAAATTAGATATCAAATATTTTTCAGCGGAAAAATGGCAATAGGTTTGATAAAAAGTTCCAAAACTTTTATATAACATTTTATATGTGAATCTCTACAAGCTTAAACAAGTATTACGGACATTGCACAGTTATTTTAACGGAACACGAAAAAACTGAAAAATTGTTGCATTACTAAATTTAAAATTGAATTTAATAACATTACATTCATTTCAAATATAAGTATATTTAACCTTTTCTATGTATATACACCTTAACTAGACTGTAATGAACTGTTCCCGATAGCGAAATCAAAGTTGCTGCAATGCTTTTTGGTGCTAGGTCATGACTATGTTCCACAATCGCCACTCGCAAAGGAAAGCAATAAAATGCTTGGCTTGCTTCCAGTATTAAAGAAAACCATAAATTTTGAAGGAAGAAAATACATAGTGGAATTTATTGTATATGCAAAAAGGCTAAAGTTACAATTCCTTGTACTCTTAACTTCACCCACCATTTAGAAATCAGGAGGAATGGTAACCATTGAATTTGCGAGTCCAATCAAAAGACTCGAAGCTCCTAATTCTTCTAGGTACCAGTACAGAAAGTAAAATTTGAAATTCCAAGCAGTTCCCAGGATCAAATGCACAATAAAAATATCGCAACATAAAAGTTTTTTAAACAAAGACCAAGACTTCTTCCTTATGCTATGTCCTGGACGATTCAGACATTCTGACAAGTTATATATGAAAATGAAAATCAAAGATGTGTCAGACTAATATACAAATACAAAGCTACACGATAATTCCTTTCACCATTTAGTGGTGTTGTCACTTCGACTGGGCAACTGGCCTGAGTAGACATGATCAAATACCCCAACATGGCAAAGAAGCTCTTATGCCCAAAATCAGAATTATATTCTTTCACTAAAAAGATAGCCATGTTTTTAATACAATTATATGAATTTAGATATGCTGTCAAGAATAAAAGGTATGTAGCTGCGTATACAATTAATAGAGGATTGAAACTTCTAGTTTTACGCAAACTAACTTCCTCATTTATTTGATTGGATACTGTACAGTTAATTGAATGAAAATTATGACACCAATAGACATTACTGTTATTATATTCCATGGAGGTGACATTATAACAATATTTGTTGCTTGATTCAGTAACTTCAAGCATGTTTAAATAAATAGTGAAGTGTGTGTATTGTTCAACTGTATTGCATCTAAAATGTTGGAATTGCTTGTATGATTACACTTGTTAAAAATATGTTCGGAACACTGCGTTGTCGTTTGCAGTTTGTTTGAATTGTAAAATCTTTCATTTGTAGATTATTGCAATAAAGATAAATCTGGCAAGGTTGAAATTCTTCTTTTTCTATTTTAGGTAGAACAAGGATGGTTCCAATTGTTATTAATGAAAGCAATAAATTGAAGACAAGTGTTGTCTTAGATCTTCCTAGCTTGTCTGTTGTAATTCCAGTGATAGCGCTACCAATGAATTGAATAATGGGGGCGATTATTGTCATGATTTGATAATTCGGCGAGAGAAATCCCACGTTGTTTGTAAAGAAGGGTCAAGATAGAAACCATGAAGGAGACAGCTGTTGAAAAAAAATATTTGCCGTACTTTTATTTGCAACAGAAATGTTTTAACCTTTCTTTGCATGATGATAGGAACTTCCGTCATAACATTTATTGAACAAAAATTTGTACTCAAAACAGATGTACGGTAAATTGGTTGTTGCTGTTAACTTTTTTCACGACTATTTTGAGTAATAAAGAACATCTCTGTCAAAAAAAAATCAAAGATCACAATCATTATAGCGGGTTTTAACTTGTCATTCCGCTGTTGGCTGTGGTTGGAAGAAACATACGATTTCTTGAACATTTTTTATAAGTAATCTGAGATTTCTTTTAACAATGAAAGCGATAATGAGTGGGAAAAAAAGTTTGTTTTTTGTGTTTTTATATCGAATACCCCGAATAATCTTCCCCAAACCATGTAGTTGAAATTTACATCCTATGAAGTTCTTTCATCTCTTATGTTTCAAGAAAGTGTGTGTTTTTTTCTATATGTTTATTTTGTTCTATTTTTGTGGAGAAATGTACGGAAGGCGCAATAATATTTTTATTTTTTAAAAAAAAAAACTTGATAAGAAAAAAATTAAATCTTATTTTGATAAATTAAAATTCTTTTATAAATCGAGAACATGTATAATTTTTTTGTTTAAATTAAAAGATAGTTAATGAAAATTTTACATTGTTGTAATAATACGTAACGAACATCGAACTTAATTTTATTGGTTTTCGTAAACGTAAACACAAACCATGTACAAGCTACCGGGAAATTGTTCGTATGTTTTCGGCGTACTCCGGTGTGATACAAAGGTACCACAAGCATGCGCACGCATACTTTTTCTAAAATAGTGGGGGTACAAATTGGCATCACAGACCAGCAGTTGCAGTGGGTACATTTTTGTTTTATCTACCGTGTCTGCCATTGCCCTGTCTTATTAAAAAGTTGTATTTTTCAATCTAGCTGCACATCTTACAGGTATTTTTATACGATTTTACTACACTTGCTATATATGTTTGTGGTTCCGGTACAAAATTTGTAATCGATTTTTCTATAGCTTCTATTTGCCTAAATGATGGAAGTTTTCTTCCATTTTTGGTCATATTAAAAGTTTTGTTATTCTGATGATGAGAATTTTTTTTTCTTTTTAGTGCAGTTACATATTTTAAAATGAAATTGTATTTTTTAAAAAGATATTTTTTAAATTTTTATTTTCATCAATTTAATAATGATACTAATTTTGTACTGGTGGCTTTAGAAAAAATATATTTGGAATATTTTTATAGGCATCCCAATTAACATGGTTACCAAAAAACAAAGAAAAACGTAAGATGAAAACCACGAATTTAAAGTTGAGTAGGCCGAGAAGTTTGCGTTTATTCAAAACTTGAATGAACTTCCGACATGTTTTAGTTGTAAGGAGATATTCACGCATAACAAGAAGTCAAATTTAGAAACACTTTACAAGAAAGCATACGTCATTTAGCACTAAATATTCTACCGGTGATGCAAGGAAGAAAGCAGTTGAGGAACTTTAGAAGAGTCAAGAGTCGTCAACTTCTGTGTTTAATAAGTGAATGCAATCTTCCAGCAATATTAATATGGCAAGTTTTGTTTTTAGCCAAGCGATTGCTAAGAGAGGGAAACCGTACACAAACGTCGAATACATAAAAAATTGTTTTATAAATGCAGCCAAAGAGCTATTTTAGGATTTTAAGAACAAAGCAGATATTCTGAAAATAATTAAAGAGTTACCATTGTCTTCCAAAACCATTAAAGATAGAACAATTAAAATGTGTTCGAAAATAGCCACCCAGCATATCGAAGATCTAAAATTAGTTTTGGCTTTGTCAAAAGCAGTTGACGAGCTTTGTGACATAAATGATACAGCGCAAGTTTCATTGGATTATTGCCACTCAAAGGTTAGACGCGTGGAGAAGATATCGCAAAAGCTGTAATCGAGTGTATGGATAAACATCATATTCCCCTCGATAAAATAGTTTCGATTTCAACAGATGGGGCCAAAAGTATGACCGGCGTAAGAAAAGGGTTTGTTGCTATTTTGAAAAAAAAATCACGAGGTACTTGTTTACCATTGTATCATTCTCCAAGAAACGCTTTGTGTGAAACCATTTCCGAGTGAAATTTGTAAAGTTATGGAATTAGTGATTGCCATTATCAACTCCATTTTAGCTAAAGCTCTTAATAATCTCCAATTTAAAGAATTTTTATTTGAAATGGACAGTGAGTACGCTGATCTTCTTCTTCATAACAAGGTTTGTTAGTTATCAAGAGGAAACGTTTTAAAACGTTTCGTGTCCCTTTTTCTGGAAATTAAAGCATTTTTTCTTGAGACGGGCGTTCATTATCCAGAACTAGCAGACGATCAGTGGATCCAAAACTTTTATTTCATGGTAGACGTTACGTCTTATCTAAATTAGCTTAATCATAAACTACAAGGGAAAGGAAACTTAATTTTTTCGATATTAGAAGAAGTAATAACATTCGAAAACAAATCATCCATTTTTGCTCAGGATTTTGAAAGGGAAACATTGTTTCTCAATTTCCGAGTCTGCTGAAGCATCGCCAAGAAAATAATTCCTCTATTAACAAACGCCATTTAAAAACAATAATTTTAAATATGAGGGAAGCATTTCTCAGCAGGTTTCAGGAGTTTAAAAACAGCAGAGCAACTTTAATATTTGTCAAAAATCTTCTTAATGCTACGATAACCGAGTTGAAATTTTCTCCTTTTGAAATTGACATTGGTAGCTTTGAAATACAATTGCTGGATTTAAAAAATAAGGATATATGACGCTCTAAATTCAAACGTCTTTGTGGTGAACTGGAAATATTGGAGAAGAAAAAAAACGTGATCTTATATAGTTCACAACACAAGTGGTCGGCTTTGAATGACCTGGAGAAGGAAGATCTGATCATTTTCAACGCTTGGAATAGTATTCCTGACTTTTACGATCAGCTGAAAAAGCTCGCGTTTGCTGTTCTTTCTCTTTTCGGTTCTATATTTATATGCAAGCAATCTTTTTCAAGCTTGAACAGTATCAAGAGTAAACTGAGAAGTCGTCTTATTGATGAGAACTTGGAATCAATGGCGCACACAAAAGGGGGGTCCTGGGGTCCGGACCCCAAGCCCTTGATTTTTTTCAGGTTAATTATAATTTTATGTATATAGTACGTAAAATTTAATTAATTTTATTAATTAATGCTAATTATTTATTCAAAAAATAGTTTTTTTACTGTGTTTTGTTCCCGAAATCGACAAAATCAAAAGGAGCATGATACACACAAGAATGGTGAACTTTCAACCAAGGACCCCCCTTGAAAACTTACTGTGTGTGCCATTGCTTGGAATCATGCCTAAAATTAAAAACAACAACATGCAAACCTGACTTACTCAAAATTTCCATGGAGATGCACAAGCACATTGTTCGCATTAATAAATATTTATTAAGTATGAAATTTCGTTTTATTTAGTGTACTACTTATTTAGCGTAATAAAAGTTTACTAAACAAGCAGATTTGGCTCCCAATTTTTTTAAAATTGTTGTAATGTTCATATTTGGCTCTTTGGCTAATAAGTTTGCCGACCACTGACCTAGAGTATGAATTATATCACTCTGATTTATTTCATAAAAAAAGAAAAACTCATGCAAAAAGGGTTAATAAACAAAAATAAGCATTCTTAACAAAGTTAGACACAGATTAAAGATAAATAGTTACAAACATTTTTTTTAAATATTTATTTTATATATTTATCTTAAATATTTTCCTTATAAGTAACTGATTAAAAATATTTTTTTCAATGACAGCTTTCAGTTCCCTGCTTTAATAGTATATTCACATAACTGTATTTATTTAGCCCCCATGGGCAGCTGAAAAGTAAAAATAACAAATATATAGCACAAGTTATGTTTATTTAAGTTAGGCTGTTTTCGGTTTATGTTAAAGAATAGGACCCGAATTTGTGGAACGTTTTTTCAGATATAAAAGAAATGAAAAATCAATATGATATTCTGGCTTCACTAACCTTTAGAGAGCAATATTTTTTAGCATACGTCCCATTTTTAACCGAGTTGATTCATTTTTTCTGGCATAAAATGTGTTTCGCATTTTTTATCCTATACCGTAATGTTAAATGGGCTTTTTTTGCCTTCATGTATTAAAGCAAAAAAGAAAGTATTCACGGAATATTTTGAAATTTTTAAAAACACTATATTGTTAACAGAGGTACAGGTTATAATATTGCAAATTTCCAAGGAAATTGGGTCATTTTTCTGTCTGAAAATGTGCTTCACGTTTAATTAGAGCTCTCGTACTTTTACCGAAGACAGCCATAACAAGAGTCGTCGTTCTTAACACGATTTATGCAAAAGTAATATAAAAATAATGGAAATAAATTAAAAATTTTACAAAATTTTAATTAATTTAAATATTTTTTTAAATTAAAAAACATCTTTTATTTATTTATTTATGTTGAGAAGAATATTGAAAATATTATTGTTATTCCAAATACTTTTTTTGAGAATTCGCTAAATATTTCAAATGATAAATATAAAACACTCCAATTTGGTAAAAAAATATTTATGTTGTATAATTCGTAAACAGCTCGTTCAAACTTAGATTATTTTCATATGCACAATAAAAACATCTCCGATGTTATTTAAACAACGAAAGAAAAAAATACTTAAGGACGAAATATTTAGGTCTTTTGATAAAAATTTCACTGTTTGTGTATTATAGGATATTTTAACTCAATATATGATAAAGAAATCTCGAAATGCTGTTTTCAAAAGATAACTGGGAAACTAGAGCAAAGATTTAAATGGTCAAAAAAGCAGCTACACGTGTTTGACACTGATATTTTATATTAACGTTGGAAATAAATTTTTCTGTACAGTAAATGAATTGTAAAAACTAGTCACGAAATAATGCTTAAACTGGAATTTTTAAGACATCCTGTAAACTAATCAAAAATATTTTGAAACCAAAAATTCTTTTTCAAAAACTTTAATAGCAGCTGTATACACTCATGTCCATAAATTAAGGATAATTCAGAATCACACAGAAATTGAACTCTGAAATAAAAAATTCACCTGTAGAATAATCACACACATCTTGAAGAAGAATATGCAAATTACAGGAAACCACCAGATGGCGCGGATAGTACGTCACAATGATGAGAGTGTAAGAGAGGGGTGTGTATAAGGAATGGTGGCAAAGAAGTAAAATTATTCGCAAGCGCTTTAAAAGCATTTCAGTGCAATAACCGCATAGTTATGGCACAAAGGAAGCATTTGGATGATTTTTTACGTGGTAGAATTATTGGACGACTGGAATGTGGACGTACCCAGCTGGAAGTATCCGAAGAACTTGGAATCGCCCAGAGTGTCATCTCCAGGCTTTGGCAACGATTCCAAGATGATGGTAATGTGAGTAAATGTTACAGCACAGGTCGCCCCGAGTTACAACGCCGAATGAGGACCGGTATTTGGCAGTTACTGCCAAAAGAAATAGACGGAGCACAGCATCAGACTTGAGATAAATTATGAAGTCAATAGTTTGTTACGCTATAAATTTTTTTAAGGCTGTTTTCGGTTAATGTTAAAGAATAGGACCCGAATTTTGAACATTTTTTTCACATATAAAGAAATGAAAAAATAATATGATATTCTGACTTTACTATCTTTTAGAGAATAGCATTTTTTTATCATACTTCCCATTTTTAACCGAGTTGATTCATTTTTTCTGGTATAAAATGTGTTTCGCATTTTTTACCCTAATGTTTAATGGACTTTGCCTTCACGTATTAAAACAAAAAAGGAAGTATTCACGGAATATTTTGAAATTAATTAAAATACTGTATTCTTAACAGAGGTACGGGTTATAATATTGCAGATTTCCATGAAAATTGGGTCATTTTTCTGTCTGAAAATGTGTTTCGCGTTTAGTTAGAGCTCTCGTATTTTTACCGAAGATAGCCTTAAGATTTTATTTTTATTAGTATTTAACCATAATTCAGAATATGTATATAGAAAGGTATCATCCAAAAAAATCTAATAAAATTTATGAATGCAATGTTTCTTTGAAATTTGCTAGTAACTATTGAAACTGTATTATAAAATTCACATTTTACACTAAGATGAAAGTCGAAGTTTAATAAATGTTTCCCTTATAAGAAAAAACTAAATTTATTTTTTATTAGTTAGCACTCAAAATTTCGAGAGGTATTGAAATTTATATGATTATTCACCCAATTGTTAATTAGAAAATGAATAAATTTAATTATTATTAAAATATGCTTTGAATGTTTTTATCATGTTAATTTTTTTTGAAAATTGCGTATGTGGAATGTATTGTATAAATGCTACATACACATTTATATACTAATATATATATATATATATATATATATATATATATATATATATATATATATATATATATATATATATATATATATTTCATACGCTTAGCTGATATCTGAAAAATATATTTTAAAAAAGATTCTTTGTAAAAACATAGCAAAGAAAGAAAATTTACTTGAAAAAATAAGAATTTCTAAGCTAACTCTTTATCAATAGAAGGAATCATTCACAACCATGAAGTTTGTTTTTTACCATATAATCACAGATTGCATAATGATGAAATAATTATAAATGTTTATTTTACCTTTATATTTGTTTTTGTGACCTTTTATAATTTAAGTAGGAGTTAAAGTTGTAGTATAGTTTGTAAATGACAGTACAAACGAATTGGGAGAAAAAAGGATGCTCGTACTAGTCATTTAAAATATAATAGAATTTCACTACCTACAGCAAAAACGTTTCGAATTTTCTATAAATTATAGAGGGAAAAAAGGCTCCAAAAATGTCCTTCATACTGTTGATCACGCACAATGACGTGCAGTTAGTTTAGAAATAGAAGAACAAAGCTGTAGTTCCTTTAAGAAAAAAAGCAGTCTTACAACAAAACAAGATAATTTTTAACTTTCATTTTTACACGCAGTCAATCTTGAAAATTACTTGTTGAATACCTTCTTTTTTTGTCTACCTGTGTCAGGAATGGAATGTGGAAGGCTACTTGGAATTGTTAGAGGTGATATTGCAGATCTTTTTCCCTCTTTTTCTAAACGCACACATTTTAGGCAAAAAAGTTCATTGTGTAACACGGCTAAGTTTAGCATTTTAGTTTATATGCTCTCGATTAAAATAAAATGCAGAGTGCATGCCAATTTTCATAAGTTTTTTCTTTGATAATGATTTCATTTTGTCAACCCTAAGTTTTAGATGTTAACCTCCGTAAGAATTTAATTTTTTGATAATTTTTAAAATAGCTTGGTAATCTTCTACTTTAAATGTCGAGCCAAAAACATTTCTCAAATAGTTAACTTATACGCTATACTTATCTTTAGCATATATAAGTAATATTTAATACAAAATTATAATGAATAATAGCATCTACTTTGACAATTTCAATTCTATTTTTTCAGAGAAAATCTATAAGTTTCTTTCAATTAGATTCTCCATCAAAAATAACTAAGAGACAGAAAATGAAGATAAAGGGTTAGTCTTCCGACAAATATCAGGTAACCTTTTAGATAAGATCAAATTGGATTATTCCAGTGGTGGATAATGGAATAGCTTAATCTGGTCTTATCAACTCCAAACAGGTTCCATAATTTAAAAATAATTGAGAAAAACGTCTCCGAATTTCAAATGTCTAAAACAGTAGCTACTTAAATACAACAAGGATTAGAAACTATGCCATAACTGTGACATAATCAATAACACTTCAAATCAGATCACACTAAAGTGATCGACTAACTCATCAGCGTATCCTTTCCAGGATTAAGAACTCGCTTAGACCGATACATAAAACTATATGTTGGCACTGATAAACAGCAAGAAGATCAAATTCATTTGCTGAGAGACCAAATTTTCGAATACTTTATTATTTGACCTGATCAAGAATGCCCTCCTAAAATTGCGATTAAAGGGTTACAGCAGATATTTTAATCTCAAGATATTGAGAAGTAACTTAGGTATACAAGGATTTATTCCAATTAGTAAATACACGAATATCTAAAAAATACTTTTATTCATTTTTATAGTAATTCTGCCCAAAAGCGAAGATCGCAAATTTATTTTCACGTAGGTAAACTGTATTACGTCTCATTAAAAATAAAAGTTATAGAGACCACTTTCTCACCCCGCCAAGCAGAGGTAATTGAGCCTTAACGGATTTAACGTGCTTCAGCTCCTCTGTACCAACATTCAATAGAAATAATGCAGACATCAAATTCGTGATCATAATCACTGGAACGACATCACACTCGAGTTGGAGGAATGGAAGAAAAAATTAAATTACCGCCATTTGTCGATTTCGAACAATATAATCATATTACGCCTTATAACGGTTTCCAGTTCCTTCCACCCTCTATGAAGATGATACGAAAACTATATTCTCAACTAGTATTAGATGTGCAACTTTGCTTCCGCCGTTTTATTTCGAAATTAGAGGCTTTATTGTAATAAACTGATTATACATTTATGATTCAATAATTGCATTTGATAGCGATCGCCTGTGATTGTTTCAGTCGGTTTTAACAACTCATAATACACTACGCCGAGCTGGTCCCGCCAAATGCCATGCTGGTCTTCGACGTCAAAATCACCGTTCTTGAAGCGTTGAAACCACTCTCCGCACGTTCTTTCATTAATAGCGGCCTCACCATAGGTATTTGAGAGCATTCGATGAGCCTTAGCCGCAAATTTTTTCATATTAAAGCAGAAAATTAAAACCTCCCGCAAATGACGAGAATTTGGCTCTTAAGCTGACATGTTTAATCGAGAATAACTTTATGATGCAGACACAAATCGACTAATATTTCGATGGCGTTATGTTAACAAATACCTAAGCTTATTGTATGGCATCTACGATCTATTTATTTCGACTACCACTTACCGCTACAGCCATCTATTGCAAAACGGCGGAAGCAAAGTTGTACACCTAATAAGAAAAGAGAACAATGTGTAGTTCTCCCTTGAGCAAATACTGTTAGGAATCATTCATTAGTACTCATTAAGAGAGGGCACCACGAGAAATTGTTTTGGAATCTCAACATAACTTGACGACATTCGGGTACAGAAATAAAATACACATAAATGATGATCTGTATTTAAAAAAAAATTCAAAATGTTAACTTATATCAGAGACGCATTATATAATCTAGTAGCGTCTGGATTTGACACCTGCCTCAAATCAAAGACGCTAAGGGATAGAAAAATAAATTTTTAGAAGCTGTTACGTCATCGAAGTTGAAATTTAATTTTACTGATCCCATTTTATGTTCTTGAAATGCAAATAAAGTTTAATTCTACATTGTTCAGCTGCAATAAAGAACGACACTCCTTTAGTATTTGTTTAATTCAAGAAATTTGCTTGAGATAACATAATAAAATTTAAATAGCAAACTATATTTCTTTTGAAGGTGGTAGAATCATCCCTAAGGGCTAAGGGCTATTGTCCACGGACCTCGTAATTTTGATTAAGTGACAAAGATTATGAATGGCCTAGTACCCCATTCTCCAAACCTCCTCACCGTGTTAGTGTGAGGACAGATTCAAAGTGCAATAACCTTCTACGCGATAAATCTTTAGTGACACCAATTCGGGCATCATGGATGTAGAACTTTTTCTAATATGTCTAGAACTAGATAAAGAATCTCAAAACCATGGTGAAATAAGCAAATTATACTGGAATGCCACACAACTTTCATCTCTCTTTGTAAAGCCTTGTAAAGACTACATCTCTTATGTAATTTTTAACTTTTACTTTGTTCACATGTTAATTTGTCCTGGTTCATACTAGTTAGTACAATGTTTTGAAAGCTTTTACATTTGTGGGGGAAAAAACACCTATAATGAAGAAGATAAAAAAAATTTATCGACATATGAACAGATTCGATGCTAAAATTTAAATTTAAGCTAGACCTACATTGGTAACCTACATTTTAGGTTACCAATTCATGCCATATACGCAGAATTTCTCACACAGCTATGAACATTTTCATGCCATTCACAAAAATGTATTTAGAAAGTGAAAAATATTTTTAACGCGATTGGCAACAAAAACAAAATACAAAAACGAATTGAACACGGAATATGAAATGCTACTGCAGATAATTTCAAAAAGCTTATACGTCGATAATTTGTGTAAAAAATTGTGAACACTATCTCAGTTACTAAGTATAATGCATGCGTAGGTGACATTTGGATCACAAATTTATATTATCAATGAGTAAATAACATTAAAATTACATCATAAAAGTTTTTAATAAAAAATAAAATATTTTTTTAAAATTGTCTTTACATATAATATCAAAAATTTATATGTTTATCTATCTTCTTTAAATATTATTTTAAGATATATTCCCTTCAGCGAGGAAGGGGTTTCCTCGAAAACATGTTACAGTTCTAAGGGGTCCAAGAGTTGAAAAAGTTTGATGATTGACCAATGTCCAGACATGAGAAGTCTTTCATGGTCAAGATTCACTCTGCTGCTTTAACCCCCTCACCCGAAAAAGAAAAAAAAGAGCTAACATTTATTTTACCAGTTTGACGACCGTCACCCTCCCTTAGACCCCTCCCCCCGCGCGTGTTCCCTTTCGCTGAAGGGAGAATTTCATTGAAAAGGTTACCCGAGAGAGAAACTTATTGCCCATCTTGGGAATCTTGAGACAAATATTTGTGCCAAAAATTTCGCAATAGCCAACGCCATCTAGATGTCATGTAAGGTGTTAAACTAATGGCCCGCCACCACCTTAAATGTTTGTTCTTTTTTATTATTCATCTTTCTTCTTGTGATACATGATCCGTATTACTTATATGTCTGGACTGATCCTTCCAATAAAGCCATATGTAACAACAACAACAGCATTTAAATTTGTACCACTCTTGCCAGATTTCCCTATCAAAGGGATGTGAGGACAACCAGTCGTCTAACCATAAGAATTCCCCACGAATACAGGCTTTTTAAAAGTAATTCTTGGATGATTCATGAGTAACTAGCTAACTTTATTTTTTCCATTTCTTCAGCAATTCCTTTGGCGCAGTTCCGTTACATTTTCGAATAATTTAAAAGAAGCAAGAAGGCAAACAACATCGTACTTATTCTCATTCAAGTATTACAAAAATGTTTTCCGTTTTATTTTTACCTTTATAGCTTGATTTTAGTTACACTATTAAAACTGAGTTTTATTAAAAAAATTAAGTTATTTTGTGAAATAAAAAATGAGCAATAATTGCTATAGATAAAAAAAATAATAAGTGTTGTACCACACATTTTAGAATCTTAACTAAATGGGTCATTTTCAAATAACTTGCCTAAGGAACCATGCTATATTTTTGATTTTATGGAGAGTCAAAGTTAGCTGACATTTTCTCAGACTGACTCAAACTGCATTATTCAATCTCTGCTATTAGCTCGCACTCTCTATATATTTATTTATTTATTTCTCTTGTGGTAGACTTTTCAATCGTTAGTAAAATACATTTCAAAGCGCTCAATTGAGCTGAAATTCTACATACATGATTATTTTGGATGACAATACAGTAATTTAGTTATAATTAATAAAAATTAATTGATTAAAACTAATTATTCAAAGAATTACAAATACAGACACTTTGGCATCATTTTTGGAGACTTAGCGAGCATTTTGGCGACTTGTGTCAAAACTTGAAAAGGTTTTTTTCCCTCACATTTTAAAGGGCTCATTTGAGCTGAAATTTTCTATACACTATTGTTTTGGGTAAAAATACGATAATTTAATTATAACTAATTAAGATTAATTGACTGAAACTAATTATTTAAAGAATTACAGATACAGCCATGTTGGTATCACTTTTACCGGTTTCTGACCTCATCTTAGATTCATCTCTATTGTTGTAACAATGTAACTGTTAAAACAAAGACAAAAGTTGGCATCGAAAACCTTTTTTTAGCCAAACTGACCAAACCAGGTTTGCATTGTTACAACAATGCATACAAATCATGCTCTTTTTTCAATTCCTACTATTAATTCACTCTCTCCCTCTAGGTATATATATATTTATTTATATATGTATATATCTTTTTCAAATTTTCAATCGTTAATAAAATACTTTCTATTCATCCATTCAAAGTAGGAATTGACTTAATTTTTTTTATATTACTTGTTTTTACCTAAGCCAGCAAAGTGATTTTCTTGATTTGTAACTGCGATTATAAAGTAGCACGTCAATATAAGATCTAATACTGTAAAATTGTGAAATGTGTGGTCATAGTACGTAATGATGTGATGTCGAGTGTCAACTTTCTGCATTTTGAAAAATATACTAATCATCACTTAAGCAAGTGATTCAGATTTTTAAAATTTTTTTCGGAATTGATAACATACCCGCTCCTTTCACCATATGGCCACAATAGCCTAGTGGTCAAGGTCACGGACTCATGGCAGGCATGTCATGAGTTCGAGACTAGTACCACTGAAGACCCCTCCCCCCAGCAGAGGGTGCTGATTTATGTTACATATGTCAAGGCTCACACTTGCTGTGGTGTGGAAGTTAGGAGAGGGGATGCCATATCAAGTGTCGTACTCGTCAGTTGACCATGGTTCAAAATTACGAGGTCTGTCGCCAATAGCTGTCGTACAGCTTTAAAGTGCAACGTAAGTATAACTCAAACTCCTTTCACCCTATGCCCTCTTGGCATTGAGTTTTCGGACATCCTGTGTAACTGTATCATGTCACACGCATACAATAATGAAGTAAAATAATTGAATTCCATGTGAGTATAACTGATCCATGAATATATATTTGAAATCACATTAAACGCCGCCTCCTTAGTTTAATATAATGACAAATGTTCATAATCAATACTTTTATCTGAAGCAATTGATGAAATAACAACTAATTCCCACAAAGACAAGATAGATTTGCTATGCTCGTACCAAATGTGTGGTCCACGAGGAAAAATCTTGAACTAAGGAAACAAATACTCTCTCCTCATCTATCTTCTTGTCACGTGAATTCTCAATAACCTTCGATAATTCGTCTCAAATACGTTTTATGCTTATTTACCCAGGAAACAAAAAAAATTATGCAATGTCAATTTATAATGCTAAGTATCATGTTGCGTTCAGCTGTGTTTCCTATTTATTGTAAAGGCCACTAATTATTTTTCTTGGAAAATGTCAACTTTTTCAGTAGCATTCTTAATACCCCATAGTTTAAAAGATATAAAATTTATAAATAAACTGTATGAAAAAATTAAACAAAATTTAAAGCAAATGCTCAAAGAATGTTTTATTTTTATTACTGTTCAAAATGGGCGAACGAATACTTTTATTTTCTAAAAAAATTGTTCTATAATTTGATTTTATTTGCGGAAAAAATATTACTATGTTCGTGCATTATCAGAAATTCACAAAAAAAAAAAAATCGTTCTAAGAAGTTATTCGTTTTTTATTCATTAATGCATTTACAGTCAAAACTCGAGAAGAATAAGACCTTTCCTGAGAACAAAATGCAGTCTCCTTTTTTCAATTAAATTTAAACATATGTAAAGAGCATCTTATCACTCACAATGATAACGATTCTAAAACAGAAACATAATATTTTCAACGAGCGTTTCCGATTTGGTTAATCTAGTGATTATCATCCACTGCGCCGCGAAATTATTTTAAAATTATTTATTATACTCTGAGAAAAATCAAAACCCGATCCGAATTATCCGAGTCATTTTAAAAATAAGTCGATTTTGACGCATTTTTTACCGATGAAATGTTTAAACCGCCCTGTACTATTTCTCATGACGTCATAAGAAAGTGTATGCTTTGCTCTCTTCGGGAATAACAAAAAGAAGAAGATTCCTGGAACTTTTTTTTTTTACGATTTTCCGAAGATTACACGAAAGTAGATTTAGATATTTAATAAATTTGGGGTTTTTTTAAGGAACGACGCGGAATTTTTTTAGTATGTCTGACTGCATTATCTGTGTTTGTATTCAAATTTTAAACAATTTCTTCGAAATTGCGAATTTAAAGTTTTTACCTCTGGGGTTATATATTGCCCAATAACCTTTTTTAATGCTTTATTTACATAATGTCTTCCATTATTTTGGTTAAATGTTCCCGCAGATTGTGATTGGTATGCGAAATTTCGAAGCTTTTCTTTTAAAATTGCACGGTTGAAAAGTTTTATATTTCATGTATTTTTTCGAATTATTTAGTTGGATCAGCATTCGTTACGAAAGTTTCCCCAGAAAAGAAATGCAAATATAAACTTGAATTTATTGGTACATTACAAAAAGCAAAACTCAACGTTTAGATATTTTGTTTCTTAATATTTGTAGAATTTCAGAAAATTGTTTGATTTTGTCTGCGCTAGTGTTTATACATCTCAAATGATGAGACACCAGACCAAAAGAGAGGGGTTAGCGCTTTCCAGCATTTTCTCTATTATTATTATTATCTATCTTTATCTCGTGATATAACATCAAATAGATCTAATTTAACGAACTACCGAATTTATTGTTAATTCTTTTTATAACAATTTCGAAAAATAACGACTCTTTAATTTTCTGTTCTTTCTTGGGGCCCTTGAGCTAAATAATACATCTAATAGATCAGTGCTTCTCAAAGTTGCAATATTCGCGACCCAATATTCAATCATAATTTTCATCGCGCCCCCTTCATTCAATAACTATGTATTGAATTCAATAATACTATACTTTGACCCTAAAACTGCGAAGCGACTTTAACCTCTTAAGCACCCCCGGTTTTAAAAAACGTCTCGCTAAGTCTAAGCGTTTATTTCCTCGGATGTATTTATACGTCTTTCCGAAGTACGATCTTTTCTATGCAGTGCTATCCATAAAATTATTCCGAAGGCTTTGGAATGCAATAAAAGGACCTTGACAGTGTTTGCAAGGGATTTACTTATTTCAGATTATTTGCTCTTCTTTATTCCCCCTCCCCCTCAATACATCCCATACGAGTGCCTACGTGGAAAACGGTTGGCATTGGGAAGCAAATAGCTTAACTTTTAATCGGCAGTCAAGGGAAAAATTATAAACCGGATAAATTATCAAGATAAGTGTTAATTTTTGTTTTTAATTATATATATGCTAAGCTCATGGGGTTATAGGTAATTAATAAACTTTTTCTTAAATTAGGATTGTTACATTGTGTAGCACTGATACATTTATAAGTATAATATACCAGTGTTAATGTTTATTTTATTTTTTATTATGTCAGAATGTATTTTATATTTGTTACTTTCAGTAAATTAATATTTTTTTAAATAATTATTGTTTTTGACTTTTTAATATGATCGCGCCCCCCTCGTAGATTTTCCACGCCCCCCCAAGGGGGCGTGCAACACTGAAAAAGGCTATACTAGATTCAAATCTTTCTCAAACTCGAGTTTTCAGACTCATCACAAACTCCCTGCATAGCTCGTGCTACGCCAGGCTACGCAGCTAGTACATATATCAGCGTGGATCACGGTTATATGGATAGCTAAAAATTATTACAATTACTACCCATCAGGAAAAGAGTATATAATACGGAGAGAAGGAAAAAAATTAAAAAAAAAATTTCAAAATTTTATACAGTAATACCCCGAACATGAGGGATAGGTGGGACTAAGTGATAACCACGTAAGTCGGGGTATAATTTCGTATAGAAATACATATAAATTATTTTTAGTAGGTGCCGGAGACCAAAGAAAATAATAATCTAGAAAAAAAATGTTAAATAAATTCTTAGATAATACCATTACTAAATTGCAAGCCGAAGTTATTTGGATATAGAAGGCATCGTCAGAGCTGAAGTGTCAAAATTATATTGCGGCAATTAGTATATGTCAATATGGTGCCTCATTAAAAGTGAGACTAGCTCTCGGGGGATGTACTAGATCTGCATTGGTAAAACAACAATTCGCAACTCCATTTGAAAGGAATAAAAAAACGATATATATTTTTCAAGATTGGAAGCTACGTTTGTCCTTGCTCGCATTTAGCGCCAATTTGGCGAATTTAATTCACTGTTGCATTAGGACCAACATTTAAGTTTATTATATCTTTCTGAATTTTACCGATCAGGGGTAGAGGGGATACTCAATTCTATTCGTTACCAGATTAATCGATTCACAAAAAAATCGAGGTTTTAAAGATCGATTTCTAAAAATTCGATTTTTTTTCAAGTCTGCATTTACAATGTAAATATAAATCCATTTTATGAAAAACAAGAAATATACCATAATAAACGATCTCTTATCAGTAAAATCAGCGAATTTTTTTAGTTAAGGGTATTCGACAATTACAATTATTTTTATTACTATTTTAAAGTATCAGGTATATAAAAAAAGACATTTATTATCTAAATGTATTTGATGCATTAAAAAGTTTAGAAAATAGATAATATAGCTTATAGTACCTATGCTTAATATCTAAGCTTTTTAAAAACAACAGTCTGTCAAATCTACTGGGATCCAAGCGGTTCCGCTCATCACTTGCGATGTTGCCGGCAATCGAAAAAAGGCGCTCACAAAGAACAGATGATCCCAAGCGATACTCGTGTATATCATGGCTATTGAGTGAACTTGATGATAAATAGAGTTTTTTTTTGTTATTACCCGTAAAGTATAGGAGTGTGCACAGCTGCCTATACGATTAATAGTGTTTAAATTCTCTAGCCCTGACATTAATTAAAATAAAATTGGAGTAAAATCGACATTAGATTTTTAGAAAGATAACGGCGCCCGACCGGTATAGTGGTTAGCGACGCTGACTGCGGTGCCGTAGGGGCTGGGTTCGAATCCCGGAGAAGGCATGGATGTTTGTAAATGTATAGTGCCTTTGCGGCGCTACTTAATTTAAAATAGAACTTGTGACATTTGACTTTTCCTTAAAATTATTTTGTTATTCATATTAAAAATTATTTGTTAACTTTATGTGTATTAAATATTCTGTAAGTAATTTGAGTTTCAATTTAGTAAACTATGGAACTCTACAAGTGAATCTATGCTGTAAAAATACCATTTCTTTAAATTGCTTTGATTTCAATTCCTACTATTAGCTCATACTCTCTCTATATTCATTTAGATATTTATTTTGTTCAATCGTTAATGAACTACACTTTCTATTCATCCAATTAAGTTCAAATAATTTTTTTAAGCTTGTAGTGGATGACACTTTATGTTGATACAGTTTTTTAAAAATATTAATTCATTAATTTAATTAATTACCAGTTTTTGACGCCAACTTGATTCATCTCCATTGTTGTAACAATATAACTGTTAAAACAAAGACGAAAGTTGGCGTTGAAACCTGTTTTTCAGCCAAACTAGCCAAACCGCGTGTGCATTGTTACAACTATGCAGACAAATCATGCTCTTTTTTCAATTCCTACTATTAGTTCACTCTCTCCATATATATATATTGTAACGTCGTGTATAGCTAGTCATCAATAAATTTTTTGTACAGCCTATTATGATATAAAAATATTGTTTATTAGATAAACATTTTGTTAGTGAAGTAATATTATTCAGTCTACATGCCAAGCCGGTGAAGTCAGTCCATATTCTGTTCTCAACGCCACCGCCGTTCATCGTCTTTTTCATTCCAATCTCCGGACTCAGCCCTTTTCTCCATACAAGGCCGGTTCCCCTCTCTCTCCCCGACTTCTTTTCTTCTCTTTTTCCGTCTCCTCTCTCTTCTCCTTCCCTCTCTTCTCTCCCCCGTCTTTCTTCTCCTGAAAAAGAACCCCCCTTTTCAACACCAGGGGTGTGTTCACAACACGCCTCTCGTTCCTTCTTATTGGCAGGTCACAAAAGTCTCTCTTGACCTCCCTCGTCCTATTTGCGCATAACATGCCAAAACACACCGGAGCCGTCTGGCCCAAGGCGCCATAGTTCCTTGTCCAACATCTGGACACACTTGTCCATCACGCCACCTGTTTCTAGTATCCCCTTCACTCAACACCAGAAAAGACGACATGATTATTTTAAGATAGGCTTCGCCTATTGTCAATGGGGCGCCGAACTCCGATGTCCATTTTGATTTTCAGTCAGAGTGCCGTCATGGATCCAAGGACAAACAATAAATAATGACCCTTAGCCACGTGCACTGGTCATTCCACAGCTGGTGGATCGTAAAAATTCAGGGACAATCGATGGGTGTGGTACTTGTCCTTGAACAGCTGGTGAAACCATAAAACTTATCGTGAATCGAAAGATGGGGATTCACAACCATCGACGATGTCACTATATATATATATATATATATATATATATATATATATATATATATATCTTATTCAAATTTTCAATATAATAAAATACTTTCTATTCATGCATTTAAAGTAGGAATTGACACAAAAAAAATTTATATTACTTTTTTTTATGTGTTACATGTTTCCTCTCATTTGCTGGATATTTGTCGGAGTGATTTCGTGAAAAGGGACGGAAATGGGTAACAGGAAATGACGTCAATGGAAATTTGGCGAGATCATGGCGATAGAGCTAAGTTGGCATCATATTTGGTGACATTGGTTACCATGTAGCGAGTCTGGATTCTAGAAATTAGTGTATTTCTCCACTAATTCACGCTCTGTGACGCGTGCGGATTTTTCAGGAAAATTCCACCGGGTCTATAAATAGAGTGGTGCCAGCCGAAATGAGTCAGTATTGATTCAGTTCGGCTGTGCTTTTACATATGTGTATTTTAATCACTGATAATTGTGTTTGATTGCTGTTGAAGGTGTGAAGACCTTCGGAGATTAACTCTGTGAATATTGTTGCGGAATCATGTATTTAAAGAATTAGATTTCTGATAAGAATTTTGCATCGCTCTTAAAGAACTGTGATTTTTCTTTGTGACTGTTTTGCATAAAATCCTCGAACTTCGATCAACGTAATAATTTGGTTCCATGGGGAGGAGGGGAGTGGGAATTTTTTTAGTACTTTTCATAGTGTCATTGGGATCCACATAGTATTAATAACGAGAAGAATTTAATATTAGAAGATAAAAATAACTCGGGTCTTAAAGGGATATACCTAAGATATGGTTATGCTCATTTTGAAAAAAACTATCTCTCGCCTCCCATGATTTTGAGTGGTAATTTTTATTTTAACATGTGTGCCAAAAGCCGAGCTGCTCATAGCTTTTTCGAATGATGAACATGCTCGAAATAAACACAAATCAAAATGTTTCGACAAATAACAGAGGTACTGTTATTGATTCTGTTTTTCAACGGTTTTTTAAATACTTTGAAATCCCAAGTATATATGTCATATTTTACTTATCATATAAATCTATTGTATCCACTCTTCCCCTAATTTAACAAGAATAAATATTTTTGATAAAAAATTGCAATACTTCTAAATAAAATTTTCATTAAAGATATAATTATTCGATAGAAAATTATTTCCAATGATACTCGATTCAAAACTCATTTCAATTTCACTCAATTCAATCACAGTCAAAATCATGGGAAGCGAGTGAAAGTTCGTTTTTAAAAGAGCAGAACCATCTTCAGTGTATGGTAAAAGTACAAAATGAAGGAAATCTTTAATTTTTTGAACCGTTGATTCGGAGAAATATATATGGCCACTGAAATCCCTGTTTGTCCACTTTCAAGTCTATTGTATCCCCTCTTCCCCAAATTAAACAAGAATAATTATTTTTGATAAAACGTTACATTACTCCTTGTGTTAATTAAATAAAATTTTCATTAATGACATAGTTATTCGATAGAAAATTATTTCCAATCATACCCGATATATTTTTCAGGAAATAAGTTACTATTGCGTATTTACCACGACATCATGTCAGATGCTACACATCATATGCGACTACTGTAAGGCTCGTTCCTTTTTTTTTACTTTCTTGTTTTTCATTTTCACACTTTAATAAAAAATAAATTTAAACATGTTAATTCTATGCAATGAACATTGTATTTTAATTTAAAGAATACATTTTTAATGGATGTTTTTAAAATATTTACAAGTATGTTATACGAGACGTCACTTTCCTCTATGCTAAACCTTACTACATAATGTTATTAATAAAACATTAAAAAAACACAGAACTATAAACACCCAGACACCCAGATATAAACCCAGACACTATAAAACTGTTTGGCATATAATTTTCTTCGAATGATAACGGATCTAAAAAGAGTTAAGCAAAGGAAACGATATTTCAAATGTTTATAAATCAAAATCCCGATTTAAGAAATTTTCGGAAATTCAGATTCGGATATTGATGCGACATTTTCTTTTTTTGAATAAAAGATATATTTTAAACTCCCAGAAAGTTAAGGGAAGAAAATAGCTTGTGCATGGTAAACGGATAATGTTAAAAAAATCTGTTTTCTTGAACTATGTTTCTTTGGTTAGCGGATCTGTGTAAAAGCCGAATCCCTTACTTTAAATTGTAAGAAAATTTCCAAAATTTTCGGCTTCTGCTCAACATTTACATGCATAGAACAGTTTTTGAACATCTAACTAATGCAAAAAAATATACCTAAATGAGAGAGACGGATCTACTGCAATCCTTCTAATTTAATTTATCGAATCAATTTTCATTTGAAGTAATAAAATTTATTACTTTCAGCGATCATCCACTTTAACACTTAAATTAATAATCTCACATTCTGCTACAATATAACGCAATCTTAGTTTCAAAACTAAGAATTAAAAAATAATAAAAAACAAAATTAAAAAACACCCCCATGATTCCGGAATAGTTTGATGACAAAAAAATCATTCTTTTAATGCTTGAAAACATATTCTAAACAAGTTTTATAATTAAAATGAACACTTAAAATATTTGCTAATGTATATACTAATTGAAAAGATTATTAATGAATTCACACAACCTTTCGGTAGATTTAATAATGTAATTATGAATTAAAAATTCAGAATAAATAACAGAAAAGAAATAACAAATAAGAATAAGTATAAAAAGATAAGAGTTATAAAAAGAGAGTTACAAATATATATAATTTTAATGGATATATAGAGTATACACAGATAAAAGAGCATAAGGTGATATGAAAATTTTTCCTTTCATCAAAAATTTTTAAAAAGTCAAACTATAATTTAAATTTAAATTTTATTAATAAATAAAAAAAATAATCATAAGCTGTTAATTTTTATAAAGTATAAATACTTTATACTTAAACATTTCAATGTAATCACTACTTTACTACTTACCCCAATTCCTTAACTTTACAAAACTACAGTGTTACAAGACAAGTTGCTTGGCTTTTTTTTTACTTTTGCCATTAAGTGAGCTAAATATTTTTTTTCTTTCGTTTTATTTTAAAAATTATTTAAATTTTTTACTTCCGTTTCCCTCTTTACTTAGCTTTAAATTCCTCATTTCCTCTTTATCATTTAGAATTAATATTTTTGTTTTCGTTTTGTCATAGCTATAATTTTTTTCTACCATATTGCCCTCAAAAGCATAAATTCCTATTTTCCATTTTATCAACGCAGCTAAAAAGATTTTTTTTCTTTGGCTTCTCTGTTCCTAATTTCTTTTTCATTTTTTTTTCTTTGTAATTGCCAAAGCAGCAGTGATAATTTTTTTCCTGTTTACATTTGAGAAGAAATAAATTTTGTTTTTTCCCTTTTTTTTAATAAAACAATTCTGTTTATATTAATTGAATCGTTTTCTATTTAATTTTTAAAACTAGAATCGCGAATTTAAATTTGGTTTTTGCCCTTCTTTTTTTCGCTTTTGCTTCAATTTGTTTTCTGAATATGAAAAAAGTTGCTTAGTTTAATTTTTTTTTGTTATTTTTGCTAATAGTTTTTTTTCTTCTTAAAACAACGCTGGTAAATATGGAAAAAAATTTGCTTTATTATATTAAATTAATAGATTGTCTGAAGAAATGATTTTTCGTATTTCACATTCTTTTTCAATTAGAGTTCTTTGTTTCTGTTGTTCATTTTAAAGAATTGTTTTGCAATGAAATACAGTGGCCCATAATGAATTTTTAAAACAGAAATCGAAAATTTAAAACTATTCTTTTTTATGCTCTTTACATTAACATGTTTGGAATTAGTTTGATATCCCGGGGCACGCGCCAAATTGTTGTTTATGTTCGCCAAGATGGGCGATAACATTACAATATGGTTACCTTGATATTTTTGCAGTTTTTAGAATATTGCAAGTTTCCAGTACTTTCTAATTCATATTCATTATTAATGTTAATATGTATTATGCAATTATTTTGTGTTAATAATATAATATAAAAATATAATTATTATTATATGTAATAGTCATATAATATTCGTTACTTATATAATAATTGTTTTTTATTATATTTATTTATAAATATTATTACATAGTTATGTTATTTATTTATAATTATTATTATGTAATTTATTTATAATTATTATGTAATTTATTTATAATTATTATTTAGTTATTCATTTATAATTATTATTATGTTATTTATTTATAATTATTACGTTCTATGAGTATTCTTATGAGTAATTTTTATATCACAATACGATGATTTTATTCTTTTTTATAATTACTATTAAATTATATTACATGATTATTATTATATGTAACAATTGTAATTAAATCATACTATATTAATGTTATATAATTACTATTTAAATATATTATAAGATTATTCCTATATTCTTCTTTTGAAATATATCTCAATGCATTTCAAAAATATTTTTTAAAATTATCAACTCCTGACGATTTGATATCGCTAGGCCGCCATCTTGGATTTCATTCCAGCGACAAGAGCTGCTTGGAGTCATGCCCCGTGATATCAAACTAGCACCACGTATTTTTGTCTGAAGGAGAAAAATTGTTTCATAAACTTTTCTGTTTATTTTTGCTAATTATTTTTTTATAAGATAAAACTTATAACTGGGGAAAATTTCATTTTATTGTATATGTATATGTATTGTTATATGTAATATGTGGGGATGGATATTTCTTCCAATATAATATAATATTCATTCAAGTGTCGGCATCAGCTATGCCATGATTCGCAGCAATAACATAGAGTTATTAGACTGGTTGTGAAAAGCTCTGAAGAGCTTATAGGATTTTTATGGAATTATCAAGACCTATGCCAACAAAAGTGGACTCAGAGAAACCAATAAAAATAGCTGGAATAGTCTCCAAATTGACTAGCTGGAATAGTCTCCAAAATGACTAGCTGGAAAAATAATTCCCCTGTACAACGTCTAGAATGATTTAAATAATCAAAAACAAAAGAAATTTTTTAAATCAGGAAATTTGGCAATCGTAATCTTTTGTGGCCTATCAATTCCCCCCCAGTTTTCTGTGTCTAAAAATGGTTTTTATTAGGAAAATAGAATAATATATATACAAACAATATATTATAACGAACTCTAGACCCCTTCTAAAACTCTAGGTGGCAACGCGAACTGATCGGAAGCACTGTGCATGCGCGAGTGCCAAGCGAGATGCAGTCGGCTTTTACATCTCGACGAGAGCAGTTGGAATCCGTGAGCTCCACCCGTGAGCGCAGTGTGGATATCTGCAATCGGCTTTTACCTCTCGACGAGAGACTGTACTTAGCTCCATCAGCGAGCGTAAGGAATGGCCTCTCTGCAAATGTCAATAATCGGATCGCTAATGATTTCTGCAAAAGTGTAAATATTGTACATATTTTTGTATGTCTGTGAACTGTCCTGTGTGTTTGGGAAATAAATCTACAAAAGACCAAATAAGTGTAATCACTTAGATGCTTGGGACGTTACAATATTTAGTATCTGAGCCTTAAACGCGATAACCATATAAATTCTTGATATTTCTCTTCCTCTCACTAGGTTATATTGACAAATTCTATGCAATAGTTTTGAAATTCTTGCAATTTTTTTACTGTTTTTTCAGCTCCGTTTTGGTGCTATTTGTGACGATTTACTCACAGTTATAGCAAAAGAATATCGCCAAAGAAAGCAATGGGTGAGTAATTATTGTGAATTAGTTGTATTGTGGTAGGAGATATTGAAGAAATTATACATTTCGGTTACTCTCAAAAGAAAACGAAATGATTTAATATGTAAGAAATAAATATTTTTAACTCTGATTTTTATATTGATATCAGCATTATTTCTTTCTTACACAGACATGCTTGAAATCATAGTGCTGAAATTTTTTATACAAAAAACTTGCAGATGTTGTATGAAACACAGTTCTACCTCCATATTACTAACCTCTATATTGCGAATTTTTCTATACAGCGAACTTTTTTCTGGAACCAAGAACATTTCACGATTGTCTACATAAAATCACCTCCATATAGTGAAGTGCATTGCCTATATAAAGAACTTTTTTTCTTGTGATTCAATAATTTTTCTCCCTATTTTTAAAGTATTTCTAAACCCTAGTAAGATTAAGTGATAAAATTACTTGAAATAATTTAGCGTGTATTAAAATGTGAAGGAAATACGCCTGAAGGGGTGTTTGGGGCATTGCAAAGATACGAAGCGTATTATGAGCGAAAACATTCTTTCAATCAGAAAAATCAAACAAAATTTTAATAAACTTTACCAGTAATTAAAGGGTACATATGCTAATATATCCTTAAAGTTACAAGTTAAAAGAAATGCATGTTTTTTTTAAATTACTTAAATTGGAAAATGTCCTTAAAATGCATTAATTTTAATATAAACTTATTTTCTTAGTCCCGAAAATATATTGTATTATACGCCATTCCTTTTCTTGTTTTCCTTGCAGTTTTTCTTTCTTTTTTTTGATGAGTAAGATATATAAAATAAATAGATATTAATTTACGAAAAGGTGGGGATAATTACTTTTTGTAATACTATATAGTGTTTATGAATTTAAAATTTGTTTTATATGGTTCATAAAGTATATTGAGGGATGAACCTGTATGTAACGAACTTTTTTTCGGGATTTAGCGACTTCGTTATATAGAAGTTCGACTGTTTATCACTTCAGATTGCAGACAAGAGTTCAATATTAAAAAAAAAAAAAAAAAAAAAAGACAAACGTATTGAAATTTGTACAATTTTTAAATTGATGAAATACAGCCTGAAGATTATTTTTAAATTTAGAAAGAAAATTTATATACTTCTCTATATTACTTATTTATATAGAATAATAGGCAAGAATGTAATTTAACGAGAAAAGAAAGTACATTACGTTAAAACTTAACGTAGATGAAGAAACTAGTAACCAGTTAACCAGTTTTTATTATAGTGTACACAAAAGCGGGTGAAGAATATCTTTTACTACTTTCAATCATTATACATTATTCGACATGAAAAAAAGCTATTGACAAAATCAAAAATAATCTTTTACTCAATAGCTCTACTCTATGGTCACTTTAGCAAACAAAACATGCAATAAAAATAAATGTAACGATAGCTTAAAAAGAGACATGAAAAAGAAAGCCTGGAGAGAAAAGTGATATAAATAAAGAAAAATCTGACGATAGCAGTGTTTATTGTGCGTTTCTTTGATCTGTCTTCTAAAATAAAATATTCCTATTTTATACGATTTCATTAAAATCATAAGATTAATTCTTAATTTGGTGACATATATTTATGAGAGTGCCCATTCTTTTCCCACTGCATGGACAGATTTTTAAAATAAAATTCACACAGGTTGATTCATAATTAGTGCGACCAAATTTAAAAGCATATAACAATTTCTGGTAAATTTTAATCACTTTATTACTAGCTTTATTTAAAAAGCGAATCTTTAAAATTACCGATCTAACTATTTTTGGTAATGTGAGTAAGTTATAACTCCGATATTAGGTCCTCAAAAGCAAAACGAAATTTTAAAGCTTTTGAAGGGTAATCGCTAAAATTCTGTTACAAATAAAGCATTTAAAAATCAGAAAAGACATTTTTTAATGGATTATTATCTAAACTTCGAAAAGAAATAAGATTTTGCTAGTAACCAGAAGCTCTCTCCAGGAAAGAAATGGGGGCGAAAGGAAGTCATTGGCAGTTGCGTAACGTACAACCCGCATTGCAGGGGGTCCCAAAGTTTGTATTTGGGTCTTTGGTAAAGGTTGTATGTACGTATTTGGACTTGGGGCTCCAAACCTGAGTGTTCAGGGGGGCTAATATTCTCCGTTACACCATTGGTCCTTGGTGAAAAAGAAAAAAAGAAGCTAAAAAGACTTATCGATGTAGAAAATTATCTGCCTCAAATAACTTTAGAAAAGAAGTTACAGGTATCGCAAACGACAATTTGTAGTGAAATAAAGAAAATTGGCTGTAAAAAAGTGAATAAACCAGTCTGTCAGCAAATGTCTGCAAATAACGTAGAAAAACAAAGCAAACGTTCTTGCCCTTTGAATTTAATATTACGCAAAAATAGATACAAAACATGGATAACTTCTGACTAAGCACTGCTTCATCTGTCATCCACAACTGGCAAAACGAAGAACAATATTTTCCCGCGAAAATCGTCGCTAATACGCAGCTGTTTTTCAAAAGAAAAGTTGGACGTCAGATGTTATAATATGAATGGAAGTGTCTTCTCACACACACACACACACAAGGCCTAACTATAACACTTTTTGTAGAACCACACAAAGGCTAAAATTGATGCTAAATACTAAATACCATCTTTAATACTTTACTTTTAATACTTTTTTTCTTCAAATAATTAATCGCAACTAAATATTTTTCCAAAATTAAATTTTGGTTTTGGCAAGACTCACATTAAAAGGTTTGTTTCCCAGCTGGATTATTTTTTATTAAAAATTTTACTTAAGCAATTACTCCATGAAAAAAAAGTATTACAGTCAGCTTTTATTAAAAATCAATATGTTATTTTGAACAATAACGTACAGATATAAAATACACACAGACCGCACACAAAGAGAATCTGATAAGAATAACTTATCTTACTCCACTAGATCTTTGGAAGTGGAATATTTAGTGTTATTTCCCCCTCTCCCCACAATAAATTTCAGTTTTGTATAATACATCATCAAGAAAATATGTTAATGTAATATTTTAATGGTAAACAGATACATAAATTACACAAATAATATACACAAGTTTTATTCTTCACTTTTAATTACAGAAGTAACAACATTTGAATAATAAATACCAATATAAATTACACAAGTAAAAAAAAGTAGGAGAAATATGTCCTTTAAAACTATTCTATAGTTTTAACACTTTCAATGCTGACATTTTTTATGAAAGCGTTAAAAGTTTCTTATAATTTAAAAATATTCATTTCTTGTCTGGCATGGTAAGTACACTGCTCAGTTTACCATTCCCTGTAGAAGTATCTGAAAAAAAAATGAAAATATTGTACAATTATTAAACATTTCAAAACTAAAGTCTTTTGAAGAAAACCAAAATTCTGTAAATAATAAATGTTTTATATAAATGAGAATTATTGTTATTACTTTCCTCACATGCCTATGAACACAGGGTGATTTGCTATCAGACCGACAAACTTGCAGGGTGTGTAGGAGGTACAGAGACGATTAGGAGTCATATAAGAATGAAGAGTCGCAGATACCGTAGTTGTGTGCTATGTTGCTAAGAAGATAAAAAGAACAGAAACAGCAACACATTAATAGGAGAAAAACACTTTTTATTAAAAATTCATATTACGGCAGGTGTTTGAAATTACGACCTGAAATTGTTTGGCAGGTCTGACAGCGGTGCTGCACTAAATTATTTACGTTCTCGAATATTCCTGGCATGTCACGTATTCTTCCGGCAACTACAGATATTCGAGCGAGGAGATCAACTGAAGAAACAGGCGTCTCGTACGCATAACTCTTTATGTTGCCCCAGAAGTCCCTGCATGATAGTTTCGGTGATCTGGCAAGCCAGAGAGCCAGGCCACTACGACTTATCCACCGCTATCCAAAGGTTACCTTGAGGTGTCGGTGGAAGTGAATTCTATGATGTGGATGAACTTAGTCATGTTGGTACCACATTGAGTGGTGCAATAACAGATGAGCATTTGCTGCGTTAAGAAGTTCTGGCGGAACTTACTTCAAAAAGATCAAATATGCCCTACCACCCGTTTGGATAACAAGCCATATCTTATCTTCTTGCAACAAGGCTTGCTTGCTTCCAGAACGTAAGAAATCCCATGCAGCACCTCTGTCACGCCTGCCACACCATTCATGGTCGTAATTTCAAACACCTGTTGCTGTACAACCTTTCAATAAAAGGTTTTTTGTTCTATTAATGTGCTGCTCTTTCAGTGTTTTTGTTTCTCTGCTTCTTTTCACCGTAGCTCGAAACGAAAGGGTGTTTTTTAGAGGTATAGAACTTTAAATTGCAATAAAACACCGATGTATTATTCGATTGACATGAATTTTTTTTATTCGGAAGATACTCTTGTGGCATTACATTTTATATATGATTTCTGGCATATGACTGCTACGGCTGTCTCGGATGTAGTCCAATCTGGACGTCCAATTTTTGATGACTTTTCCCAACGTTTGTGGCCGTATATCGGCAATAACACGGCGAATGTTGTCTTCCAAATGGTCAAGCGTTTGTGGCTTATCCGCATAGACCAATGACTTTACATAGCCCCACAGAAAATAGTCTAGCGGTGTTGAATCACAAGATCTTGGAGGCCAATTCACAGGTCCAAAACGTGAAATTAGGCGGTCACCGAACGTGTCTTTCAATAAATCGATTGTGGCACGAGCTGTGTGACATGTTGCGCCGTCTTGTTGGAACCACAGCTCCTGGACATAATGATTGTTCAATTCAGGAATGAAAAAGTTAGTAATCATGGCTGTATACCGATCACCCTTGACTGTAACGTTGTGGCCTTCATCGTTTTTGAAGAAGTACGGACCAATGATTCCACCAGTCCATAAAGCGCACCAAACAGTCAGTTTTTCTGGATGTAACGGTGTTTCGACATACACTTGTGGATTAGCTAAACAAAATTCGCTTATGAAAATCTCTCTCTCGGGAACAACGGCAATCTCGTTTTGGGCCCATTCGACGAATCTACGCCTTGCTTGATGATCGTTTTGATAAATTGCCAAACCAAACTGAGAATAAATCACTTGACAGCTGTTAAATCGGTCGCCATCTTGGAAAAAAAACACTCTTTACAAAATTTGTGACCCTGCATTCCTATGAGATTCCGAGTCGTTTCTGCACCGTTTACACACCCTTCAAGTTTGTCGGTCTGGTAGCGGATTACCCTGTATAGTTGTAAAAGCCTTGTAAAAGTTATATTACCTTATTATAAACCCTTTTATTGAATTTGAAGCATGTGCATGTAAGGTCCAGTAAATGCAATCTATAATAAAATGAGGTTTTAGTCACAGAAATTCGTTTTCTACATTTTAAATTGGCACATTAATTATGACTTCAAAATAAAGTGTTAATTTAATTTTTTATTTTATAAATACTTATCAAACTTATATTATTCAAATGTTATTGTGTCATACGATTTTTCAGTTCATGTTTGATCAATTTGAGTTTTCAAAATGAACATTCTTCACTGGCGTTAGTAATCATCATCGAAAAGAAAATTTCCAATACTGTCACTATTGCCAGTTGGTATATAAGTTAAAATTTTCAATTGTTCGGAAAAAATGTCCGGCAAAACTATTAAAGTTTTTCTGATATTGCTCTTGCTAAGGCCAAGTCGATGACTTCACAAAGCCCCTCCCCCCCCCTCTTCGAGCGGGAGGCCCTGCGCCCGGACCCAGTTGGATCATACCTTAAGACAGTGTTTCTCAAAGTGTGGGGCGCGCCCCCCTGGGGGGGCGCGATGACCCTACAAGGGGGGCGCGAGCGTATCGAAAATTTAAAGATTTTTTTTTAAAAAAATAACCGAAAAGAGAAGTAAAACAAAATGCTTTCTTCCATAATAAAAAAAATACAAACAACAACACTGACATAATTTATGTTTATTATCTGGCTTTTTTCCGTCATCAAATAGCTATCTTTGATCCCAAAACCAAATTAAAGAAAAAAACCATTTTGTTTTATTTGCTGTATTTCCTCAATGAGAGATTTTTTTATTACGTTTTAACATAAAATATTACTCGTTAAAAGAAAAAACGAAACCCAGACCCTGAGAAAAATTTAAGAAGATAAACAATTCACCATTGTAATTATTATTGAAATACTGTACATTAGTTGTAGAAAAAGAAAAGGAAGTCATGATTCACTTTTCAGCTAGGCTGCATAGTACGTTTGCTAATCATTTGATTGACCTTCAATCTTATGGTATGGTTATTATCAATATTAGTTCCCTCCCATCTTTTATGCGTTTGCTTTTCGCTTAGGGAAATTGTAAATAATTGAGTTTTGCGATATTTGGAAAAGAATTTATTGGTTTAACATTTCTCTAGGATAATTGAAAAGTGTCTGATTTGCGTCCTTTATTATGGTCTTGTACTTTTGAATCATTTTAGTTCAGTTTTATTGGATTTTTTCTCAAATCATCAAAGAATTGAATAGTCCTTGAAAGAAGGTAAGTATACTTTCTATAAATTAAAATATTCACTAGAATTCCGATTTGTATCGTGTACAGTAAAAATAATTCTAAACAAATGATTGGGGTGACTGAGTCCCCCCCGCACTACCATTAATGTTAGTATCGAGTACGCGCCTGCTCCCGGGTTAAAACATTTTGAAGTCTTCTCGCTTTAAATGTTAAAAAGTAACACAATTATTCTTCATCGGAATTTTATATTCTTTTTCATAATTTAACATTAATCCTAAATGCTAATTGTGTGAGGTTTAAAATTACAGTTCTTTTAAAAAGTTATTTACAATTATAGCATTTATCTAAAAAAATCATTTTACATTTTTGTATACAATGTCGTGCGCACAGTTTTACTCTCCTTACAGTTCAGCTATTATATCAAGAATAATGTTTTATTTTTTTAAAAAATGAACTCGTGCGAAGAGTCGGTGTTTCAGCCAGTATACGTTTGATGTATCAGTACTGAAGAAGGTATTTTATAAATAATTTCTTATTACTGAATTTGGCCGCGGTAGCTGAGTGGTATAGGTATCGGATCGTGGCTTGCCTTGTCACGAGTTCGAGCCCAGTACCACTAAAAGACCCGCCATGTAGGGCAGCGATACACGTTAAATCTGTTGAGAGTTGAAATGTTTTCCCGTTGGTGTGGTGTGGTAGTTAGGAGAGAGGGTTGCCAGCTCAGGTGTCATCCACGTCACTTGACCATGGTTCAAAATTACGTGGTCCGTCGTCAAAAATCCTCGTGCAGCTGAACAGTGCGACGTTAATATTCAATCAATCAATCTTATTACTAAATTAAGAACAAGTTTAATAATTATTAGGACTTCCACGGGCTTGTCTTGTAGAGGAAAGTTTTTCAAAGGAAGGTTTAATATCAGAAATTGACACTTAAAGAGTTATTTTTCTATATTTAGCTGAGATCTATATTTTGTCTTCAAGGCATCCACTGCAGAAAATCCGGTTTGAAAAAGGTAGGATGTTGAAAATGGTAATAGTATACGAAGTGCTTTTGTTTTCAGTACAGATAATTCCTCATCCACCTCTACCCCAAATTCAAAGATCGATTTATTACAACATTGCCTTTTAATTTTTCACTGGATGTGAAATCTATGAAGATTTCTTCTTCGGAAGTTGAGAGCCCTTCTGGAGTATCTTGAAATAAATCCCTAATCCACTCGTAACTTGCTACCAAGCTGTCCTCATCCAGAAAATACTTTTTAAAATTCTTTGCCAACATAGCTAAATGATTTTACATATTTTAAAAACAACTTTCACATGTTGTTCTACAGATTTGTAAGTTTTAACACATATCGAGCTGGGGCTTTTTCCCATCATTTACTTCAGTACTGGTAAATCCAAAATTTAAGTATTTTTGAGAAGATCGCCTTGATTTAATTTTCGGAACCATGCTCGTTCGTCTGTGTACTTGTTGATTCTTTATTATGGTCGAATGTTTGCTTACGACTTAAAAATGTATGTATGATATTGTTTTAATCTACTGCCGTAAAGACTAAATTACCGTGAATTACAATTAACGTGGAAATTAAAAAAATGTACATTCAAGCTACATTCGGTAGCTATAGGAGTATCGAGTCGACCAAAACTGACTGGAATTGTACGAGAAAAGCATTTTTACATGTTTTGCGCAGACGTCCGATAGGTTGCCCAGACTCACGCAAACGTACCCTATAATGCCAGATGTGATGGATATGATAGAGAGCGACATTGACTAGACTATTTTTCTAATGACATTTGTACTTTGAGAAATGAATGCTGAATGAAATAAATCTTTAATTAAATACATCATTTTGCGATCTGTTCCAATTTAAAAATTAGAGAAAGAAAAATAACATAATTCTAAGTAATATATATTTTAAGTAATTTTCTTAAAATATATATTACTTAAAAGTTACATATACACAAAATTTAATATACTTATTGTATTAATTTGTACGGTTTATAATTAAGATCGTATTGTAACTTTAGCGTCTCTCTCTCTCTCAAAGTGCATTTTTATTGCAGTAAATACATTAGTGTTGTACAGGGGGGCGAGACAAAAATTATGATTGAAAATTGGATCACCAGTATTGAAAGTTTGAGAAACACTGCTTTTAATGTATGAGTGGTGCACAGAGTATTTTATGACTAATTAATTAATACTAAATTAGAACAAGTTTAATAATTATTAGCTACTTCCATGGTCTTGTCTTACAAAGCAAAGTTTTTGAAAGGAGTTTTAAGATAAGAAATTGACCCTCTGAGTACATTTTCTATATTTAGCTGATATCTATATTTTGTCTTCAAAGCAACCACCGCATTTTGTAATATGTTCCAATTTAAAAATTAGAGAAAGGAAAAATAACTTAGTAATTATCCTATTACTTAACTTTTTTTTGCTTAAAAGTAACATATACAAAATTTAATACTTATGTCATGAATTTGTACGGTTTATAATAAATATTGTTGCTTTATCGTAAAAGTGCATTATTATTGCATTCAGTAAATTATTATGTATAAGGGGGCGCGATAAAAATTGTGATTGAAAAGGGGGCGCCAGTATTGAAAGTTTGAGAAGCACTGCCTTAAGATGTTCCTGGTTAGAGGCTTCATATCCCTTTAATTTAATGCATTATGACTGAATCTTTAAGCTGTTATGGGCCACGCTTATAGAGCAAAACATAAGATCACATAATTAAAAAAAGCGTTTAATAAAGCCTTTCTTTGATTAAGCTTCCTAAAGAAAAAAATTCAAAATTTCTTATCCATACAGAAAGAATTATAGCTAAAAATGTAACAAATATACGAGCAATATATATATTGCTTTATTATGTTTAAAAATTGTCTAAAAAACTATTTTTGAACAAAAAGCAATCATTATTGGAAGAATGAAAGAAGAAACTTCTGCTTTTATAGTACATTTTTTTTAACTAAAAACATTTTCTTTATCACCTACCTATATGATTTAATTTGTGCTTCTTTGCTAAGCACCTTTTTCTGATGAAAACATATGATCCGTACAAAAAGGCGCAGCACAGGCAAAGAAGAGCGTTAAATCTAAACGCAACTTTACCTCCAAATGCACTCATGATAAATCCTGCACTTAGACCAGATGTAGCCTTACCTGTCCAATAATAAGAAAAGAATGTCTTTATTTTTAAATACAAATAAAACCCAAACACATTACATATATTATTTAACTCAAATTATACTAGAAAGAGCATATATATATATATACATATATATATATATAGACTTAAATTTTGATTTTATTGTATATTTGTCCTGCAACATTACACAATGAACAGGTGGTTAAGGTTGGTTTATTTCGATTAACTGGGGGTTTTGTGTGACGTCAGAAACCGTGATTTTAAAAAGGCGTATACATGGATAATTTTCATGATATTTAGTGTTACTTAGATTAGAATACATGCATAAAATTGTTTTAAGGAGACTTTGACAAAAAAATTATTTGAATACAATATTTCGGCAAAAAATTTACTTAAAATAACCTTTTTTTCAAAATGCTTGTGAAAAATGCTTTTATTATAATAATATTTTCCCTGTATATAGCTCAGACCTCTGAACAGAGGCTCAACTATGATTTTTGAAAATTTCACATCATTTTCAGAGTTACAACCATTTGAAATAATTACAGGCGTTTTTTTCTTAAAATTTCTCTCTCCCCTCTGTTGTCGTAAAACATGGATAAACCCACTTCTAAGTTATATATTTCAAAAATTCTAGTTGAGCCTCTGTACAGAGGTCTGAGCTATATACAAGCAAAATATTATTATAATAGAAGCATTTTTCACAAAAGGAGAATATTTTGAAAATGGGTCATTTTTTGTCAAAATATTGTACTGAAATAATTTTTAGTGTAATACTATTCTTAAAACAGTTTTAGATACATTTTCTAATCTAAGTGACACTAAATATCATAAATAGTATCCATTTACACGCTCTTGCAAAATCAAGGTTACGAACGTAGTCGTCTACCTTGAGGTTATTGGCAGCAGACTTCCCAATTCTAAGTCAGAAGAAGTTAATATTTATATCTAGTCTTGTACATCTTGCAGTGTTTCAAATATTTTCAATTGACATGTTCGAAATTTAAGTTATTACTTTCTTAGGCAAATGGCTCATGAAGTTATTAATAATATTCTGGACCAGGTCATCAGATCAGATATGGGCAGAACAGCAAGTGATGTCTACTTCAACTCCTCCTTTAGAAATATTAGATATTGTCTCAAAGTCACGAATATTGCTCTGTCTTTTGATTGAAAGAACTCATCTTAAAGTAACCGACTACGTTCGGAACCGTGATTTTAAAAAGGCGCATAAATGGATAATTTTCATGATATTTAGTGACACTTAGATAAGAATACGTGTATAAAATTGTTTTAAGGATATTTTGACAAAAGAATTAATTTAAATACAATATTTCGGCTAAAAATTAACTTAGAATAACCTTTTTTCAAAATGTTCTCCTTTTGTGAAAAAGGCTCCTATTAAAATGATATTTTGCCTGTATATAGCTCAGATCTCTTCACAGAGGCTCAACTAGAATTTTTTAAATACATATCTTAGAAGTGAGTTTATCCATGTTTTACGACAGCAGAGGGAAGAAATTTTAAGAAAAAAAAAACGCCAATAATCCTTTCACTTGGTTGTAACTCTGAAAATAATGTGAATTTTTCAAAAGGCATAGTTGAGTCTCTGTACAGAGACTTGAGCTATGTACGAACAAAATATTATTATAATAGAAGCATTTTTCATAAAAGGAGAACATTTTGAAAAAAGGTTCTTCTAAGTTAATTTTTGCCGAAATATTGTATTTAAATAATTTATTTTTGTCAAAATGTCCTTAAAACAATTTTATACATGTATTCTAATCTGAGTGATACTAAATATCATGAAAATTATCCGTTTATGCATTTTTTTAAAATCACGCTTCCGAATTTTAGTCGAGAGTCGAATACCTTAATCAGCAAATCCCTTCATTATGTTAGAAGATCGATCAATAACAGTATTTGTATCCTGATGAAAAGTTAAAGTTCCATCAAGTATTTAAAAAATTAGCCTTTATAATATGGATAAGACCGATCAGAGAAAATATTACTTCCAAATAATTGGAGCTTAAGTAGAGGAGTTCCAGGCATCTCTATTGGATTCCTTTCCATGTTGGGCAAATGTTAATTAAATTGCTGATAAGTAAGTGAGAAAATGTTGTGAGCTCTCAGCCCCCAATATGTCCTTCAAAAATCCATTCCCTCAAGAAGTGTAAGAGGACTTGGTACCTCCAAAATGACCAACCTATCGTTTTTTTAAAATTTTTATTTAATCTTATTCTTTGCATTATTATCTTTCGATTGATATATCATTTGTACAAGTCAGAAAGTTAGAAGTTAAAGAAAACTTCATTTGAAAACAAATTAGGCAATTCGTTCACGCCCCTTTTAAGAAAAAAAGCTAAAAAAAGCGTTATGATAAAAAAAATCTATTTTATAAAGAGAAATAATAACTATAAAAAAAGAATATATAGTATAAAAAGCAGAATATTTTTTTTTTAATGTAATTTTTCTTTTTTGTGAAATGTGTGCATGTAAAATTTTTGAATTTAGGCATTTTACATTAATAATTTCAGTTCTTATTACTGATATGTTTTTCATACAGAATACATGTAATACTTCAATATTATGTGAAGAAAAAAACTAAACTTTCTGTCATGACAGAAAAAAAAAATTTTTAACATTTTTCTTGAATTATCTTGTGCAATTAATACCTTTTTAAAATTTTTTGATCATTTTTAAAAATGTATGGGTTGAAAAAATATGAAAATGCAATTATTTTCAAGAAAAATATATAACTAATATCTTGAAGTGGTATTTTAAGTTTATTTAAGCTTATTATAATTTTTTTTCAGGATTATAAACTTTAAAGTGGTTTTTCTCAGTTTGTGTTTTTCGAAACATTAGTACATTCAAAATGCTACTCCTTCCATAACTATTTACCAATAACTTCCAATTTTTGCTGTGTGTTGCATATAAAGCAGGTAACAAATTTAGGGATCCATTTTGCTGTAAACTGAATACTTTTTTTGAAAAAAATTAAAATATAAGAGATATTGGCTTTTTCGTTGATTTTTAGCATGTATATCAACATTTTTTTTTTATCAAAAACGAATTAAGTTATTGTAAAATCAATCCTAAAGTTGTTTATAACATCCATAAAAATATTACAAAAAAAATTCAGGTTAAAAAAAATCAATAATTACAGAGAAGGAGTAGGATTTTAAAATTTCCCAAAATTTCTTCAAATAATTAAAACTTAAAATTGCATGAATAATATGTGAAAAATTTCATCTCGTATGTATCATTTTTTGGAATAGAAATACTGTATAAAATGTTAAAATATAATTTTTAAATGCACAAAGAAAGAAAGTAGCTCAAAGGGTACCAAGTCCTCTTAAAATGAATTCGTCTCAGACAATTTCTTCTATTCATTACTAGTATGTAGCTAAGAGTCCATGCTCAAGTTTGTTCAAAGCAGGAGATTTAAGATTTTTTCGAACATATATAACCTCATTTAAAGTGTGCATTTCTGCTGTATGAAATTCATTGAAGTGAGCACTTTTTTCCCTTGAATTAGCTCCCTTTCTGCTTGCTCTACTCACTTTCTTGAATGTCCTTCTCCCGGTGAATAGAATGACACACTTGATTTTATTTTGTGGCAGGGTTTTTTGAAATTTGTAACAACAAAGATAATTTCTCACTCTTTAAGTTTTATAAATTTTAATAGATATTCTGAAGCGCTAGATATTTGTATAATAGTTTATAATGTTTTCAAAAATAAACGTTTGTGAGTTCTGAATTCTTAATACGCACATTAGTTTTGAATTTCAACATTTTTTGTGTCATTTTTGCTTTGCTTTTTACTGTTCATTTCTTTTTATTTCCTATGTATTTTTCTATTGTTTATAACTCATTTGCATTTAGTATTTTTATGTTTATAGAAGTTCGTCTTGTATCATGCATTTTGTAAATGGAGTTTTTTCTTGTGGAATCCATTTTCTTTAAATAAATAAATTATAGTTTTTAATTTCTCGTTATTTTAATAAGTATTCTCCGTTTATAAGCGCATCTATCGAACTCGTGGTGCAAGGATTCATTTCACCTTAAAAAGACTATACATAATGATTCAATTTTTTTACTAACGTCCCATTTTGAAGTTATATTTGGTTAGTTGTGATGGATATGATAATTTTGCGCTACACCATAGTGACGAGGACGACATTTGTGTTCTCCAACGTGAGGATTGTAAGCAATGGCAGGTTTAACATGCAATAGCTTCTTTACTCGACGGGTATTCAGTGCACCAGGATTCGAATCCACGACTCGACAATGGTGGGCACAAGTTCGTGACCATAACCACTCGGTAACCGGAGCCACTTCTGAATAATATTTGGTGAAATACTGTCGCGAGCCTTTCATCTCACGACTATGTAATTTCGGTCTTACTCGGATATTGCGACTCGTGGAATATCGAGTTAATTTATAATTTCAAAATGCCAATTTGTCTTCTTGTAGATTGTGTATTAACAGATTTTGGCATTCTATATATTGATAGGAGCAAAATTACACTCAGGATGACCGGTAAGACATGAAACTGAAACGAATTGCCGTAGGCCGGCACTCTCATAATTACCAGTTCCCTCAAAAGATCTGCAAGAACAATTATTATTGTTCAAATTAGTTTTTTTAAATTTTTTCATGCAATATTTCTCACACAACACTAACAAACTTTATTTGCAGTCAAGACATCTAATTTCAGAGTTGCGGTCAAGCGTCCCGAAACTCAACATCAAAAGGTCAAGAAGGGAAGGGGGGGATTTATATCGGAAATTGGAAAACACGTTTCAAAAAATTCCCTTACATTTGGGTAAGTGAGAATGGGCCTAATTTTAAAAATGTCGAAAATTGATACCATTCATCCTATTATTAGGTACGTGACCACAATTTCGCTGTCAGTTTTTTAATATAACGCCACCTTACTGAATTCAAAGGTGCAACAGTCCATAAGAGCCGAGGCCTACTGTGCCCATCTCAGTTTTTGTGACCTTGGTCACTGAGGTACATGATTAAATGTTCCCGTCAGTTGATCAGTCTGACGCGAAACCCCCAGTGTTCAGTTCCCAAGCAAGCTTGATACTCATTTATCGTCCCACGGGATTGATAAAAGGTTAAGTTGATCTTGTCCAGCCCGGGGGTTGAACCCCGGACCTGTTGCCTGGTAGAGTGATAAGCTACCACGCAACCCTTTGTTTGAGGCAGGGTTTGAGAAAATGATGTCACCTAATTTTGACTCTCCATTAGGACTCTCGATATTACTCACGACTCATCAAGCGATTACTTTTCAAAAGATGTAGAGCCTGCATTCGTGGTAAAGGCAAACATTTCGAACATTTAATTCATTATAAAATTCACACAAAAAATATTTTCCGTTTTATTTTTAAGTTTTTTACTTAATCTGAGAGTTAGAATCTAAAGATAGAGTTTTTGAAATATCATTTGTAAAAAAAAAAAAAAAAAAAAAAAAAAAAAAAAAAAAAAAAATATCCATAATTTTTGTAGATAAAAAAGTAGCAAGTGTTGCGCCATTTTTAAATTTGAATTAAATGGGCCAAATTCGAAGAACTTCCTTGGGGTAGTATGTAATATTTTTCTTTAATGGGGAATCAAAATTAGATTAGAAAATTTCCTCTAACTGCGTTGATATTAACTAAGGCAACAATTCTTTTTGTCCGACTTGTGACTGCGATTGATAGCACAGCCATGTAAGGTGACGTTACAGAAAAAATCTGAGCAAAAAAACCGTGGTCACAGTACCTAATGATGCTATGAAGGGTTTCAGTTTTATACGTTTCAAAAAATATGCTAATCATTGCTTAACAAAATGATATAGAATTGTTAAAAAAAATCCGTGAATTGCTATGATCACCCTCCCCTTTCCCTCTGTGTCCGCTTGACTTTGAGTTTCGGGACACCCTGTAAAATAAGATGATTTCAGAAAATATTACAGCAAGTTATTTATGGCATTTTTTTTTTGTCTGTTTTCCAACTAAAGTTATCCTTTATTAAAATTTGCAATCTATAGTCACCACGAAAGTAATAAACTTTAAAAAAGGGGGTCTTTATTAAATTTTTATTTGTTGAAATACTAGAAACAAATGTACGTGTTACTAAAATACGTAGTTTTAGTGAATGTTTTTACACTTCAGATCGTTTTAAGAATAAATTAATTACTATTTTTAAGTAATTTATTAATAACTTAAAATTTTTAAAAATGAAGCGTTAGTAAAAATTACTTAATTTTTTAATATTCTAAGAAATTTTCGAAAATTCTTAACAAATAGCTTGTGAATTATTTATTATTTTTCAAAATTCTTTTTATACATTAGATATTTAGCAAATTAACACAGACTAACAAAGACATTTTGATATACACTCAAGAGACAAAACAGTATGACCACCACTACATTTTGCAATGAACTCGCCTGGATGATGTGGAAGGCACGTGATTAGGGGGAAGTGGTATTTAACTGCTGCTGAAGCCCCCAGGGCAGCCAATTGGAGTCACTGTTCACTTTACCCAGCAACCAATCAGAGAGCAGCCACTTAGCTCTCAGCCAAGGCAAAAAACTTTTTAAAACTCACCATCCTGACAATGCACAGAAGCCACGCCTCCCGGATCCCATCATCCAACCAATCGCCGTCATGCCACCTAGCAGAACGAAACCCCCACTTTCGCCATGCCCCTCATCGAAGACTTGTCCAGAAATGGGATTGAGGACTGTTTTTACAGTCCAGAAGCCCAAAAAAGCAACGCCTGAAGAATCCTTCTTTCACTTATTTCTGTGTGTGATGGGAAAGGCTGCGGATCTAAGCGACTTTGATAGAGGGCAGATTGTAATGGCTCGAAGGCTCGGGACAAGTATTTCCGAAACTGCACGACTCGTGAGTTGTTCGCGATCTACAGTTGTTAGTACTTATGCAAAGTGGATGAATGACGGTGATATCAGCAGTAGACGACATGGTGTTGGACGTCTACACGCTATCAAAGAAAAAGGTCATCAGAGACTGTCTCGCATGGTGAAGCAAAACCAGTGGCTCAGTTGACAGCCCAATACAATGCAGGACCAAGCAGAATAATATCGGAGCGCACTGTTCAGCGGACAGCGTTGGATATGGGGCAGCGCAGCAAATGTCCCACTCGTGTGCCTTTGCTGACCAAGCGGCATCGCCTTGCGTTGGGCCCGGGATCATCACGACTGGTCCATGTATCAGTGGGAGAGAGTTGCATGATCAGATAAATCACGGTTTGTCATTCATCACGCGGATGGTCATATCAGGATACGCCGTCTTCTCCAGGCGAACAGTTGCTCCCTCATTGTACAGTAGGTCATACACAGGCCGGTGGTGGCAGTATTATGCTTCGGGGTACGATCTCTTGGGCGTTTCTGGGATCAGTGGTTGTGGCAGAGCTGACCATGAATGCTACAGGGTATCTGAACATCATTGCGGACCAGTTGCACCCTTACATGACCTCTGTTTTTCCTGCTGGAAATGGAATGTTCCAACAGGACAACGCACCGTGTCACAAGGCTATAATTGTGTTGGAGTTGTTCCAGGAACATGATGCTGAATTCCAGTTAATGTCCTGTGGTCGCCGGATCTCAATCAGATATAACACATTTGGGATGTCATGGTACAGCGGCTCAGAGTTCAAAGACCACCAATTCACAATATCTCGGATTTGCGTGACCGTTGCTTAAACATCTGGTACAATCTGTCTCCGTCCATCTACCAAGGACTTGTGGCATCCATGCCAAGGCGGGTTGAAGCTGTGTCTCGCGGCAAAGATGGGCCAACTCGTTATTGACAGGTGGTCATAATGCTTTGGCTCTTGAGTGTAGAGTTTACAACAATATAAAATAGGAAACAACTTACCGATACTGTAATGAATTGCCCCAGATATTGTAATAATGGTTGATGTCAAACCTTCCGGGGCAATATCGTGACTATGTTCTACGACTGCTACCCAGAGAAGATAATAAGTTAATATACCATTCGCTTCCAATATAAGAGAATACCATGGATTTTCCAAAAATGAATAACCTGTTGAATATATGGCGTACGCTATGAAGGCTAATATTATAATTCCGTTTGCTCCTATCTTTTGTACCCACCATTTTGCAGTCAGAAGGAATGGTAAACCATACAGAGCACTCACGGAAGTTATTAATCCTAAGAGCAGACTGGGTGCGTTCATTTCTTCTAGGTACCAGAAAAGAAAATATTTAGTAAAATTCCAGGAAGTTCCTAGTGTTAAAATTACGATGAAAAACAACACGACATCTATGTTTTTCAATAAAGCTAAGGATTTTCGCCACATGTTTTCGCTAGGTGATGTTACCCTCACAGGCAGTTTGTATAAGATAAAAAACAGGAAACAGATCATGGCAATAAATAAATACAACGCAGCTCCATAATTCTTTTCACCACCAACAGGAGTTGCAACTTGTACGATGTAGCCTGCAAGAGGAGATATCAGTAAATTTCCTGAAATAGCAAAGAAACGTTCATGCCCAAAGTTAGAACCATATTCTTTCACCATAAACATAGTAGTGACATCCATGCATCGATAACAATTCGAATAAGTCGTCAAGAACAACACATATAATACTGTGTAGATTATTAACAATGATCCGGTATTTGCGGGTTTACAATGATTAATTTTTGGATCCACTATACAAGATAAAGAACAATACTGTCCACGATTTGAATCACACCAAGAAATGTTGTTGGTTTCATACTCTAAAGCAGTAACATAATAAGAACACTGGTCGCCTATTTTGGTATCATGAAAATTATCGATATAAACGGAAAGAGACAGATTTTTCAATTCCTTTTCATCAAAAATTTTGCATGCAGAAGTTCTGTCATCACATTTTTCAAAAACATTTTTGGAACAATTCGCTTCACATGAGCTGATTTTTATCTTATTCTCAAGTAAATTGCATTCAGTCTGTGCTGTTTGTTGTTCATCGCTGCACGTTAGGTTTATTGAGTAAGGCAAACAATTAGTGCGTTCTATTTTGGGTAGAAATAGCATACCCGTAATTAATAAAAGTAGTAAAAATAAATTCACAAAAAGAACTGGCTTAGCTCTTCCTATCTTGTCCGCTACGACTCCAGATGTGGCACTTCCAAGGAATTGAACTATGGGAGCGATTATTGTCATGGAAGCTAGTTCGCCAAGAGAAACACCACGTTGTTTGTACAAAACTGTCATGAAAGATGGCATAAATGATCCAGCTACAAAAAAAATAACGAACATTAATCGAATTAAATGTGTTAAACTGCAAATATGAATGTATTTAGAAAATTAAATAAATAGAGTTGTATTTATTGGTATACAACAATCAACAATTTGTTCCATAAAGAAAACACTATTTTTTAAAACTATGCTTTATTGCACAATTTCAATGTGTACACCATTAGTTGCGTTCTACATATCAAGTATATACGAGATTTCTAACCATGTTCTACGACGTATTAAAACATCAACAGTCTGAACGGCCACTGGTATTCGACATTTCATCGTCAGTGTCACAAATTGAAGATTGGTAAACAATATTTTTTACGTATCCCTATGAGAAGTCCAAAGGTGTTATGTCGAAAGATATAGATGGTAACGCTATTGAACTTCTTTTCTCACTTCAGAACTCCAATGCGACAGTGCCCCATTTACGCTGTACATGTGGTTCAGTTCTAATTAGATAAACTATGCTTCAACTTGTGCTTGTTCTTGTGGTGAAGCTATTTAGAAATGAGAGTGTTGAATGACGGAGATGTTGCGCCATCTAGTTTACATTTCATAAAACTGATATTTTAATCTTTTCTTTATAGAGCATAATAAAACCGAAATTCAAAATTTTTGTTTATTTTTACTTAATATTTCAAAGTGTAGTCATACTTTTCGACACCTTATGTTAAGTTTATTATTTTCATACAGATTTTGTAAAAATTGTCGTGCTAAAAGATGTAAAAAGGGCTAAGTGAGAATTAATTAATGTTTTAAAAATATTTTCTTGAATCCTTGAAATAAATATCTAACATAAACAAAAAAGCATGAATAATTTATCTAGATAATTCAAGCTGAATGGTTAGTAAATTGAGAGCCGTAATGTGATAAATAGAATTAAATATCACTTTTTGACTAGTAAAAGTGGAGATTACTAGCTTGTATTAACTTCTGATAATGAAATCCAGATAAAGGGTTTACATATTGACTTAAGCTTTCCACGACTTTTTTTGATTTCTGAATTTCGTGAGATAGTTTTTTAATTGGAGGGAGATTGACACACACAATCATAACAAATTTTAAGATTTATAAAAATGTCTCTGAAAATTATTTGGGTGTATAATTTGATCTATTACAATGTTACAACTGCAACAATCTATTTACAAAGTCAGAAAATCTAATGCACAATTAAGATTATTTTACTGAGCAATGAACTCTTCTGCATGACTTACGATTTTTGGGTTTGACAATGTGGCCTAGATCTTTTTTCTTTTTCTCAAGTATTCTAAAACACTTAATTGGTTATTTTTAGCAATTATTTGTCAGTTTATGCCCTAATTGATGTTGAATGGATATAGTTGACAATCTTATAAGGCAACAGTTTCATGTATGCGAAAACCTTTCGAAATTGACATACAGCCATGTGGTTGGTGGTTAGTGAGCATTCAAAAAAGCAATGTTGCAAAATTTCAAGTAAAATCGTGCTGGGTATAAAAAAAGCCGATTTGACTTCTTTTTTTTTTTTGAATTTCTGATGAATATCTCCCTTTCAAACTACAGTAGGATTATTCATGACCAACCTTGTAATTTTGAACCAAAGTCAAGTGAGAGGTAATATCTAAGCGGAAACACCTTTCTCTAAATTTCCACACCACGACAGTGTAAGAACATAAAGTCGCGACAGATTAAGCATGGATCATCTCCAACGATAGTTGAAATGCTGGCCATGATTTTGTGATCATGACCACTTAGTTGTCACTGCCACAAATTATAACCGATTTAAAATTGAGAACCACTTTACTCAAAAGCTGTTTATGGCTATAAGACGACTTATGGCTGATAAGCATTACCTGTTCATTCAGTACTCCCCAGATGTTTTATATCACCCGAACCTGTCTATGATAGAATCTCTTCCAGTAGCATAATAAGCTGGGAAAAATGGATTATAAGTTGTAATCCGCTAAAATTTATGTATAATATTCAGAAATTTCAGAAATATTCATGATGATGTTTCAGCATTTCAAGTGCTGTTAAATAACAATAACACCTGTTGTTGTTTTATTCAACAATATCAACACATCAAATGCCGTCCAACAGCAATGATTATAATTGTTTTGTTGAACAATGTTCACGCAGGAAAGTGCCAATATTCTTAACAAATAAAATATAACTCAGTTGAAGAAGGCTAAGGTATCTGACTACATTCATAACCGTGATTTTAAAAAAAAAGTATAAATGAATAATTTTTTGAGATATTTAGTTTCAGTTGAATTAAAATATTCGTGTAAAATTTTTTAAGAATATTATTACAATAAAAAAAATTTAAGGCAATTTTTTTGGCAAAAAATGAAAAAAAAAAAAGAATGATATATTTTCAAAAACATTCTCTTTTTACGAAAAATGCTTCTATAATAATATTTTGCTTATATATAGCTAATACTTCTGTACAGAGTCTAAATTAATATTGTTGAATTATGTAATTTGTAGAAGTAGATTTATATTCATATTTCAGTTTTTCAGATAGTAGAAAAATTGAAACAAAAAAACTAATGGTTATTATTTCAATATTGATATCTCTTAAAATAATATGAATTTTCCAAAATTCTTCGTTCACGTTCTGGAATAATATTTTACCTTTATATTGGTAAAATACTAGTATTATTATAAAAGCCATTTTGCATAAAATGAGAATTTTGGAAATATGTCTTTTATTCTCTAAAAAAAATTGCCAAAAAGATGCATTTAAGTAACTCTTTATTGCAATGATATTCTTAAAAGGACATGGTACGATTTACGCAAAATTTTTTAATTTAAGGATTTTAAAAATGTTTTGGTTGCCTCTTATGTGTGTATACTATGTAAAACGGATTTTGTGCTCAAAATTTTATAAGAAGCTAGCCATTCAATTTTTTTAAAAAAAACTTAGCATTTGTGAAGTGATTTTAAAATGCTACACCTCCCCTACAAAGATATATGAACACACATGAAATTGGATTTACAAGTATGTCGAACTATGTTTAACAAAAGTTGGTATCGGTTTTGCGATAACATGATTGGTATTTGTAATACATCTTTTTATGAATGCTTATTGAAAATTTCTCAAAAAATATATAAATTCTGAGTTCAATTATTTTTAAAAAAATAAGTATTGCTTTGATTCAAAAATGCATACCAACTTTTGTTGCATGTACAATTAGCAATAGGTAAAAAAAATTCAAAACATTAGGCACAATAGAAAAAAAGCCGTAGCATTTCAAATGAAGACAAACTAGTTATTTTAACTTTCCGAGATAAATAAGTTTAAAGTTTTGATTTGCTCTAGGAATGTGAATAAAAATGAATGTAAAATCTATCATAATTCTGCGTTTTTTAAGTTTAGATCTTTCAAATTTTGTGAGGTTATAGAAAGGTATGTAAAGAATAATTCAGGCTAAAAAAATTAAATTTGATTTTTTGATCGATTTTTGTCAATTGAATTGTACTGTGTCCCCTTAAGTTCTTTCATATGAACATTCTAAATCAAATGACTCTAAATATCAAAAGAAAAAGAAATACATATTAATTTATAGGCTTTTTCAAAATTACGGTTCCGCACGTAATGATCATCATTAACTAAAATTATATGTTTTTGCTGTATTGTAATATAAGAATTCTTACATTCAATCAATTGTTTTGTTATGAATTGTTCTCGGTAATAGTACTTAAGTAATAAAAAAATCATTATGTCTTACCTCCATAGTAAGTGAACAGAGCTAATTTCAATGGTATCAATGGTTTGCATATATTTATTTTGTGTTCTTTCCATAATTTTATTGTAAAATTATTCGAGTCCTGTAAAAAATAATAATTACACATGTATTAATATAAGGCACTTTTTTTAAACGAAGAATAAAAAATATTGAAATACACACATAAAAAAAATTAATGCGATTTCTCAAATCACATTGAAAAAAATATTTTAATTTAATTAAGCTCTAATAAAAACGTCTTGAATTTCAGTATTTTTTTCTTATAATTCTAATCAATAAGATTAAACTTAAGTTAAAAATATATATCTGTTAATAACAATTAAATATAAACATTAATTTTGTAATTTTTCTTTCGGAAAAGCAGCAGAAACATTAAGAGAAATGTTTACAGAATTAAAGAGATTTTACATCCAAGAGATAAACAGTCTTAAATTTTGAGCCATTTGCATGGATAGTTACGATTAAGGAAGTTCGAAAGTCGTATTTAACATTTCCTCAAAGTTTTATTTAATGCTTTGATGCATTTTTAAACTATGTACATTTTGCTAACACCTCAAAAGAATATATTTTCAGCTTTCAAATACCTTATAAATTTGGCGATTTGGAATATTAAAATGTCATTTATATCAAAATAAAGTGTAATGGAAAGTTGAAAACGAAAAAAAAAATTCTTACAAGTTTCATTTGTGACGAAACTGTGAAAAGGCTGTGAAGTCTGAAAAATGATCCTTTTAATTCCACATTGTTATCGGCAGTATCAAATATTTATTGGTGTAAAAACTCAAAATACTCAGGTAACTCAAAATATGTTTTGTCACAAATATATGCACCCAGAAAGAAAGGAGCTATTATCACGAAACTTAACATGTATGTAGTGTATGAAAACATAAATAGATGGTTACAAATTCAGAGCAGATTGTTTTATTAAGAAGATATGGCATGAAAAAGGTTACAAATCATTAGGTAGTAAATCCGCTTCTGGCAGCTGTAGAAGTCGAAGCCCGGCGTAGCATCGAATTAATGAAGTCTCCCATGATCTCTCTAAATGGAACTTCATGAATTACTGAAGAGATTCGCTCTCACCTATTTAGATTATAGGAATTAGATAAAATCTGTTTACCAACATACGTTGACATTAGAGGCAACGAAAATGTGGATAAACTGACGAAAGAAGCTAGAAATCTTAATAATAACAACTTTGTCAACATTACTTTATTAGACGTAAATTCTGTCACAAATTTCCAACTGAGACAGAAGTCAACTCCTAAAAAGCATCAAATCTGTAATATAAGTAGGTACCGCCTTATAATTAAGACCATTACAAGGCTAACAACAGGTCATCACAGAGGAATGAAGTTTGATAGGGATTTTAGAACTTATAGGAATTGTGATAAATGTTTAGATATAGAGCTAACACCTGCTCATATTTTTGACTGTCCATCTATTTTTGCTTTTCTACAAGAAATAAGGGTCATTTTCTCATCAACAAACCTCTATGGAGACAATATTGCACAGATTGCCAGAACAGTCATCTGGGTCCATGGTACTGTCGAATTTGGTCTCGTCATGGATACGACATCATCATCATGATCATGATCACCCATGGCCTCGTGCGAAAGATCATGCGATAGTATTTGAAACTCGGCAGTTAATTCACCAGTATTCAGGTACGGCTGCAGTTGCCTTGTAAGAACGTCCAAACGTGCTCTATTGCCGACAGATCTGGTGACCTTGAAGGCTAGGAGAGTACGTCATATCCTTGAAGATATTTTTGGGACATTCGCACAGTATGTGGATGAGCTCTGTCTTGCTCATAAGGGCCACATAGGTGACTTGATAGTATAGGTATTACAACTGGCGTTAAAATCTCGTTCACGTAACTGTGTAAGGTAAAAGTGCATTGAAGGACGACTAGAGGTGATCGTGTGTCCCAACAAATCTATTCCATAAATTACCATATACCCCTCCACAATAAATGGCGTGCCAATGACCTGACCTGGTAAGTGCTGGTCGCCAGCATTGAGACTGAATAGGAATTCATCACTGAAGATCCCTTGCCTCCAGTCGATCACACTCCAGCTTGCACGAGGTCGGCAAAAATACAATCGACACTGCCTGAATAGGTCATTAGTAGGTGTCTTAATGACAGTCGACTTCTTAATCTGCTTCAAACAATCATATCCGAATGGTTTCCCTTGACATCCCAGGATGTCTGGAAGGAGGCAAATGGCGTCGAACCGATTCTAATGCTGTTGGTGGGGACGTGGTCACTGTTCTGATTGCCCGATCTTCGCGTGTATTTGTGGTCTATCCTGACTCTCTGCGACCGATAGACTATTCCTCCCGTGATCCATTGTTGCCAACACCGAGCAACTACCATACTGCTTCAATTGAATTGGTGGCCTATATGCCTGTTTAACCAATACCTTTAGTTTAACCTGCTTGCTTCTTTGAGGCCTACTATACGCCCCCTCCCAAAGTCCGACAATTGTTCGTATTTTCGCTGGTTACGTCTCCGAGACATCTTTAGTCACAGCACTGTCCTTCCGAGTCAACAGATTTGTTTGAATAACTATATGGTACGAGTATAATCCTGCTTTTAAAATCTTTGAACCGCGCATCTCGTATGCGCATAGCGCGTTTACCCTTGTCTCATTGGAGTCGAAATTTTAATCTCATTTGGATATCTCTCTTACCAGACTACATTCCTGTTAAGTTTCATGATAGTACCTCGATTTCTAATGGGTGCATATATTGTTTGGGGGACAGAGAGTATTTCATTCATTATAGATGCTGATGCATGAGGCATTAAATCATGTACATGTTATAGAGAGAAAACCAATTGGAAAGTGCAATCTTGGAAATATATGAATAATGTCAAAATTTAACTGCTGTTATTAAAATTTTACATTTGACACTGCTTGCGTAAATAATAACTATTTTTATTTATTTATCTGCCTTGTGTGTTATTTCCCGTAATAAATTCAATTTTAATTGTTTTTTTAAATTACAACACGTATCTTTTTTTTAAAACAAGTAATATAAAAAAATTTAAGTCAATTCCTACTTAGATCAAATTTTATTATACCTACTTTTTATTAAATAGTTACAATTAATATAAGTATGTATATAAATATGACAGAATCACAACATTAAGTGGTAATTAATGTTTATTAATTATCATTAAAGCATCGTATTGTCATCCAAAACAATCGTGCATATAAAATTTCAGTTCAACTGAATGCTTTAAAACGTGAGGGGAAAAAACCTTTTCAAGTTTTGACACAAATCGTCAAAATGGTCGCTAAGTCGTATTTGTAATTCTTTGAACAATTAGTTTTAATAAATTATTTTTTATTAATTATAATAAAATTACTGTATTGTATATCCAAAATAATCATGTATATAAAATTTCAGCTCAATTGAGCGCTTTAAAATGTATATTATTAACGCATTTATCGCATTTCTTAAGGAGACGGGTTTTTTTTTATTCAGTTTAATCTTAACTAATATTTTCACAAAAGTTTTGATGATATTTATGTACAAAATAAAATAATGCATTTGACAGTACCTTAAGTGAAAAATGGCCAGGTTTTTAAACTGGGGCATTTTATCAAGTTTGAGATGTTGTTCCGCAACTTGAAAATAATAAAATATAGTACTACAATATTTTTAATATAATGCAGTTTGGTACACCATGGAAATCTTTAGTTTTATATGCAATACTTGAATTCAGAATATTTGTATTCGGAAGTCTACTTATATAGTGTTAGCTGAGGGTTGATTTTTAGGTAGATCATTTTCAGTAGCATTTCAGCTCTTAAAAATATTGTTTCTTATAGCAACCTGAGACAGGAAAAAATTAATGATAAGGTTTTTAAGATATATAAGCTATTTTTAAAACAAAAATTGCCCTTGAAATCAATCTAAATTAAGTAACAATGAGAACTCAAAAACCTCAAAACATAATCAAGCAGAAATGGTTTAGGAATGAATTTCGAAATTAATTTCCCTTTCATACTCTGAAAGAGTTAACTGTTCTCAAACACACATTTTTAATTAATTCAGTTTAAGAGTGGAAAACTACTTTAAAATGAAACCGAAACCAAAGCCATGGCTCAGAAAACGTCAAATACCTTAAAAACTAATTTGTTATCAGATCTGAAATGATATAAGCTACAAGAAATTTTTTTTAAAAAATCGGTATTTTTTAAATTTGTAGGGTGCTGAGTAATATATTTAAAAAAAATACAGGGTACCTTAAATTTACATGTTTATTGACATGCGATGAAAAACAAATAAAGACTGGCTTTTTGTCTCGCGTTTGTTGGGAAATGCTTCTTTTGTCACGCGAACTTCATTCAAAATTCTGAGAAGAGTAAATATTTTTTAGAAATTGTAAAACTGGTTCAGATTGGATTTTTAAAAACAATGAAAAAAATGTGCACATTTGATTAAAGAATCAAACATATTGAAATGCTTCCGAGAATGTTTTGAATTCTTTTTTAATGATTTTGTAATACATTTTCTTTTCTTTTTTTTCCCATTTTCATGTCATTTAATCTTCTTACAGCGTGGTAATTGTATTCTGTCCTCGTCAGCGATATTTTTAAACAGGTGTATTTTGATGAAGATTGAAACCTTCGTCAAATATTCGTATACATCATTCATTTGATATTATTTATCGCAAAATTTAATCATATAGTGACTTTTTAGTTGTTGGTAATAATGCATTATTTTTATTAGTTTGAAACTAATGTTTGCAATTTGGATTTTAAAAGTTTTTTTTTATTCGAAGTCAATATAATGCATGTTTCTATTTTAATAAACATCTATCTAAACAAACTCAATTGCAAAAATAATGCAAAATGTTTCGCACAAAGCAAAACAATAATAATAACAAGCATTCATTTATGCGAAGAATAATGCAATACAATCATAGAAAGTGTTTCTTATTAATAATAATTTATACTAATATTTGTAATTTTAATACATAAGTATGTATAAATCAAACCAATTTGTCTAAATGTATATATATATATATATATATATATATATATATATATATATATATATATATATATAAATCCAAACACTTGTCTAAAATGCAAATTAATAATTAGAGAAATATCCCAGTAGCTTTATATTTCAACACATAGGATTTTCTTTATATAGGTACAAGCAGAACAGATTTAAGTTAAAATTTTAGACATCAATCAATTTAAAAAACATTTATACTTACAGATGTTTTGCTATCAGCTATATCTGCCACTTTCATATTTTTTGAATCCTCTGTTTGTGATAAATCTGAAAGTGCAATTTCTCCGACAAAACTGCTATTGTCATGTCCGGTTTTTTCTTTCTTTTCCATGTCGAAGAACTCGTTGTCATATGAATGACTATAGAATATCCTTAAAAATTATCAGCAATCTAAAACGATAAAAAGAGATTATTAGTTATAAAGAGAAAACATTACGATTAAAAATAATTAAAAATTATTATTCTTATATAGAAACCGAATAATTAATACATTTTTCTAATTCTTAACACGTATTCAATACATTTTGTAGAATTTTTTCTGATGACAAGCAATAATCATTTCTCTTTTAAAATAATGCATATTTCTCACACATGACTCTGCTCAGAAAGAACTAATATACTTTTCGATCTGAACATCTACGGTACAGATAAAATTTCCGGCGCGATTCTCTCTCTCTCTCATTCCGTCATTTTACGTCTATTATATTTCTTTGTAAAAACAGTTGCGCTTTGATATTGTTTGCTCAGCTTAGATGGTAAAATTCGAAAAATTAAAGTAATGTGAAAGGGACTATGTATTGTAAATAATGAATGTATAAAAGAGGAGGAGCTTAACTTTATTCATTTTACGGATAAAACACTAGTTTTTTGTAAAGTTTAGTTTTTATTTAAAGAACTTAAAATTTTAATTTTTAAATTTTATTTGAATTTAAGAAATTTAGTGTACGATTGACTTGTAATTTTGCTTTTACATCATAAGAAATAGTTTTTAAAATGTTCATAATTTTATAAGTAGTTAAAATTCTAAACTGGTTTTGGGTGAATATTCAAATGATTTTTTAAGATTTAAGATTATATGTACGCTCCTAAAATCTCCAATTATTTCTATATCTGAATTCAAAATAAATAATTAAACCCGAGTTTTTATAATCAAAGCAATGTATGATATTAAGAACTTAGAATGAAAAAAAACTGCATTTTTTTCCCTATGAAAACTTTTTATAAAAATCATTTCTCATTTCAAGTTGGTTTTTTTTCAATTATGTATTCAATTAGTTAAAATTCAACGGAATAAATATTATATTTTTGTTTCTGAATAAATTTTGAATAAAAAGAGCATTCTAAAAAAATTAATTATTCTACAAAATGTTTTGCCGAAAACATATATAAATATATAAATCTCGTGTCACTAGTGGTGTTCCCGATCTTAATATAATTTTGCATATTGCATTTCATTTTGTCCACTTTAAAAGGTAAGACAGTTTTGATCTCAATTAATGACGTCATTATTTTTTTACTGCCGGAAATGTGAAGATTCCGGGAAATGGGAAAATTCGCAAAATGTCGCAATGCGTATGTGCCTGCGGAGGCAGATTTTGTAGACCAAGGTACACGAAAAGTAAGTGCCTGGCGGATTTTGGGGAAGGGAATTTGAATTTTGAATTGTTTCCCAATAATACCCGTAACTTTGCCGAATAATGCCGGACGATCGAATTTTAGACACACCGTGGCAGGGGCTTACTTTAAAAACCTTGTAGCGCAAAAATTTGATTCCTGGCGTATGTCGAGACGGGCTTTCTGAATCTAATGCCCGATCTAGAAAATTGGCATAACTTTTCCAGATAATTCCGGACGACCGTCTATTACATGGACCGTGGTAGGAGCTTCCCTTATAAGTTTTGGAGTGGGAAAAGGGCGTTTCTGTTGTATTTCGGGATGGTGAATGAGAATCTAAAATTTGGATTTTAGAAATTCTCTTAATTTTACCAGATAATGCCGGACGATCCTACTGCCCCCTTTCTACAGATTTAACTTGCAAGCTCAGGGTAGCCGAAAGTAGTCTCCGGTGGTGTCTAGGAACTGTAAACGAGAATCTGAAATCAGATTTCAGAAACTCCCGTAACTTTTTATCTTCAGTTGAAGACTGGTTCACTGATTATTCTGCTGCGTAACTTAAGTCCATAAAGGTTATGCAACGGTACACGTTTAATCACAAAAGAATCATCAGAAAACTTCTTGAAGCAATCATTTTGACTGTTAAGTTTAAATCGTCATGTTGCCACGTATTCCTCTGATACCGTCAGAATTTCCAATACAATTCAAAAGGCTTCGATTTCCGATTCGTTTGGCTTCCGCGTTGATCGTCAATAGATCTCGAGGTCAAACAATGTCCACTTGGGGCTTAGACTTGGAAAATCCGTGTTTCCCGCACGGACAACTACATATCGCATACTCATATGTGGGAAAACCATCAAATATGATGTTGCTTAACAAATAACTTCATATAAATATTTAACCTTGAAAGTAATTCATTTAATATACTATATATATTTAAACAGGAGATGAATAAAAAGCAAAATTAAAAATATTATGTTGTTCTATGCGTAAATTCAACTCTCCAAAACTATAAGTGAAGATTAATCTGACTCTATTGAATAGTTAAGAATAATAATAAATCAACGTATTACAAAACAGCCACTACAACGTTGGGCCAAGTCAGCTAGTATATGTAATATATATATATATATATATATATATATATATAGCAGTGAATAAATTAAAAAGAAGACTAATAAATCATAAACCATCTTAAGATCAAACCGAAAGAACCAATAACACGGAACCATTACAAACCAAAGAAAGAGAAATTTAGCCAGAGTGGAAAAAACTATTATGATTTTCTGAGCTGTCACTGGTTTAGGACAGTGAAACAGGGTTAAATAGTGTTTTGTAAGATCTCAACCTTCCCCTACAGCGGAAATTTTCGCGACTCGCACTCAATCCCTCACATAATCACACATTCTTTACAAGTTATCTGGAGTTGTGAGGCAAACAGACATGTCTCTCTCTCTCTCCTTTTTGGGAGGGGGGGCGTTCACTTTCTCAGGTCGGCATGCTTTTTTTGTTGAGTAGAGATGCGCTAAGAACGGGTTTTACGGAAATCAACTCCCAAGAGTAATTTGAAAAAGCTAATATTTTAACACGTTGACAACCATGATAATTTTCAGTGAATTCGGAGAAAATCCAATATTTAAAATTTATTTATTTTGTAAATAATATACACATATTTCAAAATTCATATTTACTTTGGTATACAAAGAATTTTAATGTTGAACAAATTGACTGGTAAACAAACTACGAGTTAACTGGTAGTTAAGTGTCTTAGATAATAACGCTAACTTGCAGTAAACAGTCAATGTGTTAAGAGGATATTGAAATTAAATATGATTGTCTTAAAGTTGTCTTATTAATGTTTCTGGATAGTGTAAGAATTTCTTTCGATTGTTAATTGTATTTTAAATAAATAAAATGTTTATTCGAAAAATATGAAGTTATTTTAATCTATAATAATATTCATGACTGTAGTACTCTTTTTAAATAATTCGTCAATTTTCATTTTAAGCTAATTAAAAAAATAGATGATATACTTTTCATAAAAAATCATTTCATTTTCTCTATATATATTTTATTCGAAAAACTAATTAGATAATTTCTGTGACATTAAATGATAAAAATAATAAGTAAAAAAATAAATATGATGCCACACACAAATACAAAGAGTCGGAATGTATCAGAAATTAAGCTGAATATTTAAGCATAAATTAAATATTATCAAATCTGTATATTTACTTAAACTAATTGTGCCCCCAACGAAATTCCGCTAAATTTATAATACATATACCGATTAAACATCTTGTCTTTCATGAGTTGTTGTACAAGTTTAAAATTTCTTTTACCATAATTATAGCTATTTTATAATTATTAACAATTACAATATTTCAAGAAATATATTTATGACAATTCTATTTTTTTCGTGGCATGCCTTGATCTATGGCTTTGCCTCAATTAAAGAAGCCATGTTATAACAACGCATTAAAATAAATAAATTTTCCGATTTTTTTTAAAAAAATATCGTTAAGAGTATAAAAATATTTTTCACAGTGAAAAATAATTAAATTTAGTCATTGAGCAAAAGATAATGTTGATGAATAACAAATGACTATTGAAACAAATTTTGAAATGTAGCAGACGTGTTGTTGGGAAATGTAATCAGAGTAAGTTGCGAAAGTTGACAAAGATGTAAATATTCTACATCTCTATAACATTTATTTTCAGATCATTAAAATGACTTATTGTAAAATAATTAAAAAAAAACATTTCTTATTTCCTGGGACTTAAATCAAACTATACGCTCTGCATTCGTGCTTATCGTTTGCAAATTGAAAAATTACCTGCAGGCTTAACACGACCGTGCATCCCATGTAGAACGGAATTGTTCAGTTTTTAGGAAGCCTGTCTTGTTGCCCTCAAGCAGAAATAAAATATCCTGTTTTCAAAAGAAAAAAACTCTTTTTAACAGTTTTTTTTAAAAAAATGAGTGAAAAATGAAGATTGAAATCATATGGTATTATTTGGCAGCATGAAGCGATGACAGAATGAAAGCACGCACAATAAATATATTTAAACAGCTTTTAAAAGAAGACCAAAGAATGTATTTATTTCCATCTGCTTTTTCCAGTTTTTTTTTTCACTAATCATTTTGAAGGAATAATAACAAATACTCGCACATTATGCACTCATGATATTTTAAAAAATTAAATCTAGGTATGAGGAAAGTTAAAATGAAACTGGAATAGATATCTTCAGAATTTTTTAAAAAAACAAAAAAATAAAGAATAGATAAATGACAACTCTTCCAAACAGATAATAATAAACATTTTGGTGATTGAGCTTTAATGGCATAAACTTTAGAGCGATCGAATTTTTTTTCTTTTCGGAATTTCAAAACGTATCTAGATGGAAAAGATCTTCTCTGGTTCATAGATGAAGGGGAAAATAAAATAAAAAAATAAATTTTATTTTATGTGCTGCGCGCGCCACAAGGGGAATGCAGTAAAGGTATTTGAGCTTAGTTTTACGGTAAAAAATAAAAGTAATTTTTGTTGGGGAAAACAGGTATTTTAGTACTTTTTGATATTTATTGCGATGAGAGGATATCTATACATAGTTATAAGAAAAAGCAACAGGTACATTTAAACAGCTTCTTTAATATTAATTTAAAGATAAAAAGAAAAGAAAAGTAAACACACAAACATAAGCGCACGCACGCACACATATATATAACACCAGGTACATATAACAACTTCTTTAGTATACATTTAAAAAAAAGAAAACTACTGTCGAGAGAAATTATACACACACACATAGTCTGGGAATACGTAGAAGACGAAAAAAAAATTTGATCGTAGACTGATTCAATGATGCGGGACGGGAGAGCTGAGGTTATGAAATGTTGCAATTTGCTTTATAATATTTGCTCTATTCAATACTTACTTATCAATAATCATCGCTTTTGATTATTTATATTGTGCAAAAATAATTTTATTTTGAGTTTGGAATCATTTAGCCAAAATTAAGATTATTTTCCAATTTTCGAAAATTCAACCTTTTTTGTGGTAATATAAAATTTTGAAATTATTCTTTTAAATATTTTTCTCATAATCTCTTTACGATAGAAAATCTTTTCTGCATAGGCAGGATATGATACATAAAAATCTTTTTTTCTCCATACAACCACGGTCCACCTTAATATACACATATATTTTGGATAAATTGGTATTACTTCTTTCAAGACCTATAATACGCCATAGAATTTTAAATTTAATCGTCTTAATTCAATTTTTCAGCTCTTAAGGGAAATACTATTTCTAGATGGTGCTTAAACAGAATGGCAATATTACTTTCACATTAATGAAGAACAATTTCAACATCACTTCAGTGACGCTAAGAATTTTTTCGATAGCTTAATTATATTTAAAATACTGATAACTTGAGGCAACATAAACAATTTTAAACAATATAGATATTCAATTCATATTGTTTCACACGAATACATTTAATTCTATTTACAATCATTTTTACTTCACTGGTATCCTAGAAAGCCACATGTCAAAAATTTTTTTTTCACAATGATTGATATATGAATTTATCTTACTCAAAACATTTGTTGTCTATGCATGACATATCAATAGTCAAGATTGCAAATTATAGTAAAGTATAGTTTTCTCCGTTTTATCATTCGTATTTTTGTTAGATAAAATTTTCAGCAGCAATAAAAATGTTAGTGAAAATCGAAGTAAAGTAAATATTATCTCTAAAGAAAAAGCTATTCGAGAATTATATTGCTGTAAATATAATATTATTACTACTAGTATATTTTTAAATATTTTCTATATCTCCTAAGATCTTGCAAGATGTGAGGCATCTGCCTTTGGATTGATTTGCTGAATATTTACAGATAACGAAAAAAAATTAATATTTGTTCTCGAAAACTTTTTTTTCATAGAAAGATTCCGAAAGTTTTTGCAGAAAATATGAAAACTTTTTTTTTAAATTTTAGATCTTGATTAAAAAATATATATAGCATCATTTTATGAAAGTTATTTAATAGTTTAGTTTACAGTATTAAACTCTTTGTTATTGATATAGTTTTTTTTACATACAGAAAAAACTTTGAAATGTCTTTCCCGAATTCCTTAAGATTTCTTTTAAGATAAATATATTAATATCCTAATGAGATATATTTAATTATTAGTACGTTTATAAACTTATGCATTGTTATAAACACTAAAACGCTTTAAATAATTACATATTCTGTTATGAAAGGATATTTATGTACCATAAAAATTAAATATTGCATCAAGTTAAAAAGATTTTTCTAATTATATTTTTTTTATTGTTTTTCTGTGCATAATTGATAAATATTATCAAAAGGATATTGAACCTTATATGAAAATACATTCCAGAATTCAAATTCATCACTTTTAAAAAAAATTGCAAATTTATTTTCTTTCTGTTTAATTATACACGCATGGAATATACTTATATCTACTAAGTATTATCATACCTACGAGTATTTTATAATCATGAATCTCCATAGAGATAAGCAATATCTTAATTTGGATAACATAAAATATATGAGTAAAAGAATTTTTGTATAATATGCAATAAATAATGTAATACCTGCATAAAAAGCAATACGAAGTTATCCATTTTTCATTCTAAGAACATAATTTCCTAAACTATACGAAACATTGGTAATCAGTTTTCATCTCTACCCCTCTCTTTTCTATCACTAATCGCTCCAATAAAACGCAATTCAACGCAATGACCAAAAAGTCATCAATTAGAAGGTTGATTAATACGTATTCTCTCTCTTGTGAGAGAAATCAGATAACAATAGTTTCTCCGCTGTGTGCCATAATTTACGTATTACACAACTACGAATTGGTTATTAATAGGCTTTGTGCTAATTCGTCACGTGATCTATATATTACAGTTAGAAGATGCGTAAGAAAAACCTTCTCCTTAATCATGGATTGTATATGTATACAAACATTACATAGAGTACATAATTTGTAAAGATTTTGTGGAAAACTAATTTTGTATGGAAAATTGATTTGTGTTACCATAACTCTCATTAGTTTTATATAACAGTGAATGGAGCAACGAAAGATATTGTAGTACTCACCATAAACTGAAAATAAACACATCCGAGCAGGTCTCATTCACAATTGTTTCTGTTTAGTCTAAACCTGATTCACAAGAGATGTTAGACTTACGTAACTGAGATTTTTCCCCCTTTTGGCACGTGTGACGTCAACCTGTTGAGAAAGAAAATCGAATATTTTTTATAAGTATCTTTTCGTCCACACACACACACATGACCATTAAATGGACATTGCTCTAAAGCGGGAAATCCTCCTATGGAAGAAGGGAAGTTGACATATTGAATTAGATTTTCAGATAGCTTTGTCAAAGGTTGACTTGTGGATACTTAGAAACTTCGTTTCACAGTCCGAATCATTTTACTATTCCTTTTATAGATTCTAAATATAATTTAACGATTTATACTTCATAATATAATAATATCAAATAACTTCAACATACAGAATGCAAAACAATGTGTAATCCTTAATTCAATTATTTTTCATTTTATATAAACAGGAGATAATGTGTTCCTTTTATTTTTATATTCCCAGAAAGAAGTTTTACAACTTAATAGAAAAAAATCAGGAAGGGCAATGCCTTTTATGGTTCAAATAGATAACTTTTTTGTGACCCCAACGATGAACTTTAGAACGTTCAAATACCGAGCTGGAGTTCTTGTGTATGTTTACATTTCCGAGCCATCAACCAACAATTTTATTATTATTTTTTTAAATCTGAAATTGAAGATATGGCAGAAAAATTATTTTTGCTCACTTCTTGAGCTCCAGCTTTTCAAAAAGTCAATGAATGATAATGAAGCGTGTCTGTGCATATGAGTTATTAATTATGGTTAAAAAGTAAAATAGAGCTTGTATCAAGCTTCTTTTAAATATCTCACATAATTTATATATGCGCTTCTTCGCGCGTTCAGGTGAAGATATTTTTATGTGAAACCTACTTAAAATTTGTTCCGCGTGTATGTTCGATCTGCTTAGGCAATTTAAATAAGTATACTTAGCACAGTCTCTTACATTGATTATCAGATTGTGAGTGATCGTTTATTAAATGTTTATTATCAAGTAACACAAGGATTATTGGCTACGGACTTCGTAATTTTATGCATCAGTCAAAACTGCCACGCCACTCCAATGGGAGGACTGAGCTTCAGTAGATTTAACGTACTTCAGCCACTCTACGGGGTGGAGCTTTAGTAATACCAGGGTTCGAACTTAGTTGATGATCAACCACTAGGCTACCGTTAACTAGGCCGAATGTTCGACACACATACTCTAGTATATATATATATATATATATATATATATATATATATATATATATATATATATATATATATATATATATATATATATATATATATATATGTGGCATGCAGCCAAAGCCAAGCAGTCTTCGCGCGCAGGCGCAGCTAAGTGAAACAAAAACTGAAACTATGAGAACTGAAACTGTGGAAACTTTTGAACTAGTGAAAGTAGAACAAAAACTTTTAAGAGAGGAAAAAGGAGAACGAGAGAGGTGCGCGAGCAGGCGTTACCTTCTGCATATCATCGTCAAACTTATCTGTTAAAATAGCTACCTTTTTAATTAATTTGTTTAATTTTAAAATAAATGTGAAGTAAGACAAACGTCTTGGACCCCTTGTTGTCTCCCACAAATTATGGGGGATCGGCCGCGATCGATAAAATTTCGATTTGAACCAAAGTCTGGACAATGAACAAAAGCGTCCGTGAAGGAGACGCTCCGCCATTTTTTGGAAACTTCGTTCAACCTGTGTAGAGGTTTGAACTCAGCATAAATATTCCGCCTGTGTAGAGGTTGGAACTGTTGAATAAAATAACCTGTGTAGAGGTGTATTTTTCAACGAACCATCGACAAATATTCCGCCTGTGTAGAGGTTGGAACCCATCGACGAAAATTCCGCCTGTGTAGAGGTTGGAACCACTCATATAAACACCTGCGAAGAGGTGTCAATTCGAACAATTTCAACTATATTACCTGCGAAGAGGTGAAATCAGTGGAATCGAAATTTTTCTTCAATTATTGGATACATCGTACGTGCGAGCAACAAGGGAGCTAGAAAAAAAAAGGTAGGATCTTTCCATATTTTTTCTAAAATGTATAAAAACGCTCTTAAAGAGGATCTCATAAGAGTTGTTGAGGATCTAGACGGTACTGTGGAGAGTACGGACACCATAGCTAAACTAAAGACTAAAATTGAGAACAGTAGTACATTTGAAAGTGATCCAGATTTCGTTACAACTTTAATTCAAAACTGTATAGATGAGAGAGTATCGCGAAACGAAAGAGAGGTAACTTTAGAAAAACAGAAAATTGAGCTCGCGAAACTTCAGTTAGCAAAATTAGAAAAATAAATCGAACTTCAAACGGCTAAAAATAAAGCATTAAGTTTAAATCCTGCAGCTAAAGTCGAAGAAAAACAGTTCGAAACTAACATAGAAAATATGATAAACAGTATTAGGACTTTAACTCTTCCTGTTCCCACCAGATCTGAAAATTTTAATCTGTTCTTCCAATCATTAGAACGCGCATTTTTAACCAAGAAAATAAATGACGAATAGAAAACTGAAATTTTAATAAATCTTCTGGGCGAAAGAGCTCATAATGTCTTATTGTATATTAAAGAAGAGGAATTAAATGACTATGAAAAACTAAAATCTATAGTACTCAGAGAATTCCAATTAACCCCTCGCGAGTGTTTAAACTCATTTAAAAATGCTGTAAAATCATCAGGCGAGACATACATCCAATTTGCTGCAAGATTGACGGCAAACTTCCAATATTATTGTTCGTTAAGAAAAGTTAATTCCTTTGAATCTCTATGTGATCTTATAATTTCTGATAAATTATTTGAAACTTTAAATAAGGAAACTGCAACTCATATTGGCATTCGAGAAGCAGAAGATTGGTTTAGGCCTATTGATTTAGCTAAAGAGTGCGATATTTATATTTCATGTAGAAGCGGATCACATAAAGAAATTCCTATTACTTATGGATATACCCAAGACCCCTTTAAAAATAGATCACAAAACTTTAAAACAAAGATTAAAGAGAACTATCCCCAGTATCTTGAAAGAGAAAATAAAAATTGCTTTATATGCGGTGATTCATCTCATTACGCAAGAGACTGTGAGAAGCGTTTTAAACCTAAAGAATCTAACGACCACATCCATAATAGAATAAACGTGAATACTTTGAAAGTCGAGAGCGAAAAACAAAATAGCGATGAATTTGCAAATCTTCAATACGTAAGCATTTTTGTAGAAAATCAGCCCGTAACAGCCTTGATCGATTCAGGTTGCCAGATCCCAGTTTTAAATTCCTCACTAATTAGAGTGAACCAGCCTTCCGAAGAAATCATAACATTAAGTTCATGTTTTGGCGAACAGCGAATGGTAGAAGTTAAACCCATAAATATTTCTCTTAATCAACACCCTCCCGGTCTAAGTGTTCGAACGGCAATATCACCGACCTTGACCGAAGAATTTATTATACATCCCAGTATATATGCTGAAATAAAGAAACTAGGCCACGCAAAGAGCAATGTTTTATTGAGTGAAAGTGGATCCTCTTTGGGTGTTCATTTTAATTCAAATGTTTCTGTTTCAAATGTGATAGAAAACTCTAGTTATGATTTGCCACATGTTAAAAACTTTAATACTAGAAATGATTTGAGTTCTCTAGTTAAGAATTATAAATGCAATAACATTAAGAGTACTAAGTTAAAAAGGTGTATTAAATTGAAAAATGATATTCCTGTGTGTCAGAGAACCAGACGTTTATCTTGTTCTGATAACCCTTCACCTATGAAGAGTAAATATAGACGGTTTGTGGTGCTCCGGAAAATCTTCCAGCCCTGGCAGTGGAAACGGAGGAAAAAGAGAAATCGTTTTGAACAGACGTCCAGAACTCTACAGAGGAAAATATCGATGCGTTCAACCAAAGATCAACTTGTTAAAAAAGACTTTCTTATGCCTGTGAAATACAATGTTTTCCTGTGGAACCTTCCGGATGTCGAAGAGGTGCCTTCACATGATGGAGAAACTGTCTAGTTCAGAAAAATTATGATATGTTAAATCTCTATGTATTTGTCGTATAGTCCTTGTCTGTTCCGTCTTTTTTGTATGTTTCAGATTCTCCTCTGGTCTCGATGGAAAAGGAAAAAAGGGACGTACCGCTGCGGACAGCGTACAGTCAGGCTGGCCGTTGTGGCATGCAGCCAAAGCCAAGCAGTCTTCGCGCGCAGGCGCAGCTAAGTGAAACAAAAACTGAAACTATGAGAACTGAAACTGTGGAAACTTTTGAACTAGTGAAAGTAGAACAAAAACTTTTAAGAGAGGAAAAGGGAGAACGAGAGAGGTGCGCGAGCAGGCGTTACCTTCTGCATATCATCGTCAAACTTATCTGTTAAAATAGGTACCTTTTTAATTAATTTATTTAATTTTAAAATAAATGTGAAGTAAGACAAACGTCTTGGACCCCTTGTTGTCTCCCACATATATATATATATGGGGGGTGTTTAAAATGATTTTAGATTATTAGCACCTTTTAAATTAATGTAAATCCATCTAATTAAAATACTAAATACTTTCCATTCTAAATCATGCATATTTTTATTTTTCTCTCTATAATTATAAAATTGCACTCAAAATACTGTCGAATTAGCATAAATCCTATAATTTTCTTTTTTAAAATGATAAAAGTCTCTCTATCCACATTCTCTTATTCGTTATCTCCCTAGTAAGGAGTATGCTGTACTGGTTGCCCATGATCATGATGACGTAGCTTTGTAAAATACCATATGAAAAATACTAAAACTCCAGAAACTTTATTGAAATATTTAATGGTTGTAAGGCATAATCTGGCAAAGTGTGACTGGAAATAATTGCTTATTGACCTAAAAAATATTGTTTTACTCCGTACAGGTTCATTTAATGTGGTACTTTTTTATTTATGTATATGTGTGTGTATGAATCTCATCATCGTATATATATATATATATATATATACGGCGATGAGATTCATACACACACATATACATAAACAATATATATAAATATATATAAAGGGTGTTTTTTTAGAGGTATAGAACTTTAAATTGCAATAAAACAACGATGTATTTTTCGATTGACATGAATTTTTTTTATTCGAAAGATAATCTTGTGGAATTACATTTTAAATATGATTTCTGGCATAGGACTGCCACGGCTGGCTCGGATGTAGTCCAATCTGGACGTCCAATTTTCGATGACTTTTTCCAACATTTGTGGCCGTATATCGGCAATAACACGGCGAATGTTGTCTTCCAAATGGTCAAGCGTTTGTGGCTTATCCGCATTGACTAATTACTTTACATAGCCCCACAAAAAATAGTCTAGCGGTGTTAAATCACAAGATCTTGGAGGCCAATTCACAGGTCCAAAACGTGAAATTAGGCGGTCACCAAGCGTGTCTTTCAATAAATCGATTGTGGCACGAGCTGTGTGACATGTTGCGCCGTCTTGTTGGAACCACAGCTCCTGGACATCATGATTGTTCAATTCAGGAATGAAAAAGTTAGTAATCATGGCTCTATACCGATCACCATTGACTGTAACGTTGTGGCCTTCATCGTTTTTGAAGAAGTACGGACCAATGATTCCACCTGCCCATAAAGCGCACCAAACAGTCGGTTTTTCTGGATATAACGGTGTTTCGACTTACACTTGTGTGGTTTAGCTTCACTCCAAATGCAGCAGTTTTGTTTGTTGACGTAGCCATTCAACCAGAAGTGCGCTTCATCACTAAACAAAATTCACTTATGAAAATCGACCATTATTTTCGAAATAAAATTGCACAATTTGAAAGCGTTGTTCTGGCGGGAGTCTATTCATGATGAATTGCCAAACCAAACTGAGAATAAATCACTTGATAGCTGTTAAATCGGTCGCCATCTTGGAAAATAATGCCAACTTAAGCTTCTATACCTGGAAAAAAATACTCTGTATATATATATATATATATATATATATATATATATAATATATTAATGTATATATATATATATATATATGTATATACTACATTATTTTTTAACATCCAGTTTAATACATCTCTACTAACCTTGTCGCGTATTAAGACCTTTCTCTGCTAGTAACTGGAAAAATATCCAAGGATTCCACTTTTTACTCATTTGCATTTACTTTTACTTAACTCTGCTGACGCTTTCTACAGACGATGTTCGAGCTTTTGGGTGTTTTAATAATGGCATAATCATCTTATTTGTGAAAAACTATATTCCAGCAGTGGTGTAACGTGAAATCCCGCATCGTGGAGAGGGGGGGAGAGACTAAGCTTGATTGACGCCAAGTACGTATTTGACCAATTTATAAGATATTAAAGGCAAACTTATGAATAAGACTCTAACCAGGCCAACTGATTTTGCAATACGGCTACAAACAGTGGCGTAGCGGATAATATTAGAGGTGATCGCAACAGTGGCGTAACGGAGAACATTTGGGCCCCCTCGCGATGCGGGGGTGTACGTCACGCCACTGCCTTATCAAAAAAGTCAGGTTTTGGGCCCTAAATCGTACTTTGCGTCAGTCAGGCTTTGACCCTTAGAATACTGCCCCCCCCACAATGTGGGGGTGTACGTTACTCCACTGGCCCTAACATTCTCCGCAACGCCACTGTATTCTAGATAATCCACCAAGATGCAATCTGAAAAGCATAGTGTTGCATGTAAATATAAATGTAGTTATTTTTATAGAGACCTAGTAAGTATTTTAAACATTATCACTTTTGAGCTGCACACGCTTTCAGTTACTTTTTTCTCACTTCTCAGAATGTGATCCCTATAACGGTCACTGTCTAAAGAGAAAAATTAACCTATCTGTTAGGAAGGCGAAAGGATTCAATCGCTCAAATAGCTGCTAAATTAGCAGAAATCTAGAGAATCCTCTTTTGTAAAGGGGAAAAACTTTGGCAATTCTACATTTCCCCGCGCTGGCACTTTTCCTCGACTCCTTCACGACTTGCATGCAGCTGATTGCACTATTGCACGCACAGTCTGTCTATATTTTAAACGTTTATTTAGAAACTTCGTAAATAGAAAAAGATTTTTGAGTATTTTTTAATTTTTTCCCTTTCAATTAAAATTTCAATAAAAAAATCTTATATGTCAAACTTTTTGTTGCATATTCAAAGGTAATTAAAAATGTGATTTAAATATTATTTTAAGTTTCAAATCAAAATAAACAGTTTTTAAAACATCTTCAACTAATAATATATATAGTACTGAAAACCCAGTATTTACAAATTCCAACCCTCTTGAATGGATTTGAAATTTGATTCACAAAAGAATTTTTTACTACAAAATAAAAGGTAATTTTAGCAAAAATAAATAGATCTTGTAAAAGAGATTCTCGTGTAGATGTAAAAGAAATAAATCACTCACTTGTTGCTTATTTCTAGTTGCTTATTTCTTGTTGCTTATTTCATTCTAAGCTTTTTATTCTAAATTTTTGCAAATATTAACAGTAACTGTGTGAATAAAATTTCGTAGTTAAATGTTTCCCATGGAGTTTTTATGCTACTATCCATAGTTTTCCTTAAACATGTACAGATAATAAATGGTGGCTGAGGCGATATGTGCACTTATATATATGTGTTTATATATATGCATTTATATATATGTGCATTTATATATATGTGTTTATATATATGTGTGTCATATTGCATTTATATATATGTGTATGTATATGTATATGATTATATATTAAAAAATTCTTATATTGGATTATATATATATATATATATATATATATATATATATATATACACTGCTGGGGACAATTGCTAAGGACGGATAACACTATCATCCATAGCAACCACAAAATGAAAGGAAGTAAAATGTGGAAAATTAGAATAAGTGCGGGATATTAGTAAGAAGAAGTATGAGTATGCAAATTTTTTCCCACGTCTGTTCATCACGTGATAGCGTTCATAAGAGCTTTAAAGGTTTTGACGCGTGTGGACAGTTGTTGTTTCAAGTCAAAGTTTTACAGGAAAGATTTAATAGACGAACTTAAAATTTTTGGCATGTCTTCCCGACATCACATAGATGATATTATGCGTAGCCGAATTATTGGATAGATCGAAGAAGGGCGATAAATAACAGATGTTGCCAGAGAGTTCGATATCGCTCACAGCGTTGTTTCACGGCTGTGGAAGTCATTTAAAACTACTGGAATGTGTAGTAGACGGCACCGGGGAGGTCGTGTTAGAAGTACGACGCCTGCAGAAGACAGATATATCGTCCTTTCAGCAAAATGGAACAGGCGCACCACAGCTCAGCAGGTGGCAAATCAGTTTCTTGCTGCCTCAGGAAAGCAGATCTCCCGAAAAACTGTTGCCAGACGTTTGAGGGGAGGAGGACTATACGCACGCAGACCTGTTGTGTGTGTCCCATTGACCAGACAGCACCGTACTGCCCGTTTGCAATGGTATCGTGAGCATCACAATTGGAACTTACAGGACTGGGCATGCTTACTATTCTCAGATGAGAGTAGGTTCAGTCTGTCATCGGATTGTAGACGCCAACTGATCTGGCGCGAGAGTGGTACTGCTTATCGTCCAGAAAATATCCAGGAAAAGGACCGATATCCGACATGCAGTATCATGGTGTGGGCCGGCATCATGATCAATGGCCGCACGTGCCTACATGTGGTTGCGAATGGGACTATGACGGGCCAACGATACATTGATGAAGTTCTACTTCCTCATGTTCGTCTTTTCCGTGGTGCTGTCGGTGATAAATTTGTTTTTATGGACGACAACGCAACATGTCATAGAACACTCGCTGTTCAGGACTGTCTAGACAGCGAGGGTATTCAACGTTTCGTATGGCCAGCGCGTTTTCCAGATCTAAACCCCATTGAAAATGTGTGGGATGCTTTGGGGAGGCAAGTTGCTGGTCGAAACTATCCTTCGATAAACAAGAACACCCTCATCCGTGCACTCACAGAGGAATGGGATAAATTGCCTCAACAGCTGCTGGATAATGTTGTGCAAAGTGTGGTACGACGTGTGGAATGTTGCATCACACTCCACGGTGGACATATCCTGTACTGATACCTTTCTTTAAGGTGCCTGCTGACTTTTAGATGCATTGTTCCATTTCTCCGTACGCAGATCAAATGAATATTTTTTTTCTTTCAGATGTTTCACAGCTTTTGTACTTTCCAGAAAAATAAATATTCTTTATTCTAATGTCTGAACAGTGTGGCAACTATATATTATCCTACTAGGCCTCATGTCTCGCTTAATGTTATGCTACATAGCAATTTGTGATCCGTCCTTAGGTATTGTCCAGCAGTGTATTATAAAAAGAAAAATACAACGTGTGCATACCGCTAAAACTCAGACTCAGAAAGGAGTCCAGGTATGATCATGGAGTTATATGGTGTAGTAGTCCTCTTTCCCCCACCCATAAAGATGGTTCTCGTTTCTACCTGAATCGAATTCCAAGGGGCATTGAGAGGGCTTAAGGGGCGTTAGAAATGAATATTCCTGTTTTTGAGTGATTAGATCTACAACAGAGGAGGGCAAACTTTTCCAGGTTGTGGGCTACTTCTAATTTTTTCAAGCTGATGCGGTCCATCCAATGTCAGTGGCGCACACTAATCTGGATCTACCAACATAGCACCTGATTTTTTTTCGATTGATTATAATCCCATGCATAATACGTACAAATTAATTATTTGTTATTAATATTTTTTATTATTACTTAATGCTGATTATTTATTTAGTATTTTATTTTTTACTGTTTTTTTGTTCCCGACAATCTACAAAATTAAAAAAATATGTTTGGCTGCGTTTTGGGGTATGATACGAGAATGGTAAACTTTCGACCCTCGACCCCATCTTCTCTCTTGAAAATTTCTTGTATGCGCCAATGCCCAGTGTCGTAGGAGTGGGGAAGTAGAAAAAGGTCTACAATATTTATTATAAGTTAATAATAAATACGGAATATGTGCTTATGCTTACAGAACTAAAATAAAAAAAGCTAACACTTTTAAAAACACGTTTAAAGTAAAACGAAAAATGCAAATATAATAATAATAGCCACAAATATAATAATATCAAATGATGCATTTTTTATCAAGCAATTCAAAATACATAAAAAATTAAACATTTTTATTTAAAGTTAGTTTTTGTTCTTATGGTCAGTAGTAGACTTATATAGTCTGCTTACTTTAGCCAATCCTGAATATGTCCGTATATAATTACTAACTGCTAAAATCTTCAGGTGGTCCCTCCAAAATGTCTTGGTATATATATATATAGTCCACTGGTCAATCGGGATCGACGTAATGCCAACCCCGGATCTACAGGCTTGAAAATTTGTATGTATATTCCTTTTATGGAATATAGATCCACTATAAAAGACCCCTCAGTGGGCTCACCTTCTTTAGGTGAGTACGAGTGTCACAATCCCGAGGTACCCTAGTGATCTTTTCCTATTTTTCCAAGGGGTTTACTATATTTGGTAAACACGGGCTTCACGAACCCGGGGTGCCCTAGTGATCCTTCTCTATTTTCGACCCTCTTTCTTGTCATTCCAATTCATCTTTTCTTCTTTTTCCGTCTAAACCACAGGTTTAAAACGTTGTTTGGCGCAGCTTAGCCAAAATTGGCTCTTGCGCCATAGAACCTTACTCATTCACTCACTCACTCCACTAAAAAAGATGATAAGCAAAAATTGACCCCCAAGGAGCGTTGTGAAAGTTTAAAGGGGCATTAGAGATAAATATTCCTATTTTTCAGTTATTAGGATTACAGACTTGAAATTTAGCAAGATCGTTCCTTTCATAGAAAGGGGACTCTACAAAAGTGGTTTAGCGAAACTCGACTCACAAGGGGCATTGCGAGGACTGAAAGGGCGTAACAGATAAATATTCCTGTTCTTAAACTATTAGATAAATAGACTTGAAATTTGGTAGGCACGTTCCATGGAGTAGAGAACTGCTGAAAAAGAGGGTTTGCGAAAATCAACTTTCAAGAGCATTGAGACAATAAATTTAAAATTTTATTCCACATTTTTTATACATTGTTTTGTACCAGTTTTACACTCCTTGCAATTCAGTTATTTTATCAAGAATAATATTTTTTTATTTTTTAAAAATTAAACGTCCAAAAAACGGCTATTTTAGCTAGTTAATTATATAAGTAATGACTGTTGGAGTTGTTTGCTAACGATCATCGGGAAAGAGAGAAGGTGTAGACTGATGGGCTGTATTTGACCCACTTTCCTAAAGGAGGTAGGGTGAACAAGTGTGAAAAGACTACAGAAAATTCAACATGCCCGGGGGCTAGAGTAAATCAATTTAATTTTCAAAGCATCAAACTGACCTAAATTTATATGTTTGGATAAATGAGCAGAAAAGTGATCCACAAGGCGACATGAACGAATCCGCTTGATTCTCAAAAAGTAAGACTGACCATTTGTATGAAAAATTTAAAAGACGAGTTTCTATGTACCACATTCAGGTCAGCAAACTGAATAACTTCTAGAGTTGTTTGTTAAATTTAATTAGTATTTATTGTATAAGTACTCTAAATTAAATTTTTAGAGCTAGCCAGTATTAATTTTCTCGAGTGGGGACGGTCTTGTATATTATTTCTGAAACAATAAAATTTTCTTTGTTGTTGTATCATAACATTCATTTCTGTTATTGTTTGAAAAATGGTTATTTTTCAGTAAGGGAAAATTATCTCTATTGACCAAAGAAAAATTATGTATAAATTTAACTTTATATAAGGTTGTTATATAATTAATAGTGTTGTTAACAATAATGATTTTATAAAACCTCTATGATTACTATTGCAATGTACAAAGTTGCAAAGAAATTAACGAGTGAAGAAAAATGAGTAGATGAATTTTTTAAAAGAAAACAAACGGAAAAGTTACGGCTATTACACGTAACACGAATCCTTATGTAATAATGAAGGAAATAAAAGTCCGGATTGCCTTTATTGATACATTAGTCAATTTCAAGAGTTAATAAACAGAGAAGAATGCCAAAAAGCTGGGTAGATAACTGATAAAAAGAACTCCATTAAAGATAGCTTGTGTTAGTAGCATAACATTTCTGTCATCAGTTACGGTAATACAATATGTATAGGTTCTCAATTCCATCTAATGGGAATCGATATCATATCTTCATTAGTTCCATGTTACCTAAATAAATTATATAAGAGGCTGATACCCCAGTTCACATATGTCACGGAAATACTATTAACAATCTTTAGCAGTATCGAATATTTCCCCATAAAATACAGTGCTTAAAAATACTTCTATTGCAGTGTTTCGACTGGAGTTTTGTAAAACATTGCTAATCTGTGTAAAACATTTCATACAACACATCCATTTTATTTAAAGTTTCCATCGAAGATGAAATCACTTTTACGAGTTTTATTTTTAGAGCCGTTGGGCTTAAAATGGAGCAAACATCTTTCCTTTGTATTTTTAGCGTTTTGGTAAATAATCCATGAGAATGCTGGGTACACATCATCAGAGTTTGTGTATTTTAAAAAAATGTGGATTCCGATAGCGTTTGTAACGAAAAATGGGATGTAGCTGGAGGAAGAACTATCACATTACCAAGTATACGCTGTAACGGATTAATATATGAAAAGGACATCAGAAGGTTGTTATAATGAAGATGAAGAAGCTGCTGTTTAAACGAAAAACTTAGTATAAAATGAAAAACCTACAAAAAATGTGGGAATTTAAAGATGTGGACTTATTACTAACTTTAGCAACGTCTGGACAAATTGGCAATGCAGTGAATATTGGTCCTAGAACAATTTTAAATCCATTTTTTTACTACTAGTTATTTAGTGTAAATTCCTGGCATTCGAAAAAAAATCTCAGAGTTACCTTATCAATGCTTGAAACCTATATTATGAAAGACTGGAACATATAAACTTATTTAGTGATGATAAAACATACAAATCGTTTGCTCTCTTTTTAACAAGGTTTAGAAATTTCATATTTAGAAAACAGGTCTATAGTTTATGTCTTCCAAGATGTAATTAAGGCAGGTGAATTAAACAAAACTTTAGATGACACTCAAAATTTATCAAGTGTGTGAGTTATTGAGTAGCTTTTCTTAACATTTTTCACACAATCTGAATTTAACTTTATAGTGAAACCAAATTAGGAAGAGTTAAATACGAGTAGCACTAAATACTGAAGTATGCCTCAAGTATTTTCTCATGCGTCGTCCTCGTCACTTGGCTATTGTTCAAAATTACGAGGTTCGTAGCCAAAAGCCCTCGTGTAGCTGAACAGTGCGACGTAAGAATGTTTGCCTTGCAGTGATACACTGCTTGTGAGAAAAAGAGTTTTACAGGGAAACTTCGCTACACTGCATTAGCTTGAATAAGGTTATGGTAAATGTGAGCAAAGATCATATAGGTGACTTTATCGTATTTGGCAACAAATAACAGCGTCAAGAAACCCTTCAAAAGTTTCTTTGGGATCCACTCTCCTGGTAGTTATCATGAGGCTATATAAGGGACTTTTGAGACAACGGTCAAGTCAGTCGAGATCAAAATCTGCTTGGGAGTTGACTGAGATAATATAAGATGTTATCTGCCTGAGTGACTGCTGGTAGAATTGTTTTAGAGAACCACTTCTGGTGCTCTGACAAACTTTTTTTATAGCGAGTGCGATTTCCATCACTGTAAATAATCTGTTGCAATATTTTTTTGTTTATATATGTCGAGTTGTCTTCGTGTCGTCATTTGTTCGTCCTTGTTCGTCAATTGTTCGTTCGTTTTCCCCACGCAAATTCACAACAATAAGTTGAATCACAATCATCTCACATAAACAGAAAAGAAAACTCTTGAAAAAGGAAATTATACGAACACTAAAAGTAGGGATTATTGAAATGTAAGGATTGGATAAAATATCACTTATGATTGCAGTTGTAATTTCCAATGACATAGATTATCTTTGTATAGATTATCGTTAATGGAACGAAATCAGTAGAGCTGGATATTTTCCTCTTCTAAATACTAATTTCTTGATTGTTTCATTTACATCGCAGTTTGAAGATCTTCGAAGCCTTATGACGACATACCTCACAATTTTGAGACAGTGGACGAGGAAGACACCTATGAGTGAGCTTGCACCCAACCCTCTCAATTTCCCCACCACTTCAATGTGAAGGTTTATCTGACGAGAATCATGACTTGGTAGATCATGTCTTTGTGGTCACAAGTTCGCGACCATGACCACTCCTGAACTGCAGCTATTTCAAAACCTGGAGGTATGTATATAAAAAGCACAAACTATTATTTTCTTCCGATTTTTTATTTTATTTTTAAGTGATATTGGGATTATTAATTTTTAATAAAATCAACGTTACACAATATTTTATACAGTTTTGGGAACTTGCAGACTCTTAAGAATGAATTATATACATTTATGTTCAAAATTAAGACATATTTTTTTTTTAGATTTTGTCGATTATCTTTAAAACTACAAGACAGAGTTTAATTAAATGCATGTAGAATTGCTGTGATGCAAAAAAAAAATAACCATTCAACAGGTAAAATACACACGCATGATCATGCTTAATACTCATCTAAGTCGGAAGGTATGAAACAGCAGTTGCAGAATGTAACAACAACAAAAAAAGACTATTCAAGAGTGTACTCCAATCTTTCAGATAAACAGGCCTCACACCGTGATTTTATGCCGGAATTAAGGGAATTTATCAGTTCCTATGGCAATTAATTTCACTCATTCAGCAACTTTTTTTCAAGCCTTGGATGGCTCTCGGAGGTGGTTTGTGAGTTACCATTGCCCTCCACAAAGCGTCCCATGCATGTTCTATACGAATGAGTTCTGGAGATCTAATTGTGGCCAATCCATTAGGCGAATATCCTCACTTTCTAGATATTCATTGACAAGATGAGCTCTATGTGACTCGCGTTGTCCTCCATTAAAATAAATTCAGGGCCAACTGGACCCATGAAAAGGCAAATATAGGACTGTCAGTATTTTTTTTTTGGTAAATATTAGCAGTAGTTGTACATATTCGTACAGTATATTCCTGCGTATTACTAATACCGGCGTATATAACGCCTACCTATATTTTCAAACTGTATTTTTCATGGTTTAAGTATATGTTCGCAGTCTCAAGCACACCTTTTTTATGACGAATCCCGAAATGAACCTGTGCTATATTCTTACCTTTTGAAATCTAGGAATAGTATGCGAGTGTAAAATAATAGTACGGAATGAAAATAAACCAGACATAATTAAAAAAATGTAGTATATCTAACAATCTAGACAGAGCGAAAGATAATTTTATGTATGGGTCAGAATAACAATTATGGAGAAAATAGAATGAAATAGAATTCGGTGAAGTGCATGCAGGTGTAATGAGAGACGAATATGAAGAACTTTTTGTGTTACTTAATAATGAAAGTCAATTGTGTCATTTTTTAAAAATTTAAACTATATTCAGATACATATTGAAATGGAATACTTTAAGAGTTCACTCTTTCTTTATTTTTAGAGCTATAATTTTTATATCCGGTGTATAAGGCGCGCCCGTAAATTTTGATCTTGCGTGAAAAATGCACGTTAAACGTCGGAATATGCAGTAATTAAAAATTCCTTTTGGTGCCCTTGCGCTACTGGAGTTAATTCTCCTTCAACACAGAACAATTTAAAAAATAAACGTGAAGTATTTCTGGGAGACGTTATTTTTTTCCCTCCAGTCACATATAATCTGGTTGATAGAATGATTGTTTTTATTAATTGCACACGAAATGGTATAATTTTTATTCTCTCTTCTCCTTTCCAAACTTCCATATAATATTAACTACGGAATTTTGATCCTTGATCGATTTAGGTGTATTAATCTGGGGTGGTTTCCACCAAAAGACTGCCGCATGTTAGGTAGCTAGTGACGCCCCAACGGTCATGGAGAATCCGAAACAAAACATACTAACGATTACGTTCTAATGCAATGAAAACTGTACGCCCCCCCCAGACAGAAAAGTGACTGACGCAGTTCCCACGCCAATTTCCGACTTTAAAGTTAACCGCGTGAGGGGTGACTTAGACCAATGGACGAATACTAATCCCGGCCACGTCCAAACAGAAGTGATTCTGCATCACGTGAGGCTTGACAGAGTGTCGTGTTCTGTCTTTAAACAGACACCAAAAAAAGACTCCCGATACCCTAAAAAGCTTCGCAAACACTAGAGAGATACTTCTGTACTCTACGATGCCACATCACACTCCAATGGATTCCCTCTCCCACTTACTGTGATCTAACAAGACTTACACCGACGAACATCACAATATCGTCCCAATGCAGCCCTTCACAGGAACGATCCAGCCTTAACAGCGCTGCACCTTGTGACGGCCCTATCCGCATCGTTCCAATCAACAAGTCCTCTTGGGAAATCTTTGGTCTTTTAAAACTATTTTATTTTTCAATAAATCCTCTTAAGAAGAGAATGTGAGTATTTAAATTAGGTCTACTATATATATAGTCTAGGCTTTCAAGATGATGAAGAGAGAGATAGGATAGATTGCTACCGAATAAAATATAAATAAAATAGATAGTATAACGTCGATTTTTGATAATGGTAATTATTAAAGGGAGGATTGGTCACTAGAGCTTAGATAGCTAGGAAAGTAGTATATTCGAACCAGAAGTAAGTGTATTGATATTAATATTTAAAGTATTCTCATGCTTCGCGTACTTCATTATTTATCTACGTATTGCTTCAATTGGGCGCATCTCTTAATTTAGATTGCTTGAATTTGTGTTGTTGATTGCGTGACAAATAAATTGAGTAATTTTGGATATGGCTAGTCTTCCTTCCCTTCCTCCCACATCTCTAGGCGTGGACCAACAAGGGACTTCAACCCCTTAGAAGTGCTGCAGCAAATTCTTCAGCTTGACAGATCTTTAGCGTCAACAGGACTCGAACCCAGAACTTAACAGTAATAATACCCGTCTTGTTCTCTCGAAGATGGCATATCAGCTATCATGGCATTTACATAAGCTGGACACATCATTATAATGCAGTAAAACCTCTCTTTCTATACACTCATGGGTGGTGTGTCATGAGTTCGAGCCTAGTGCCGCTGAAGACCCGTCGTGTAGACGAGGTCGCTGCACGTTAAATCTGTGGCAGCAGAGATGTCGTCCTCGTCACTTGACCATGGTTCAAAGTTACGAGGTCCGTCGCCAATAGCCCTCGTGCAGTTTTATAATGCGACTTTAATATAGTGCATTTTTTACTCTTTCTATATACACCAGCTAGCTATTGTTCATCCCATTCATTTGGTTTTTGTATAATTATACAATGTTTTAAAATTATTAATATCTTAGCCTTGGTATATTAAGTTTCCGATTGTATTAAAATGCATTATTATAGCCCTTCCTCCCACCTATCTTGATTTAAAGAGTAAAGGACTTTCCTCACCAGAAGTATTTTTATACTCCTGTAACCTTCCATTTTCGGCCTTTTATCCCTTCAGTGGGTCGATAAATGAGTATCAAGTTTGCTTGGAAACTAAACACGGGGGGATTCGCGTCAGACTGAACATCTGCTTATGCACCTCAGCGCCCAAGATCACGAATGCTGGGATGGGAACAGTAAACCTTGGCCTTCATGTGTTGTTACTCCACTGAGTTTTAGTTTAGCCTTCTCCTTGGAAGTCACGCAAAGCCTTTTCGCAAAACCCGTTCTTAGCGGATCTTCACTCAACAAAAGAAACAAGCCTTCCAAATTTCGTCTGTAGTTCCAAGAGTTCAAAAAAGTAAATTTTTTATATTTATCCCTTCGAAGGAGCTTATTTCCGCAAAACCGCTCTTTTTCAGTGAATATATACGAAATAAAAAAGGTTGTTTAATTTTATAGGTCTAAAAGTTCGAAAACGGGATTTTTTGTCGATAACGCCCTTTTAAAATTCCTTGGGAGTCGATTTCCGCAAAATCTGTTCTTCGCTGTGTGTGTGATCCCTACTCAACAAAATAATCCTGCTAAATCTCAAGTCTGTATATGTAATGGATCTCTTGAAGAGTGACGGAATGAATATATATATATATATATATATATATATATATATATATATATATATATAAATGAATGAGTCATTTTCTTCCTATACATATAAATAAACATAACATATATTTTCGAAAATATAGAATAGATTTTAATCAAAAGTTAGAAAAATTTATAATAGAAAATCTTTTAAAGAAAGGTTTCTGCTAAAAATGAATGAGTTAAATACGATTATCACTAATTTAAAATTTATTTTTTGAAATAAATTTTACACATAAAGTTAGTTAAAATATAAATAATAATAATAAAATGGTACAGAAACACATTGTAGGAGAAATGTAATAGTAGTGCAAAACAATGCAAAAAATTAACGACCTTCAAGAAGTATGTACACATTAAAGATATTTTTTTAACTACAACAATTTTATGCTAAAATTTACAGCAGTTCATTAAAAATTGCATGGCCAATTGAATTTTTGATATGCGTAAAGCATATATAGTAGAATTTCATCAAAGAGTCTCATGAAACTTACAATCCAATAGTTATGAAACTCATGTATCCGCATTCTCATTTAAACTTTATAAAGTGATTTTATTGATGTTACGAATGATGTTATCAGTGAACAGAAGCTGCACACACATGAATTTATCAGTGATCAGAAATTGCAACAGGATGTAAATCTAATATTTCGCGCTCACGTTTGTGGATCCCATTCTTTAAAAATCTTTACGAATATAACAGAACTAAAGTTATTCTCTATCACTTATCTGTATGATTTTAGAAAGGAAGGCATAAGGACTCCGTAATTGTGAAACATAGTATGTTCTTTTTGATACTTACCGTTGAACATTTTCGTCAAATTAAAAAAAAAAATATCGCCAAACTCCACGAAATGCAGTCGAAGTAAAAAGCCTTTCCCGCATGTTGAAACACAATTTTAGTAACGATGACAAAAAAATAATGACTTTTTAAAATTGGTAATGTTTTTTGATTTGACGAAATTGGTCGACGGTATACCTAGACGGTACCTAATTTTCTTTCATTTTTCAATTCCTACTATTAGTTCACTCTCTCCCTATATATATAGTATAATAAAATAAAAGTGTGAAGAAGTACTAGAACATTCTTATATATATATGTGTGCAATATATATATATATATATATATATATATATATATATATATATATATATAATACATTTCTTTAAACTTGTAGTGGAGGGCAATTGATGTTAATACATTGTTTCAATATTAATTCATTAATTAAATTAAAAAATGAATAAATAGTAACAATCAAAAATAATAGTCCAACAGCATACATAGAAAGGAAAATCATTCATTGTGCCCCTGTAGCACAATGGACAGCGCACAATGGCCTTCTAATCCAAAGGCCATGGGTTCGAATCCCAGCTGGGATGGCCTAATTCTCTGAGAATGTGATTTCTTTTTCACTATACTATTTTATTAGTATAGTTAAATATTAATAAATAAATAGTAACAAACAAACAAAAATAATCCGTCACCCTATATAGAAAGGAAAATGGAAAATTGCAAGGAAAATCGCTTTCTATTTTGTCACTGAATATTGCGATTCTGTCACATGTATATAGATATTTATTTTAATTGTAACTATTGAATAAAAAGTAACTAAAATGAAATTTTTCTTTGTTGACCGAAGTAAGAATTGACTTAATTTTTTTTCATATTACTTGTTTCTTTCAGTCTGAGAACGATAACACCCAAATGGTACCGAACTCGCACAACCACTGCACCGTATCAAAAGAGCATTTTCATTTAAATGTCCCCAGTATTCCACATAACGGCATTTGGCAAAATCAGGACATGACATGAACCTGCTTAGACAATACCTGCCGTAAGGTTCGTGATATTAATCACTAAGCTATTGCTGATAAAAAAAAGTTCACCAAAAAGAGAAAAAGAACCAAATTTTTGTAAAAACAAATCAGAATTTTTTATTTAATGGAATATTTGAAGAAATGTGGTTTAAATATTCTGGTCGACAACGCAGAACTTGTCTAGAAGTATTCCGTAAAAGAAAAAAGAAAACTTCTGAAGTTGATATATTTCATAATTTTCACTTGATGGAAAATATCTCTGATAATGTATTTAGAAAATATGGTATGTTGATCATCACTTACGTACTACACCATCGACCGACTTTGCCAAATAAAAAAAAAAAAAGTCTCTACTCAAAAGACGTCACCAAATGCTGTTATTACTATTGTTTAGCTTTATGCGTGGGAACGGTTTTTCCCCTATTGTCTGCATATCGCGGCATTTGGCGAAGTCTTTTGATTTGAAAATATTAATCGATGGTGTTATAGGTAAGTACTAATCATTATTGTAAGGAATCATTGTGGAATTTTGTTTTACAGCCAGACTTCTGTACGATTTTTGTAAAAGATAAAAATTTATATCAATATTGCTGGAAATCTTTGCTTCTCTAACATGTATTAAAAATTTAGTGTATATCTTATCCTAAATTTGGTTTTTATTTACCATTAAGTTTTATACATATCTGTCATATAATTATCTATCTATCATATAGAAGAAATATCCATCATATAATTAAAATGTTTTAAATATATGAATTTGTTTTCAAAGAATTCATCTTAATCCGGAAGAATTCTGTGGAACCGTAATAAACACTTCCTCATCCGACCTTGAACCTAAAATCATTTAGTTTCTTCTCTTGTCTAGCTATTATGTTAGGGAAAAAAGGGAAGAACTGTGACAGCCGGTCCTACTAGTCTTATCTTTAAGCTTGGTATGTTTCAAGAAACAATAATAAATTAGTTTTTTACTTAGTCAAGGAATGTGTGTGTTTCTCTTCACGTTTATCAAATTGTTGATGTAGAAATTGTATATTTTCTAGTAAATGAGCATCTACATATGTAAAATAATAAATCTATTTAAAGTAATAGTCTATCGAAAAAGAAATTTTTCAAAGAAATTGTAAATATTCTGTATATAATATATCTAATCCTACATTTTATGAACTCCTAAGCAACTTGTTCATGTTATTGCATAAAAATTGTGAGGAATGCGAGAAATTTTCACTAATTCTTATAGCAGAAAAAAACAAGAAAACTTTTTAAAAAAACGGATAAATTTTATTTAAATTATCATTTTTAAATACGATTTGACAGGATTTTCAAATAATTTTGTTTTAATGCCTCCCTTCAAAGCAACACGAGGGCTATTGGTGACAGAGCAAGTTATACTAAACAGCGACTAAACGCCAAAAATAATTAGTGGTGTAATAGAGAATATTAGGGCCCCTTCTACAAAGTCATCCTTTGGGCCCCAAGTCGAATCTTACAAAGAATTGCAAAAGCTTTACATTTCAAAGGCTTTGGGCCCCTTAGAATCCTGGACTCACCCGCGATGCGGGGGTCGTACTTGACGGCATTCAAGATATTTCATGAGCTGACAACGTGTTATCCAAACTTCTACGCCATGTCGAAGTGAAGATTTTGAACCTCAACAAACTTAACATTCATTACACGGCAGGTCTACTATAGTACCAGGGATCAATTCGACAGAAATAACGCCTTCGCGAGTTCCCGACGATAATCCCTCAGCCACTGTGACTATTAAAAGCTGATAAGGGAGAAAGCAGAAAGAAATGAAACACAAGAACATCTGCAAGTGAGATAGAAAACAATTCATTGGCTGGTTCATTTATAAATGGTTCGTTTGTCTTGTAAGCTCGTGAGCATTTGATTTTATCAAACCTAATTCGAATGTTTTTCTTTGCAGTTCTGCTACGTTTTTACTACAACAATGGAATCATTTTACTTAATTGAAGACATTCAGTTCCAGAAACTTTTGTTAGGTAACTCTTAAATGGTAATAATTAAATGTTATAACTTAAGTAATAATTAAATGTTGTGAATTATTTTAAATGAGAAGGGGAATTTTACACTTGTGAATGCTTATTGTATATATCAGCTAGTTCCCTTGGGTTAGGAGGAGTCTACAATAACTCAACCAAATAAATTTTTCGTAAAGGAAAGTTTTCATTTTTATTATTATATATACAGTAAAATACGTTTAACACGAAGTCGCTTAAGACGAAATATCGGTTGACATGAAATAATGCAATGGTCCCGACAATTTACTATTTATTTTTGTTTTTTTTCTCATTACGCGGAACGAAAACTGTTTAACACGAAAAGATTCCCCTTTTGCAAATAAACAAAATATGGAAAACACCAGCCCCGCAGGTGAGAAATAAGAGAATTATGAAATGAAAGAGAGGTGGCTTCACATTGAAATATACCCTCGGAACAGACCATTTATTTATCTAATTCATTTTCACCCTCCGCCCACACAAATGCGGCACAAAAACATCTCATCTCTCATAAGTTGACTTCGAAATTCGATGACGATTACATCGCAATGTGAGTAAAAATCAGTGAATTTGGCTGGCGTTTTTTTTTTATTATTATGGAAGAATTTTTTTACAAGCAAATCTCAACCAATAGCAAAGCTCAAGGGGAAAGCGAACTGATATTTCGCTTAAAATGAAAATGGAGCTTTTTAAGACTTTTAATCAAAAACAGAAGATGAAAATGGAAATATGTAAAGATTTTGATGTTGCTAACTCTACGTTATCAACAATAAGTATAAAAAGAGTATAAATTACGGAAATGTTTGAATGAACTTCGTCTGAGTCAGAGAGGAAACAGAGGAGAACCAGTGCCTTTTTTAAACTCCTCGGAGCCCTAGGCACTTTAAATTCTATCTCCCCATTATTTCAATAGCACCTCCCTCCTTCAGTTCTTAGCTACCCACTTTTGGTTCCGGAGGAATTTTCCCTTTCTTTGTTTTTGCTCTTTGGAGAGTCTTCCCATTATCGAGCACCCATGGACCCACCGTGTCAAGACCTGGCAGCCTTAAGGAAAGGATAGTGGCACAGTTGGCCCCCTCTTGTTCATTTCTCACCTTACGACATCACGGACCACCCACCCTTTTTTGAATTACTACAGTAAATTTATGTGTGTGTGTGTGTGTGTGAAATCATTTACAATTATAGTATAGAATATACATAATTGTATGAACTGCTATCAACCTGTTAATTATCATTGCTTATCGCTTTACTCCCTGTTACTTCTAAACATCCTTATTCTTTGTTAAGTCACTGTCATTGTACTTGTACAACAAAGGTTTTATTCGAGTTTTGATCATTTCAAAATCATTAATGACATCATTGTAATTAATTTACATTGTATTTTGTGTGTATTGCAGCATCAAACTATTAAACTTTTCATTTTCTATAGTAGATGTTTTCCATTGTTCCGCGACATACGCCCACAAACATAACGCATGCATGATTCCCTAGGCGGTAGTCTTATAATCTGTAATTTTAATTTTTTCTCTTTTTTCGCGCCCCAGGCACGTGCCTAGTATACCCTAGCGGAAAAGCGGCCCTGATGAGAACGTGCCTCAGGTGCCTTCCCAGAAGGAGGCACCTGAGCCCTAACAATGCGAATGCGTTTGGAAACTTTAATGTATTTGTTCACTATCACAAACAATACACGCGGATGTTTCTACAAGTTTTGATACATTTTTTTTTATTTTCAACTTTCAAGAAGGAGCAAAGAACTGTTATTATCCATGCAAAACTTGGTAAAAGTACCAGTGAAACACGTTTACGGCAAGTTTTGTTTAAGTCGCATTTTTTGTCGCATATTTTTTTCTGGTACAAACAGTTTTTTAAACAAACGAGAGAAAAATGCTTATCACATTCTTTGAATAGTAAGGGTACAAAATGATTTGTTCCGTCTGGTAAAGCAACTTCTAGTAAATAATTTGAAGCGTTTTATTGCCCGAATCCGTTTCATTTGTTCATAATATCAAGAAGAGGATAGTTGGTGTTTTTTTGCATGATAATGCAACTAGTCACAACTCACTAAAGTTGCAAAGATTTTGTCAAAAATAAAAGTATTCGTGTTAAATAATTTTCTGCATTCACCTGATTTAGCTCTTTGTTACTTTCCCCAAAAGTAAACAATAAAGTTAAAAGAGTGTTATTTTGATGATATTGTGACTATACAAACACCTTCGAGGCAGTATTTTTTGCCAATGTCACAAAATAAACTTGAAAAGGCATTCGAGTTGTTATTGAGCCGTTGAAACAAATGTAATGGAGCTAAAGGAGCTTATTTTGAATAAAAAGCAAAATTTTGACGTACAGTATGTAAATGAGTGTGTTTTCTCGTCTCCATAATGTTTAATCTTATGCATTTAATGCAATTTTAATTGATCATTAAGGAAATATCAGTAATAATTGCAAATAAATGTGTTTATCCCAGACAGTTGAAGCTAAAATTATTTGGCCTCTCAAACAGGATTATTTCAATCCATTCAAATTTTTTAAGAAGTGTATTTTCCTTTTCGTCGATATATTCTGGGTTTATTTTTATTTTTCCACATAATTAAGTTAAAACAAGAAACACTTTATTATTTGAATTAATTTTTGTTCTGATTTATTTTTAAACTAATTATAACATCGGTTAAATCAAGGTATTACAAAAGTTTATTGTATAGCCCTACTCGATGTTCAGAAAAATTAGAATCTATTAAATATATATCAAAAGAAAATACTTATTTTATCTATATAGAATATAACAAAATTAATCTAGAATTATTTTTCAGCCTTTTCATTTTGTCAGTAATAAATAGCAAAACATGATATTTTAGAATTTTTATTTAAAAAATTTATATTGTTAGTTATTTTTGGAAAATTTTTGGAATTTTAAAGAGAGGATCAATAAAAAGAAACTGAAAACTCGATTACGCTACACAATATTTATAAATTTCAGATATTGATAATCGAATAGTCAGGTATAAGATGCAGTTATGATAGAAAGAATGTTTCAAAATTCCTTGAAATTAAATTTTGTATTTTCTAATAAATACGAGGATCATCCAGAAAATAGACCGTTTAGTTATACAAAATAAAAAACACAGTATTTGTTGGAAAAATAATTTTGTTACATACCTCTCTGAAACTTCCTTAACTTTCCTGCATAAATGTCTGCTTCATTTAAACGTTTGTTGCACTTGTTCACAAGCTTCAGAATTCCCATGTAATACAGTTCTACTGCCAGTTCACTGAGACGGTATTCATTGCATTCAAACGAAAGATAGTCTGGACCTTGCTTTTAATAATAACTTTCTGAAAAGTTTCTAAGCGTTAAACGTTTCGGAAGTGACGAAGAGTTGGAGAATACAATGAACTCTGGGCTTAGCATAAGTCAGTATTATATTCTTCTGCACACTGGTAGCATGAAAGTATAACGTGGTAATTCTGAAGCTTCTAAGTAAATACGACTATGCTTAAGTGTAGGAAATGATTATATATATATATATATATATATATATATATATATATATATATATATATATATATATACGTAGAGCATTGATTCTCGGCCATTTTTTGGGGGGTGCGGAACATTAACAATAAAATAAGTTTAACCCTTTGTCTACCGCATTATGATTTACTGCAGTTTTTTTCATGCAATAATTTTCTTTGAATCACTACATTGAAAAAATTAAGGGAATTAAATAAACAAAATACTCAACTTTGGGAAATTTAATCTATTAGAGCTAATTAAACAATTAAAGATATTCCACTGTAAAATTAATTATATACACTGTTCACTTAAAATAAATAGTCAAATAGTTTTCTAAGATCTTCATTAACATACAGAAAAAATAAGGCACTTTTTGACATAACCAATTTTTTCGAAACAAAAATGACGATCTTCGCAATCCGCTGAAAACACCGTCAGCTGGAAACGCAATTTCTGCTATAAAACTATTTGCCTTCTCCGCTAAAATACTCATCATAGAACCCGTGCTGCCATATATCTTGGAAGAGTGAATTTCAAAGAATATTCCTGATAAGTATCGTCAGAGTATTCATAGAAATGGATATTCTATGTCATTTTAAAGTGAGTGGTATTTATAAGTACCGTCGGCAGATAAAGGGTTATAAGAATTTTACTTTATAATACACTATGAAAAATAGTTTATGATAATTATCAATGTTAAATAAAATAATATATACGACAAAACAACGAAATATTTATTAAGTAATAAGTATAAATTAATTATAAGAATACACTTAAGTCAAAATTTGAGCTTGACTAATTTTTATAATTTTGTTCATATTTGGTCTTAAAAAAGATAATACCACTTTCATTTCGTCTTCTACGTTTAACAGAATCGGTCTATTTTTATATTTATTAAAGCTGAAAATCTGAATCCACGCAAATAAAATGTAAAAATTTGTTACAAGATTTTTAAAACTTTTTGAACTATTATCGGATAATCGCCTCAAATTTTAAACCAAAATGAATTAATTGACTTACCTGAATGTTGTGAAATTAATTATCTATTTTTACAGGGTGAAATAAATTCTTCCTCTTCATCCAAGCTCATATACAGATTAATGTGTTATCACAAATGGATTATGAACCCAATCAATTTTTTTTATATCTAAATTTGGAAAGTAATAAATAAAACTCTCTTCTCTAGTGTAGTCAAATGGTCTATAACAATTTTATGAATAGTTTATATCTATAAAACAGCCGAATTATTCGGTTCTGGACTTCTTTTATTTTTCTCTCAGAGTATAATTAGTAATTTTAAAAAAAATTGGCGGCACACACACACACACACCACACATACACAAGGATTTTGTGGAACACAAAAGTGCCGCGGCACAGTGGTTGAAAATCACCGATGTAGAGAGTTGTAGGAAGAGAGTTTCTTGTCAGTAACATAACTATTTTTCCGAATAAATACTGTATTTTTAATTTTTTTATGACTGAATGATCATTATTTCTTAGATGGCCCTTGTACTGTTTGTTTTCATTTTGGTAAAAAATGTAATTAATTTGAAATTAGTTCTCATAAATTATTATTGTAAATAACTGAACGATAAAATATCTAAAACAAATCATTCTATGAAATGAGATTAAATTTATTTTTCACACAAATCCTTGCATAATATAAGATAAATTGCTTCAGATTACATTAAATCTAATCGTGAATCAAAACGATTTGAGAAAATAATCGATAGATTTGTTTTTAGAACGAAATGTTTTTAATGTAATCTATAAAATTTAAAAAAACTCTTTGATGAGATTTTTTTCAATAAAAAAGAAAAAAATGATAGATAAATACAGATAAAAGTGTTGTACACCAAACTCCTTATTTTTAAGTTCAAGTGCGCATAGTGATAAAAAAGTTTTATATATAACCGAATAAGTGAACAATATCAACGCAATTTGTATTTTGCCTCTGTTAACTTGAAATAAACTTTCAATTAAATGTAGGAGAAAAATTAACTGAAATACAAGTCTTCGATTGAAAATCGCTTATTATTGAACATGTACATTACATTATCATTTCTTTCTAAGATTATTTCAAAAGATTTATTATTATCAAAATAAATAAATATGTGCAGATAAAAATAAATAAAAATAAAAAATTTATGTTTCTTTAACATGACATTTTACTCATGACTGTTTGAAAATTATTAAAAAATCTTATTTTATCTGCAGAAATATATTAAAAACTAGTTTCAGTTGTACTAGTTTTGAGTATTTATTTTTTACTTTCGTGATCTGTTAGTTTGCTTAGTTGTTAATTTGTCAAAATTTTATTATTAGTTCTCTTCAGTTTAATTAATTGTCTAAATTATCTGAGTGTTCGCGTGGGGCACAGAATCACACCGGGCTATTTAATCTGCAGAAATATTAAAAACTAGTTTCAGTTGTGCTAGTTTTGATTATTTATTTTTTACTTTCATAATCTGTTAGTTTGTTTAGTTGTTAATTTTTTTATTGGTTAAAATTTTATTGTTAGTACTCTCCAGTTTAATTAACTGTCTAAATTATCCCCTATTTTAGGATGATTAAACCATGAGTGTTCACGTGGGGCACAGAATCACAACGGGCTCATGAAATCTTTAATTCTGGGAAAACTGTTTATTTATGACCAATGACTTTTTGTCAGTATCCTCCTATATGACAGTTTTCATGGAAAATTAAATGTATTTTTCAAATATCTCCCTCTTTTTTGGGAGTAGTAAACTTTTTCTTAGAATCCTAAGGTACTTGGGGGTGACCGAGATACCCACGTGACTCCTTTTTTTCCAAAATATTTTCTATGAACAGGCTACATTTTCCCCCTGTAAACGACAGCGGTTTTGATCTCTGAGTAGCATGGCTCATTATGGTTTATAAGTGTAAATGGACAGAATATAAAAAGAAATCAGCATCTGCAATGTATATTGAATGAAGTTGAAAATGATCAAGCATAAAAGAACTTGATGAAATAATAGATTCAAAATTTTTTTTATCATGTACCCCGGATTCAAAAAATAATTATAAGAAGTACCTCATTATATATATATGTTTACATATAAATACGATAATACTCGTATATAATCCTCATAATAGTAATACCATATACAAATAGACTAAGGATTGCTTTATAAAAAAGTAGGGTTTAACCAATGTTATGTCTAGTCTTTTTTTTCCCTCTTTCTTGTTTATACTATTGATGGAAATACTAAGGAATATAAAATGAATGGAAGTTCTCCATCCACATAAATAGACAGGTGACACACCTGAAGAAGCATTCCAAAATGTTTAGATCACGTTCGAATCAACAAACAATAACCCAGTTATTGCCAGATTCAGAGATCCAAATTAATAATATTCCACAGCTGATCTTCAATCTTGAGTAACAAACACTCATTGGGCGCAGTTCATTGTTTTCTTCCAAATATTTTGAGACACTCTCTCTCAAATTCCAAAATCTCCCGAGTGCGCTTCCTTTGAAAAAACAACACAGACAACAATGAAGGAGTGTTCTCTACATGATAATTTTCTATTGTATTTCAATTAATTAAGTTTATTTAAAATAAATTTTGAGATGTTTCCTTTTTTTGACTGAGACAACCGCATTTCAATAAAATTGTAAAAAAAAAATGTTATTTATTATTAGCTTGTAAAGATCTTGGCAATGCGTATAAAAATGAGGGAGAAATGGAAGGAAAACTAGCCATATTCAAAATAATTAACAATTAATGAGATACGCGAGATATGATAAGACTTTAATTACTTAGAACACTTACGTCAATTCAATCGCTCTGACTTCTTAGCTACCAAATCTGAATGAAATCTTAAGTGACAGATCGTTAACCTACAGATCGTTAACAATTATCAATTACTAAATATCTGCTCCTCACTTCAAATTTGATCACTGCTCCGCTAGCAGTCTACCCTATCTCTCTAACCTAAAAGCCTACATTTTATATAGTAGTCTTAATTTGTAAGCTCACGTTTTCTTCTTCGGGAGGAAGCTTTATAAAAAAATAATTTTTAAAGACCAAAAATTCCCTAAGAGGTCTCTTAGTAGAAAGATCGCGGATAAACCCGTCACAAGCTTTACAATTTTTTTTAAAAAAAATTCATAAAGTTTTCTTTTGATACATCTACATATCTGCCGTGCCACAGTGTGGCATGCGTACCGCGGGTTTGCCACCCCTGATCTAAGCCAAGCAACTACTATGCTCTTTTAAGAAAACTGACAAATCCGCAAATAAAGGGCTAGAGCAATTTTTATCAAAAAAACTCTTTTTACTTTCAATAAATTGTTTTAATTGGCTTCTTTCATCGTTTCGCTAAGTTGCACAATAATAATCGCTGTAGAAAAGTCTTTTTAAGCGTGATACGTTTTTTCAACTATACTTCAATCAATGGCATTTTTTCTGAAAACATTTTGTAATTTTATCGTACGATAAACATTTTGATAGATAAAACTTCATTGAGAGATTATTTATTTTATTTTAAGGTCGTACGATTATCAAAAATGGGTACTTTAATAACTTTTCTGTAATCGAGTTGGGACAAAATTGATTAGTATTTTATACCACTAAAACCTCATGGGTTGTGGTATAAAATACCGATATTGCAAAACATATCGTGAAAAAAATCAGGTTGTTATGCAAGTATTTTTGAAGTCTGATCTGGTGTAACAAAGACACTGGATAAAAAAAAGAATTTCTGATAAAATTGATAATAAAAATTGAACGGTTTACAACTGAAAGTGAAATTCATTAAAAAAAACGTTGGAAAATGTACAAAATCTCGTAAGAAATAAGATCTTGCACCATGTTACAAAACTGATTCATGGTTAAGAGGTTAGATAAGATCTTGTCAAATATATAAAAGTGGGCAAAATCAAAATTGGTAAATTTCTTATTCATAGTAGATGTTATTTTTTTATGAATATCGTGAATTGTTGGCTGAGGGGACTTCGAAAACATTTGGTGCACAAACTTTTTTCTTTGTTTTGTAGGTAAGTGTTATTCGTTAACTCGAGTGGATAGCTGATGTTTATTGAGACTCTATTTTACTTATTTGGGTATCTGAGGATTATAGATCTATATATATATATATATATATATATATATATATATAACTTAAATTTGTTTATTTTTTTAAAAAAGTCTTAATCGTAATGATTTAGTGGAGAGAGAGATGGTTTACACACAAAACAATTGAATAAACATAAAATTATGTTTAATTGGATCTAAAATTACGTTCGACTCAGAATAAAATGTAGCAAGTGAATGTTGTTGAAACATTTATAATGTGATACAATGGATGAGGTATTTATGAAGAGGAGTTGTAACCACGCACCAAGCCAGCAAAAGTAGATTGAGATTTTCTGAACATCGGAGGATACGTTATTTTTATAATATCGTAATTCATTTGAATAGTAGAGAAAAGAAAATCGAAACTTGGAAGTATGCTTACGATGTCTGTTCTCTGTGAAATTATTATTCTAAATAAATTCTTGTTCCTGGCCATACTGGAATATTTGGAAACGAAAGGGCTGATTTTTTGGCAAAATCTGCAATCAAAATTCAGCTAATATTCTGAAATAGTTCTACAAGAAAAAAACAGAAAAATACGTTGTCTCTCTTTGGAACACTCAATACACGGAATCAGCTCACTCCTTTCGGACAAAGAAATTTTTTCTAACTATTTCACAAGAACTATCTCGGGATGACTTTTTTGCAGTCTATAAAATCACGCAATTCCTTACTGGTGAATGTAATTTTAAAGTATACCTCAAGAAATTTAATTAGCTAGGATGCAAAAATGCTTCAGATTTTGCATTTTTAAAATTTTACTTTTAAAAAAATAGAGGGCACTTTGTTGCATCTATAGATGTATTATTTATGAAAATTCAATAGATGGAACGCTAGAAAATTGAATTTTAAAATTGTAAGCACATCTGATGTAACTATGATTCAGGAACACTTTCTTCAAATTCCGTGTTTTATATATAACATGTCTTGTAAAACACTAATTTTTCTATGCGAAGAACGTAGTTTTTCTATATTATATGTTCAAATTTATTGAAAACTCTACATTTTTTGTACAGAAATTACGGAAAAATTTAAATGATTAGTTACAAAATTTTAAAATAAAACTTCGTTTTTTTTAAAAATGTTAATTATGTCTACTTTTGCATTTATAAATATATATATATATATTCAGTGTAGTTGTTAAATTATAAATCAAGTGGATATATTACAAAGTGGATCTTGAAGTTTATTCTAAATTAAATGCATAGCTTGTAAAATAGACATTTCGTGTTTCCTGACTGCTTATTGTTAACGAATGCTCATGAATAACTCTATATGTTTATAACTGTTGGTTTTACTTTAAAATAAATAAGTATTCATATGTATGAGTACAAAAACAGAGATTCGGTTGCTATAATTTTTAAAAACAGAGTTCCATTTAAATTAGACATAAAATTAACATTTTAAGTTCATTAAAGACATTCCCCTTGTATATATTTACAATAATAAAAATATGTGTAAGGAATTCTGTAGTATCTTGTAATGATGATGTTCAAAGTGAAGTAAAAATACTAAAACTTATAAATATAAAATTTTGGCATATTAATTTGAAGAAGGTTTGAATCGTGTTGATAAAACGTGCTGATGAAGTTGGTAAAGAGTCATTAAATAATCTAGAATTTTAAACTTGTAATTTAAAAACTGGAGAAATCATGCAAAATATTCCAATTAATTATGGCATGGCTTTATATTGTATTAAAAATATTATTTTACAATTCATAGATGAAAATATCTTCATTTGCAATTTTATCAAAATGCAAATTTTGGTGATTCCGGTACACTTTTCTCAAAATCTATATTACCTATAACGCTGATATTTTGCATATTATAAGAACCACATATTTCCAACAAAGTGAATGATTTTTTTTCAAATAAACATTCACAAATTTTAGATATAGCACAATTTCTGCATAAAATTTAATGGAAATTTGAATCACTCAATTAAAAACAATTTTAAAATTTTTATAAAAGTATTTTTTTAAATTTCATTTCATTCATTTTATGGATTTTTATGTTTTATAAACTCTATTATAGCTATATATGCAGTGGATTTTATGTAAAATGTACCTAAAGGTAAAAACATGTCTCGCAAAAAATAGTTATTGATTATTAATTGCCCATACAGATTTGTTTGTAATTTATAAAGGATTTTTTTTTCATTAAAAGGTACATCAATACACAGATAAATCAACGTAAAAATTTTACTTCCGTTGCTTTTAATCTAAGTATGTAAGAACCATTTAAATTTGATGTAAAAAAAGTTTTTTTTTCTTGCAGACGTCCTAGTTCTCTTAACCTGTGAACTTCCAAACTTTGTGACTGTAATGATGGTGAGGAGCAAAGTGAGGAACATTTTATCCTTTTTTGTTCAAAGTTTAAGAATGAAACAAAATTCCTGAACTATATACATGCTCTTAAACTCAACCGACCTTCTATTATTTTTCAACTTGTTTCAAGTAAAGCTTCGTTCACTTTATTTTGTATCTTCATTCATTTGATTTTGTAATTTTTTGTAAATTTTTCATTTCTCTATTTTTGTAACTTCATTATATTGGTTTTGATTCGTAATTGTTTTATTTTGTATAATGTATTTTTTAATTTCTTCTATTAGTTCGTTCTCTCTCTATATATATTTATTTATATATGTATGTATCATGTTCAAATTTTCAATCGTTAATAAAATACTTTCTTTTCATCCAATCAAGTTCAAATAATTTTTTTAAACTTGTAGTGGAGTACACTTGATGTTAATACAGTTTTTAAATATCAATTCATTAATTAAATTAAATTTAATTAATTTCTGGTTTTCGATGACAACTTAGATTCGTCTCCATTGTTGTAACAATGTAACTGTTAAAAAAAATGACAAAAGTTGGCATTGAAAACCGATTTTTCAGCCGAACTAGCCAAACCGGTTGTGCATTGTTACAACAATGCAAACAAATCATGCTCTTTTTTCAATTCCTATTATTAGT